>CM070877.1:126549820-126932320 GCA_036365515.1 Torymus aiolomorphi | reverse complement strand
GATACGACGTTCTTCATCCGCGCGGTGAGATACGACCTTGTTCCGCTCACCCGTCGATATATCGTCAGATCGAGTTTGTTGCCCAAAAAAATCTGTTCATTACGACCAAAGATATTTCAGGTTAAAAGTTTTGTTTAAAAATTTTCGAATAACGCTCTTTTCAGTGAGTAATTGATTTAGCGACTTAAAATTTTAACCACTTAATAAACTCATTGCAGACAATATTTGGTTAAAATTTAAAATGATTATCTTCATTTGCTTTTTAGAAAAAAATGTTTTATAAAAAAGTAGAGTTTCCGGTGTCTTACGATAATAAGAGTAAAAGTCAACTAATCGTTCTGAAATTTAGCAGAGATATAGCATACAATAATACACGTAAATAGACATTATTAAAAAATAAATGCTATCATTTTGAGTATGGAGAAATATTTATATAGGATATACAAACGAGCAGAGAAACAGATATTTTTTGTATTAAGTCATATTGTTGAACGGACAGTAAAACAACGAATCTTCATTTGTTTTTGAGAAAAAATTATTTTATAAAAAAAGTAGATTTTGAGTTTTTGTACAATAACAACAATTATGATATATATGTTCACTGGATTATATTACAGGACAGACAATGTTGGATCGAAAAAACGTTCCTTCGTTATTTCTTTGAATAATGTAATGCTTGAAGAGAATAAAATAACATATATATATATATATTACAATAGAATTATTTCATTATTTTAAATTAACTATGTAAATATATATTTAAAAAAATGATTAAAACGAATTTTTGCTTTAAAATATAATAAATTTAATTCTGAAGAATGCATATTGCTTAATAACATAAATTGGAATCTTTACTTAAGGTGACTTCAACAGTAAATGAACGAATACGGAAAATTCAATTTTTGTTATTTAGTTAAGAGAATTAAAAATGGATTAAAAGCAAAAATCGTTTTTGATTAATATTTTTAAATGTTTTAACTTTACGTCAGTGTAAACAATATAAAAAAAAGAATAGAACTATAAACGATTTTTTAAAAAAGTAGGTAAATATATAATAAAAATAAGTAAATGAACACGCGGATCTTAGTATCTAAATACGTTTCGCCAGTGAATGAATAGTTCGCCAGTGAATAAACACTCAATAACGACGATTTTATGATTTTATTCTGAAAAAGATAATGTCTTTTATGCAGAATTTTTATATAAAATGAAATCATAATTTTAAAGGATTAGAAAATTATCGTCATGTTAGATAAACAATAGATAGAAAAATTGATATTTTCATTTATGTAAAGATAATGTTCGTTAACCCTTTCGTACCGTAGAGGTCCTGTAGGACCCACTTTATTGAACATGCTGTAGAAAACTGAAATTAAATAATTTCTTAAATCTACCCATTTAGTCGTGTTCTTTTATTCAGGAGGAAGCCCTCTGATTATTAAAATTAAAATGTTTTATTTTTTTTCCGTTCCGTTTAGTACATTAAAAAAGGGCTCGGCGATGAAAATTGGGATTTCACGAAAATTCAGATCTTGAATGGATTATTTTCGAATAGAAAAGGGTTAATGGGGATTTTTTGTTATTCTGAGTGGTAGATCTTGTTAATGAGACAACGTACTAAGAATTTATCACTTTCCGAGTTCAATAATATAATCCTGTTGGCGAGGCATCTTACGTAAATCTAGTGGTTCCTACAGAACCCAGTCGGTATTACCGACAAATAAAATATAACGGCCCTGTGATTTACGTGTATTATGTAATATACACATACACACGAACGCACACACAGATCTATGTATGTATAACCTATATATATATATATATATATATATATATATATATATATATATATATATATATATATATATATATATATATATATATATATATATATATATATATATATATATATATATATATATATAACCTTTATAAATACATATATAAAGTTATTGTAAAAGTGCGTTTTAGATTAGGATCTAATTATGCTTTTTAGGACTTGTGTATGAATTAATGTTTAAAATATATAATTCTGTATACATTTCTATGTATATATATAATTTGTTAAATTTGCTATGCTATGTATACATATAACTATGTTTATAATTTGTTTAAATATAAACGTTTTCTGATTAAAAAAAAAGAATTTCATTAAAACCGTATGGGTCCTCCAGGATCCACTTGGAAAATAGTACTTATCGACACTTTTGAAAAAAAAAAACTGTAGATTGATCTTAGTTGAAGCCTCCACAATTATAATATACAAAAAAAGTCACTTTTTCCCCGAGAAAGGGGTCTCGGTACGAAAGGGTTAAGTTTGTAAAAATTTACGAACTTAAATTTAGAATAAATTCTATTTTTTAGACATTGCGATCGGAGAAATATCTGTGATCTCGAGAAAATATCAGACTCAAATTAAATTGATCATTTCTAGATCAATAAATATTTTATTAATTTGAAAACCTGAGCTCTAGTTTCATAACTTACATGTTCTTTTTAAGCCATTTCAATATAAACAACGTATTCCAATAGACAAATTTCACAAAACATTTTTTAAATAACTTTGTTATCAATAGAAATAAAGATAATCTCTTTAAAATTTAACTAAATATTGTAATAAATAATTGTAATAATTGGTTAAAATTTTAAATTGAAATTAATAAATATTCTCTGAGATATCAGTATTAAAAAACTTTGAAAAAAAAATTTTTACTCTGGAATATCTGGTCGTGTTGATCATTTTTTTGGGTTTTTTGTGGGCAATGATTTTTTTTTGTAAAATATGAAATTGTATAATAATAATAATTGCTTTTTAATGACAAAAAATAGAAAGAGTAAAAATAAAAAGTCACGAACCATTTAACATCGTCTCACCGTACAAAATAAATTATTAAATTTTAAATATTGGATTTAAAAATTAATTAAAGGAATCAGTAAATTAAGTTTGAGGAAGCTACGTGCCAAGGAATTAGCAGCGGTTTTTTAAGAGAGGATAAATTTTCATTTTCTGGTTCACATTTTGAGAAAAAGTATAGTGGCGCCGAGGTGAAATATATTTTTACAATTTCTAAAGAGTGTAAACTCGCATAAAGAGAATCCCCTGTGATCATTTCCGTAATCATGTGATACGTTTCCGTATGTTCGTGTATGTTTGCGTACGTTTCCATATTTCAAATAAAGGATGTTACAGTATTATTTATTTATATTATTATATCTTATCTGGTTGGCCGAAGGAAAAATTACTTCCGAAAGGTAAGGATTATTAAAAATTCAATAATTTTTACATATAAAATTTTATTTCAGTATCTTAGGTACACGACATCCGAGGAGATGCTTTGCTTAGCGGCCTTCTACTTTGCGGCCATGAAGGTCTTCTGCATCCAAATGTTGAAGTCCTCCTCAACCAATTCTTTGATCCTGCGCAGCTTTCCTAATTCGACCATTCAGCCTTCATTCTGCCTCAGATTTTCACCACCTTGAAGCAGCACTGCAGGAAGCAGTGGAGAAGGACTTTTCTCCAGTAACATGGAAAGCGATACATCCGAGGAAATGCTTTGCTTAGCGACCTTCTGCTTTGCGGCCATGGAAGTCATCTGCGTCCAAAACTTCAAGTCCTCCTCAACCAATTTTTTGGCCCTGCGCAGCTTTTCTAATTTTTTATTGTGACACCTCGTATGTTTTACTCGCTGCTCGATCTTTTTCGCCCTGCGGCGTTCTGCAATGCAAACTATTGAAAATAAAGTTATATTATTAGGTTTAACTGTAAACACCGAATGTGTGCGGTATATTGGTTAATGTTGCCCAAAATGAACATTAAAAAGAGAAGAAGATTCAACTTACCAGGGCAATTTATTTTGACTGCTTCTATTTTCATCATCTCGAGCGCCTCTCCATTGTGGAGTTCAAAGTCACTGTCGCAGCACGAGCAGGTTGAGTCCTCATCCATCAAGTCAACGGTACAAGTCGTTGGAGTAGTCTCCATCTCTGTAGGTATCAAGAAAATATTCAGTTAGATTAGAGACGGAAAACTGTCCAGAATTATAGTCAAAACAATAAGGACATAACAAGTTACTCGCACTCTCGTTCAGCGAGATTTTTCAAAGTTTAACAAGCAAATTTCAACTACTAATGTTAATTTTCAAGGTAAAAGTTACTTAAAATATAATGCAATGCAATATTGTAAAACACACAAGAAAAATGTTAGAAAAATTTTGACAGCCATATATAAGAGAAATAACTTAAACTTGAACTCACCGGTACAAATTCTTGGACGTACAATTAATAATAGGCAAAATATAAAGACAAAAGTCACAGTCTTCCAAAATATTGCAAGTATCGTTCGGACTTGAGAGAGTAGCTGAGAGCTAGAACAAAACTAGTTGATGTGTCCAGGTCTACGTCAAATTGAACAGTGTCATTCACCCCAGCGGTTTGCCCTTATTTATAAAGGCCGTCCGAATGGGCAGTGTCGGTGATGGGCGTGTTAGGGCCAGACTATTCGCTCCGTGCATACCTCCTGGCGCCCTCTGGATGTGACACCTGGTGTCGTGAATCGGTCACAGCTCTCGGACGATTTAGCATTGGCTTATATGGGAATTTGTTAAATAAACGATATAACAACGTAACCACAAATAAAATTCATTATGTCATTTGTATAATACATGTAGCTCTATAAATATAACATTATTTTATGAAGACAAGTTTCAAATAGTCAACTTATATATATTTAAATACTAGTTGTGTTTATTTCAGAGAGCAAAACGACACATTCTCTCTCTTTTAAAAACATTTCCATTTACAATTGTAATACGTCTTCTTGGAATTTATCTCGTACCAAAAGCTATTATCCTCCATCGGGACCATTCCATTGTGAATCTCTTCTAGACCTGCCTTGGGTTTCCCCACTTTTCGGCTCGCTATAACGACCGGCCCAGTAAAGGAAAACGCTGGAACAAAAGGAGTAGAATTGTAATTATTTCAGGCGTCGTTAGGGATATATACGTAAACTGGAGATGGGAACGAAGATTAGGTGGAGTGACGACGGATGTTTTGATGGCGATTTTAGTGATTGCGTAGGGTAGATGTCCGTATTAGTGTGGGTTTAAGGAACTCTTCAGTTTTGTCGCATAATAATAGACTATTTAAGCTGTATCAGAGATCCGGCCAGGTTTATATAGATAATAAAAGTAATAATCTACATGGAACAATTTTTTTTATAGAAAAATATTAATATTTACGAACGTTACAAGCAATATAAAAAAAAAATTTTGTACGCATTTGTGTGCCCTAGCAGACAACAAAGTACATTTTTGTGTGCCCCGTATTAATGTGGGTGTACACGTTTGTGTGCCCCACATTAGCGTGTCTTGATAATATTATCATTGCCAACAAAATTTTTTTGTTAACTGTAGTGCCTTTACAATCAATTTCTAACCCTTGTTTACATTGAATGTTAATTAATGCCAATACGGTAAAAACTGCTGAAGGTCGTCAATGCGATATGAAACAACGTTTGTGCGCAGACAACCTAACCTAACTTTTCTGTTCGAGCGCCGATACGAGCATACTCGTATTGTATTTGTGCACACACAAATCTGGACAAGTCGTTTTTCACTGCCCTATTAGTAGACACCATTAATTAAATATTAAAATCAATTGAAAACCTTTATATTAAGGTTTATTATATAACATAATATTATTTTATGATATAATCAATTATATTCCACATTAAAATCCTTCCGAAACATTATTTAATGTTACTTTTAAAAATGTCATTTCTTAGCAAGTTTGGACAAGGAAACACCGTGACACACCGCAAACCGTGAAACATATTTTTGAAAGTTCTTTTTTAATGTTATAGTAAATGAAAACAAATTAAGTAATTAATTCTATCTAAACTTAATTAACCATACTTTATGAAAAAAAATATTTTAGTGTTACGTTTTTATTCGTTCATTTCTAGGATATGTTTTAATAATAGGGCACACAAATATGGACAGGCACACTAATACGGACCACTACCCTATTAGTCAGAATTTTTCCAAATTTAATGACTATTCTATATGTACATTAGTGAAGCCTGAAAGTAACGCGATCCTCTATGGATAACATCTTTAGTGGAACTAATGATGAATGTTAATAACTGCAAATAATAGTAAATAATCGTAAAAAATTGTAAATAACTGCAAATAACTGGTATTTGCAGTTATTTGCAGTCATTTACAGTTATAAACAGTTATTTACAATTATTTACAGTTTTAAATAATTGTAAATATAGTACATTACGATACAAGTGCGGGAAAGTAAATTTTTTTTTCCGAGAAGAATCTCTTTCCCGAACATGTATCGTACAGCACTTTTTGATACGACATATGGAAAGTTCGATTTTGAGCACACGCTTTCTGCTGAGCGTGTGGAAAAACTATCTTTCCGCACGGAGTGTCGAAAAAATAATAACTGCAAAAATGGAGACTTTTAAAACCGCAATTAATAGTTACAGTTATCTACAATTGTTTGCGTTTATACATACAGATATTTTCTGTTATTTGCAGTTTTTTTAAAGTTACTATAGTTATTACTATAAAGAAAAAAACTGAATATCTGCAATTCTGCCAAAAAATATTAACAAAAAAGTAACAAAACTGCAAATAATTTTATATAGTGTATATATTTACATAATAATTCTTAAGCTGAAATTCTTTTATTGTCGAGCGATAACACGAGTAAAGGACAAATAACATAAATCTTTTTTTCTCGAAAATAGTTTTGACCGTTCCCAAACTACCTCTGACGAAGCAATTAATTTTTAAATAATCAATTATTACAAACTAAAGGTATTGTCCTCTAATTGTAATAAATCGAGACCGAAAACAACAACCAGAATTTAAATAATAATAAAATACCCGAATACATGAGATTATCACAAGCTGCGCTTCGAAGGCTACTGCTTCGATTCCTCTTACATCACGTTTCGATTATACGAGCTATTTTCCCGAAGTTGAAATCGTCAGACTATCAAGTCTTCTTATATGGAATCTACAAAAGTGCAGAGTACGATTGAGCCCCAACCTATAGCGCCTCGAATTCTTATCAATCAAGCAGCCCGAAATCGCCACAATTCATGAATGGAGATAATTCATAAAAGACAAAACTCGGCGTGAGAGACTTTAGAAATTTGGTGTGATTACAATTACGCATTTTCTAATATTTTAATTTTTTTTTCTTTTTATGTCTGCCACACTTCACGAAGCTGAAAGACACGGTCGTATATATACAGGTCCGAGTTCCAGAATCTGTGGGGATTATTTCCTTTCTGAGGATGATGTAAAACCTGCTCCGATTTACTCCGAACTTCGCTCCGAAATTTGGGCGATTTATTAGATGTATACCTAAATATAGAGGCATACGACGGCGAGCACGAAGTCACAAGGAGGAATCGCAGGAGTCGTAATTGGATGGTCCTCAAGAGTATAATGAGCAATGCCTAGTGGACATTGTAGGACCCACGTCGAGGGCAGATTTGAGACAGGTGTCTACCGGCAAAGTCAACGTTATAGTATATGGGACAACGTCATGGAGATAATCAGGTATGATTATGTGGGAGATGAGGTTCGAACAGAACATCCATGAATCCAGTCCGCGAATCCTACATGCCATAGGAATGTACGTGGGGGAAAGTAATCTAATTGTATATAAACGGCGTTTTTGATCAAGTTTAAGGTTTGTGTTTTATTTTTAATGTTTATAATGGGCATGCTTAACCCAATTTGCTGTGTACAGTTTAATCTAATCAAAACTTTATCTAATATTCGATGAATATAAATTAATAATATAGCTTTATTTACTTCAGTTTATTTAAGGCACCTTATTATGATACCGATTTATTGAATACAAATAATATAACTTTTGCCCCTTAATTATCGCTACTATTTTCTCTTCAAAATTGTATTAGAATAAGCAATTAATATATGTGTGAATAACGCATTCTACTAAATGCATATTTAAAAGTTAAGTTCTACAGCAAATAATCAGCCTCTAAGAAACAGAATCAAACCGAGCGAGCGGTAGCGAGCGAGGCATTTTCGCTAATATAATATAAATAAACACAAGCTGTGGACTGGCCAATTTTACTCCCTTGGCGCGTATACTATTTTTCGCCATACCCGGGCCGAAAACACCACATTCCCGTTGTTGAGTCGGGCGAGAATGTGGCAGTTTCGGCCAGGGTATGGCGAAAAAATAGTACATTATGTAACAAGGGACTTAAGTCGCAGATTATTCCCGCGGGTGAGTTCACTTCCCGAACGAGCGTATGCGAGGATAGTGATCACCCAAGGGATTGATCGACTTTAGTGTGGGTGCGTGCGTGCGTGCGTGTATTAACTCTTTATATCTCGGAAGCGAATCGACTTATTTTCGTCGGACAAAGACTATTCCCTCCGTCTCGTGAAAAAAACTCGATACTCTGATGGACTTCAATTTTTATTGATTTTCTTTTTTTATAACCAAAATACGATTTTGAATTTTGAGTTTTTTTTATTTTTGCTTCCTCCTAGAGGAAGCTTTGTGATAGTAATTTTTTGAGTTATTGTAAAAACATGTTATAATTGATATTCGAGGTGTTAGGAACCAAAATACATGATTTTTGAAAAATGTCTGTATGGATGTATGTGTGTGTATGTGTGTGTGTGTGTGTGTGTGTATGTGTGTGTGTGTGTATGTGTGTGTGTGTGTGTGTGTGTGTGTGTGTGTGTGTATACGCCTGGATCTCAGCTTCTACTCGATCGATTTTAACCGGACAGGTCTCATTCTTTTTGTTTTTTTTTTGTGTGATGGCCGGTCAAAAATCCGTTTTTT
Source organism: Torymus aiolomorphi (assembly GCA_036365515.1). Classification (NCBI taxonomy): domain Eukaryota; kingdom Metazoa; phylum Arthropoda; class Insecta; order Hymenoptera; family Torymidae; genus Torymus; species Torymus aiolomorphi. The sequence continues at coordinate 126,923,464 of CM070877.1, read as the reverse complement.
GATTGGGCCGATTCGTTTTTGTTTTATTTCAAATTTTCGATTTTCTCAAAATTGTTTTTGGCTTTTTTTCAATGATAGAATCGAGATATTTAAATCTAATGGGTAGCATTCGAAAGAGCGTTAAAAAAACTTATAATTTCCAAAAAAAAAATTTCTCTAGCTATCCCGGTTCTCTTGTTATTGACAAAAACGTGTTTTTTTTTAAAAAAAGCTTATAACTCCGAAACTAAACGGTCAATTTTTTTGAGAAAAATCCCGATAATGCAGAATATAAATAGCTATAAGCTCTAAAAATTTTAATCCATTCTTTTGGTTAGTTTTTGAGAAAAAAATTGAAAAATGAAAAAAACGAGTTTTCTATGTCCAACGATTACGGAAGTAAAATTGACTTAATCGCTTTGAAATTCCTTGTAGAGGTAGATTTTAGATAGCTCTCGGTCGAGTTCTTTGGGCAAAATGATTAGTCCAGAAATTTCAGAAATATTTCAGGTTAAAATTTTTTTAACCTTTTTTCAAATCGTAATTTTTCGAGAACGGCTCCATTTATCAGCTCCAAATATATAGACAATTTTGAATGAGATATAGATAATATGTGTGCGAGTTCTCATCTAGATCGTTCGATTACTTTTTGAGATATTTGATTTTAAAAATTTTCGTATTTTACAAAGTCATTTTCTTTGTAGCATGATAACTAGAGAAAACAAAAATTGGTTTAATCATGTTGAAATTTTGTGGAGATGTAGAATTTATATAGTATCGTATAAGCCCTTTAGGTAAAAGAATTGTCTCATGATTTTTAGAGATATTTAAGGTTAAAATTCTTTTACGGTTTTTTTCAAAATCGTAATTTCTCAATGACGACTTCATGTATCAGTTTGTAATTTATAGACTAGTTTGAATGCGATATAGGTGATACCTGTGGAAATTTTATTCAGATTATACGGTTATTTTTTGAGATGTTTGTTATTTAAAATTTTAGTATTTTTGAAAATGACTTTCTTTGTTGTCGCACAATATAACTACATTAAAATTGTTTTAATTTCTTTGATATTTGGTGGAGATGTAGAGTTTGTATATTATTTATTAGAAGAGTTCTTAGGGTAAAAGAATTCGTTTATGAATTTCAAAGATATTTGAGGTTAAAACTATTTTAGCCCTCTTTTAAAATCGCAATTATTCGGGAACGCATTTATGTATACTAGAAAATGGAAATGACATGCGCTGTGCGCTATGCGCGCGTGTTATGTACCTGTTTTTGTTTTGTAATAGCCATTTATTATTTTTAAGGTTAGAACCATTTTCTTACATCGGAAATTCCAGAAAGAGCACACAAATACGGAGAGGCATACTACTAGAGCCAATTATCCAATGTGTGAAATTTAACAAAGAAAATATAATTTGAAGTAAAACTTATTTAAGGATTTTAAATGCTTTTGACGATAACATTACAATCATTTTATTTATTTTTCACACATAAGTTAAAAAAAATCATACCTATTATTTTATTCATATTTTGTACATAATTAAAAAATTAATATTTTTTAATCTTCATAAATGAATTTAATTATAATTATGTCATAAATTGTTGCAAAAATTATAAATTTTATTATTAAAACTTAATTGAAGGAATAAGCAAATTAAGTTTGAGGAAGCCACGGGCCAATGAATTGGCAGCGGTTTTTTACAAGTTATATGCGTATAAATCATTTGCAGTTATATAAGTTTAAATTTAAAGCTTTAATTTTGCGAAAAACTGTAAATGTTAACTGAGGCGCCCGCGGGGCCCCCGCTTGACACGATACCCAACGCTGGAGCTACCTTAATTAGGTCAAATCGACCCTTGAGTTGTGCGCAGGCTCACATTGTCACCTGCCTAGCAGAAAGCTGATTGGTTATAACAATAAGATTGATTTCACATAGAGTGAAGTGAAATTTCCACGTAGAAAAACACTGATAACACAAATTATTATATTCTGATTTTTACATTTATATATTTAAATAAGACTAAATTAATATCTAAAGATAGTAAAGTCATCTAAGCGCAATAATGATCTATGACCACTTTTTCTCATTTCGAAATATCAACAAAACAAGTTTTCCATAAGCTATACTAACTACATTAAATAAAAATATACGAAGAAAAAAAATATATTACAACATAATTTTTTTAATATAAAGACTGTAATATTGAAGACTATATTCTCAATTAACAAATTTTTTAAATAACTCAAAAAGTTCAAAAAGTTGACATACAACATTTTTGTGCTTAGGTGACGATAATTAAATGATATTAATACTTAATTCAAAGGCGTATTATTCGATGTTTCTGATTAGTAGTACTTTCGAGAATCGAATGTAAAGTACACCCTTCCTTCATTCTAACTATGAATAGAGGGCGCTGCCACTTCCGGTGGTAGCGATAAGCCGGGCCGTCCCTAATGAGTTCCTTACCTGGCCGGTCGAGTATAGCTACGACGACCCTTTCTCCAGTGAGCTCAGTTCATCAACATTTGTTGCAGAGTAAACACGCTACTTACTAGGCATTGCACTATTGTATCTTGGCTCCCTTACCAATAGTATTGGAAATTCGCATTACAATCGCACATTGTAGTCACTTTATACTCAGCAGTTATTCAACTACGACGATTGACTATACATTTTAAAGACGCAGTAAGGATTGAGAGAACTTCTGGACTATCAGCAATAGGTTTGTTATATTTTTTATTTAATATATATATTCGTATACTCAAACGTCGTTTTTTAATTTATTTATTAATTAATTTATATCGTAACTTCCATTTAATTATATAAAATGGTTTGTCAATATATTGTGTTTAGGTCAACTGATTTTTATTGGTAATATTCCTGTTACATTTTTAATTTTTGTATTATTTTGGATTTGAAACGGCGTCGCGTCTATGAATTTATTACCTCCAATGGTAGCCCGTAACTAAGTATGATGCTCACGTAATTGTATTTATACGCTATGCAATGGGCAAACAGCTGCCGCTTATTAGTTATACTGTACAAATCAATTTTTGCCTTAGATTTATTACTTTTACAAACCCTAATGAACGGTAAATTCTAAGAGTCTGTTTTCTCCTTTTTTCCAGATGTCATAAATCCAGACTAAAAAGGCGACCAGCAAAAGGTGAGCGCATCAACGTCTGATCGAGGCAGCAGTAGCAAGCGTAAAGCAAAAAGAGCAGAAAGCAACGCTAAGCACAACAAGAGTTCACATCTTCTTGTTTGGTTGATACGTTAAAAGGACACACGAGACTAGTACTAGACATGGACTTGTCCACAATGGGCAGCTATCTCCCCAGCTATCCTCACCAACATACCTCACCAAACCAAGACTACCAACTTTACAACAACTTTGACCTGCCGTATCTGAACCAAGAGGACATTATGATGCTCCTGCTGGAACATAAACTCACGGAGGAGCAGATGCGCTGCCACGGGTTCCCGATATGGCACAAAGATAATTACGCCACTTTTTTCAACACCCGTAAAGGCAGGCGCTACAGCCAGCACAAGTGGGAAATCGTTCTGCAACATTTCTACAACAACCCGGATCCTTACTTCCATAATGAGGATATCGAGTACGTTTCCGCGGAAAGTAGCAGTGGCAGCAGCACAGACGATGAAGATAGCGGACATGCAAGCGGTGGCATCACATCCACCTCCGCGACTAGCGATAGCAGTAGCGGAGTACGCGAGGACAACTCGCTCCAGTCTAAAAAAATGCCAGCTTTCAAAAAGGACTGCACCCGCTGCAATAAATACTTCCACCTGAACGCCGATACCGGGGATTACATCTTCGAGGAGGAGTGCCACTACCACTGGGGCAAACTCAGGCGCAGCAAATATGCCGGCATTTGGGAGTGCTGTGGTGCTTACGAGTACTCGCTCGGCTGCACAGTCGCTAGGCAGCACGTTTGGTCGGGCACGCGTCCCGGACACAACGGCCCCTTCCACGACTATGTCATGACCACCAGCCCCTATGACTGCCAGTGGGAGTCGAACCAGGGCGTTTTCGCCCTCGACTGCGAAATGGTCTTTACGAAGAACGGTATGGAAGTTGCCAAAGTATCAGTTGTGAATCTCTGCGGTGAGGTCATTTATGACACGCTAGTCAAGCCCAGCGCGCCTATTATCGACTACAATACGCGATTTAGCGGCCTGAGGCCCTCCGACATGGTGAATGTGACGAAAACGCTCAGGGACGTGCAAATAGACATATTGAGCTTTGTGAACTCCAACACCATCCTCATGGGGCACTCGCTCGAGAGCGATCTACGTTCACTAAAAATCGTACACATGAGCGTCATAGACACGTCAATGGTATACCCGCACAGCCTGGGACCACCGCTACGGCGTAGCCTGAAGGACTTGGCACTCACTGAGCTAAATGAAATTATTCAAGATGGAGAGCACGACAGTGCGGAGGACGCCCGCGCGGTCATCAAACTCGTGATTCACCAGATGGAGATGGACATTGCGTTTATGCACAAGGAACGAATCTTCGACACGCATGATGTACACAACGATGAACGTATTAGCTCCCGCTATGTTCGGGATGCCTTTTGACTCGCAATGGCGCTATTGATAACCTCACACGGTGCATCTGTTAAACTGTGTTCTGAGGTTGCCTCAATTTGGTACGTATATCGCGCCAATAGTGGAAGAGATGTGCCGATTACAGAGTTCTCTCGCACTCATGCCAACGCATCGTACGTGCTGGAGTTTTTCTCGTATACACGGAGCGCACATTTTAGCTACCGCAGCATAAAGTTATTGCGTGCTAATCATACTGTTCGCTGTCACAGGAGTAAACAATGCGTGCGTGGAGAATAATGCTACCATACCAGTGCAGCTTGGAAACCGTCGAGCGTCAATAGCAAGAGGTTCATACCACGGTTGTATGAGATTCTTGCAATCGAGGAGTTGCGTTTGGCACCGTTGCACGAATTCCATACTCTCGTGGTATAAACTTGCTGCTTTCGGCGCATGGGGGTATCTCCTCTTATGGTAGGGCTGCTCTACTATCCTAGTCAAGTACAACAAAAATTGATACTTCTATAGCGCGAGATCCTGTACTATCATAGCTAAATTGAGCTCTCTGTATAGGCATAAAGAAAAGCGAGCGCGCGTGCATATACAGCTAGATTGAGAGAGGAAGAGGAGATAAAGAAAAGTTGTACAGTGTTGATGATCTCGAAGAGAGTGATATGTATGTATCTGACAATTCTGCCAGTCTTCCACTCCAACAAAGTCTGTGATATGTTTGTATGATATGCTTGTATATACATTATTATATAGATATTTTTTATACGGTTTATACCGTATCAAAAATTCGCGTCAACATCAACGATTATAAAAATATACACATGAGAAATAATAACAATTTAAAAATAACGAGATTTTTTGTATGGATGTTTAAGAGTGATCTTATCAATAAAAAAAAACTTATACATTTTAAATCTCTTGTTTGCACTGTGAATTTGAATTTTCCTTTTACCAAACGTTTATCCCTGACTCATAAACAAAATCCAATATCAATGCATTGACATTTAGGATCCTTAAACTAAGTTTATTGTTCTAAAATACTGTTATAAAATTCAGTGACAAATCTACAAACAATTGCATATAACTTTGCAGGTTTTTAAAATTTTCCAATTTTGATATGAGTACCTCCCCCTGAAATTGAACAAGGAAGAAAATGAGACCTTGCAAATTAGAATTGAATGAAAAACAAAAAATATTATAAATACTTATTGAATTTGTTTTTAGTGGACAAAATCTACTTTTGCAATATTGGAAATTTTGTAACAAAAATTTTTTCCGTTATGTTAAGAACCCTTTTTCCTGTCATACCAGTTTTAAGATTGGAATGTGTAAATGAATCTTTGTAAAAAAATTTCATAGGTTTAGGTCTTATAGCCCGCATGAGCTACCTTAAGGTGGTTTCTCAACGCGTTGTAGTTTGTGCGCTCAGCGAGAGCACAAACTATACCATGCGCGTTATTCTGTCTCTCTCGCTCTCGTGCATGTCGTCTGCTATTTGTGTTTATAATCATTAATATCTTTGCAAGGTTGCTTCGACGAGTTTTTATAAATACACAAACATTTTAGAAACTTTACAAAAATATTCTTTGAGCATTAAACTTTTCATTTCTGTCAAGAAAATGCAAGGTCAACGACCAAATTTTAGAGAGAACTAGGTTTATAAAATGTTTCTTTTAACATCTAACCTTATGGGAAAAGACATTCATTTTGTATTTATTCCATTACAAATAAATAGTTTTTATAAAACAGGATATAATATTGAAGATTTTTTAATGGAGATTCCAATGCTGTCATCATAAATATGAGTTAACGACAAATTAATGAGATATTAGCGATAAACTTTGCAAACATGCTTTTGCGCATGCGTACTGGGAGCAGACAAACACATAAATAATAAAAATAATTTTTTTCATTTAAACAGAACTGGGACTTTTTAAGACTTACGGAAGTAGTTTAGAGGTAATTACTAAGATTAAAATTTCAAAAATTGCCATAAACAAAGAAGGTCCCCACTAGGGCCCCGACTTGATAGGACACCACGAGCCAATGCCACCTTAAAAAGTATGGCTTGACACATATTTGATAAACTTAAAAGAAAGAACCGAATTTCATCTTTCTTAAACTGTCTTTTTCTTTTTGAAGTCCCATTTTGCTTCCTCCTACAGGAAGCTCTGTGATATTAATTTTTTGCGTTGTTGTAAAATCATGTTATAATAGTTTTGCAAGGTGTTAGGAATGGTACATGGTTTTTGAAAAATGTCTGTATGGATGTATGTGTGTCTGCGTGTGTGTATGTGTACGCCTGGATCTTAGCTTCTGCTAAACGGATTTTAATCGTTCGCGGCTCATATTTTATGTTTTTTTTTTGCGATTGCTGGTCAAAAATCATCCGGTTTTTGTTTCGTAGATTCGTTTTTATTTTATTGTGAATTTTCGATTTTCGCAAAATTGATTTTTGCGTTTTTTTAATGGTAGGACCGAGATATCTGAATCGGATCAACAGAATTCGAAAGAGCATTAAAATACCTATATTTTAAAAAAATTACATTAGCTATTACGGTTCAGTTGTTACTAACAAAAACTTTTCTCTAAAGCATATAACTCCCAAACTAAAAATAGTCAATTAAAAAAAAATCGTGATAATGCAGAATATAAATAACAATAATCTGTAAAAATTTAAATCCATTCTGTCGACTAGTTTTTGAGGAAAAAAAATTGAAAAATGAAAAAAATGAGTTTTGTATGGCCAACGATTATTGGAGTAAAACTGGCTTAATCGCTTTGAAATTTCTTGTAGGGGTACATTTTGGATAGCTCTTGGCTGAGTACTTTGGACTAAATGATTGGTGAATAAATTTCAGAGATATTTGAGGTTAAAACTTTTTTAACCTTTTTTCAAATCTAAGTAATTTCTCGAGAACGGCTCGATGAATCAGCTCCAAATTTCTAGACAATTTTGTGGGCGATATATATAATATATGTGCGAATTTTCATCAAGATCGTTCAATTACTTATTGAGATATTTGATATTTAAAATTTTTGTATTTTACAAAGTCATTTTCTTTGTCGCATCATAACTAGAGAAAAAAATTGGTTTAATCATGTTCAAATTTTTTGGAGATGTAGAGTTTACATATTTATCGTATAAGTCCTTTAGGTAAAAGAATTGTCTCATAATTTTGAGAGATATTTAAGGTTAAAATTTTTTTTGTTTTTTTCAAAAGCGTAATTTCTCAATGGCGACTTCATGTATCAGTTTGAAATTTATAGACTATTTTGTATGCAATATAGGCAATACCTGTATAAAATTTGATCCAGATTATATGGCTAGTTGTTGAGATATTTGATATTTAAAATTTTGATATTTATGGAAATTACTTTCTGTGTCGCACAATAACTAGAGTAAAATTTAATTACTTTGAAATTTGATGGAGATGTAGATTTGATGGAGGTGTAGAATTTGTATATTATTTATGATATGAATTGTTATTTGACATGAAGTTAGCAGCTCAAAATTTTAAAACCGCTTAGGCTTGGCGAGTTTACAGTTTTTGGTGAAAAAAACATGTTCCTAGATTTTTAGGTCAATATTTTATTTAATAATTACAAAAGTTATTCTGCATGAAAAATTGTGTTTTTTTCCAATTTTCGGTGAAAACTCAACTTTTGTCACTTTTTTACTGAAAATCCTGAAACTTTTTGTATAGCAAATTGATTGGAGAAAAGTTTGCATTTTACTTGTAGAATGTGGCCATATTTATTTTATGACCCATTTTGAAAGTCTCTGATTGGCTGCTTCTTAGTACACCTCCATCTAAAATAGTACGGCAGAATATTTTTCGTTCTACAAAATTTTTCCTGATTCTTTATTAAAAATCCTTAAAAAAACGAAGCAGCTCAAACGCTGAATGGCAGCAGCGCCCCACAAATCGGTCAGCTAAACAACAGGGGTGCAGCAAGTTGCAGCGATGGTCGCGCGGGCGTCCGTTCGCTCTCACAATGTGTACCTTATCGGCCTATCTTATAGTTTACCGGAGATCTCGCTGTAATATTTGAAGCAATGTGAGAACTATATATAGCATTTAAAAGCACCGCGAATAGTGCGGGTCGCCGTGTCGCACGTGTGTGTCTATGCACGACGAGTTAAGCCTCGTGTACGACAAGCGTGCATCGACCGAAACGCATTAACGTGAGCCGCTACTATATACCCACACTATGCTGCTCGTGTTGCTGCATCGCTACCACTGCGGCTGCGTTACCTCTTGCGCGCAAGGCATAAATTTACGGCGGGCGCAGTGCCTTTCGTTGCTCCGCACGCTCCTCTATAGCTTTAATGTCAGTTTTAATGCGCATTCGGAGAAGTAAAAAAGGTACCGGTGTATAGGCGCGATTAGCTACTGAATCGGATTAGGAGATGTTTTACGCGCGTGCGCGCGCGCGCGCGGTAGCACTTCGTATTTTAAATTTATTTACCGTTCAAGGCACCTCCAAGGGATATTTATTTTGATTTTTATTGGCTGTATAGATTAAATCGTAATCATTTCTTTGAATTTTAAAGGAGAGCAGAGATAGACAGAGGCGAGAGTGCGTTATGAGGATAGTAAACGAGACATTTATTTGTACAGTTTTATCAGTGACTCTTGTTTATTATCACGAGCGTTATAAAATAATCCGAAAATTTTCATTTTCATACTGAATTGAAATTAAAATATCTTATTAAATTTAACTGCACTCTGCTCAAATCTCTCAATTTACTCAATTTATATCCCCTATAAAAAGAGTTTCCCGCAAGCGCAGATTTTATATATATACACACGCTGTAAATAACGCTGCGCTGCGAACCATTTTCCCAGTAATTCCGAACGAACCGCAAAAACAAGATATTTCATTATACACATTAAAATTTTGCGTCCTGAATTCGAAATTAACGACTACCGCGTGATAACCGCGAATCAGCATCGCAGCGATGAAGGAACGCTTTTCGGAAATCAATGATTTCCAATGCATCGCGAGATCCAATCGGCTTGTCTGCATCCTATAGGCAGGCATTTCAATTAATCGAGCAATTCGTCTTTTTAAATCTCACCGTGGCTGCCTGTTGAAGCGCGCTGCTGCGCATAGCTGCCCCGTGTGTATATATATTTATACATAACGAGTACGTGCGCGAGCGCGGCGCCATACGCAGTTATATGCGTTAAAGGTTACGATTGGAGTTTCGACTTTTAGAACAGTGGCTCGCCTTCACTCTAATTATCTATGCGGGTCACTTCGGGGCCCCCGATGGGAGTCTGTGTTTAATCACAGATTACACGTACTGGCAGCGCTCCTATATACGCGCACGCGTGCCCGCGTTCACCCGCGCTCCGCCTCTACCATGACGTACTGCTTTTCCACTGATGTTTTACAGCGTGCGTGCTCCCATATGCGCATGCGTGTATGTATCTTCGTCTATTTTAATAACGTCTAATTAAAAACAAATAATAGGTTGAATCAATTAGAATTTCATTGACCTTCTAAACTAGAGGGGATAAATTTTAAGTTTTTTTTTTTTTTAATTTCATCGTATCGATCTTACCTATAATTGATTGATTGTAAAATATTTTGATAATTTGGTAACTATGAATTTATTATCATTTTTACATGTCAAAATTTAGATTTTGTATAGTGAACATAATTTTATACCTCTTGTTTGGAATTGTATGAACTAAAACTATATTTTTCAACTCATAAATGTCTTCTTTGATAAATTGTGATCGGACAGTTTAAGTATTATTATTGTTCATAACATTTTAAAGCTCTGCCAGCAAACTTGCTAAACGGTTTATAATTTCTTCTACAAAGTTAGTCATTAATTTATGTCAATTTATGGGAATGCATTTCTGCGATGCGGCTATTTCTTCTAAACACATGTAATTTTGTTATAGCCTGCCCAACAGCGCAGCTCTACTACCACCCTAAACGTTATTTACGTCAGAAAAAACCTAGCATCGAATTAAACGTCAAAACAGCTATAGATTATTATACATGTCTGTTATTTTGGCGGAATCGTTGCACGATGAATAAACAATATGTGGGTATCCCCCATTATTACGAACCCAATCTATATCACTTTTCTTTCCTTTTCAGTCTATCCGTCTCGTTCACGTATCTTTTTTAGCTCCTCATATTCGTAAGTGCGCTATAAGATAATCCGCCGTAAGTAGTCGGCGCGCGCATGGCTAGAGGACAAAAATAGACCGTAATTCCGGCCGATTTTCGTCCACTCGATCCGGAACAGCTTATATTAGCCCCGCAGACTCGCCGAGTTCATTTCCCTGTCTGCCTATCTACCTCACAAACTCCCTCTCTCTCTTCCTCCCCTCGCCTGCTACACATACACACACGCGCTGCTTTGGGAGCGAAGCGTTTCACAACACACGGTTAACTCGGTAAAACACCTCGGCTTGGTGGCGGCAGCAGTGGCAGCAGGCCATTATTCATCCTTCGGCATGTACATGAATAAACATCGCGCGAGCGCGCGCGTACGTACGTATAAACGTATGCCCCGGTTGTGCGCGCGCGCGAGCGCGGGCGGCCAATCTCCGAATGATCTTCCTGCCTCGCTTGTTTTCCCCCGCCGACAAAAAGTGCATTTTAAGGTTTCCGCTGGGAAAAGGCAATGGAAGGCTTCTTAAATTTCAGATAGGCAAGTGCTCTTTAAGGTTAACCGACAGTGAAGACAGACCTTTTACATTCCTTTCCCGGCCTCTCTGCTTCCAGTGTATATATTGGACGGATGTGAGGCCAAAGAAGAGAGAGCATTGTACGAAAATTAAGAACTTGGCGAGCCCGTCCGCGTGGCTTTTTTTCCAGCCGATGAATTATTCACTTATGGAAAAACCAGGAGATTTCGCGGGACGACGAGCTCTGTACGCGAGGAGAGGGGGAAGCGTTGCTATGTAGTAGACACGGCACAAATGCATTAATGGGATTCGGTGTGTATGTGTATGTGTGTGTGTATGTCGGCTCGCGTGATTTTTCTGCCGCGTCGCTCACGGTTCTTTATCAATGCGTCAAAGGATCGCAATTATCGTGTCCGGAGTAACGAGAGAGAGATAGCATTATTCGATAGACCGGAATTTCAAAGATAGGGGGCCTTCGAGAGCGCAAATACAATGGGAAAGGTGCACGAATGGGGGGAGAAAAAAAAAGCGCGCGAGGATGAAATCTACCGCACGTATTTTCAGCAACTGAGCGTGAGCGAGCGCATTTAATACTCGGTTTCCTTGAAAATAAGATTGGTATCGTATCGACTTCCACTCTTTTGAACAGAAAAACATTAATTGCACGGTACAAAGGAAATCAGTTTTCTTAATTACCACCATCAAATGCTGTAATTATTGTTCTAAAATATATACATTATTCTTGTTCATACTGATAATAATTTTTGCAAAATCAGTCTAATTTAATAATATAAGTTTAATTAAACCTCTAAATGCAATTCCACTAAAATTAAGCACCGACCACAACCAATTATTTTTTCCCATGACCCAGGCAGCACTTCATTCGCACTATATCCCATTATACGACACTTCTCCTTCCCTCGAGCCGTGTCGTCTTGGAGAAATCTACCACCCGTGTGATCCGCAGACGCTCTTTTCTATATATCTATATACTTACATACATACACGGGGCTACTGCGACGAAACGTATTCGATTAATCTCGCCACGTAATGGGAAACGACGATGAGAGAACCGCGCGCGCGCGAGCTTCGCACCTCTCGCGCCTTCGACGCGGGGCGCAAAACTTGTTTGTCCCCGCGCGGCGTGAATGGCTTTATGCAAACTGTATTGGGCAGTTTGGGTGTTTCCGAAATCCCGGGAGTGCTCGATCCAATTACCGGGGCTGGCTCGCCGCCGCCGTCGCCGGATGGCTTTGTAGCTCGAGGGCTGTGTAATGTGGTATATATGGAGGAGGAGGAGGAGGAGGAGGAACAGGCCATCGCCAGCCAGCGCGTACATTTTCTTGAACGGATTATTAGAAGCGACGTGGCTGGCGAAACGCCATTACACCTTGCACCTGACAAATCATTTTCTTCATTACATTTACGGTAATTGAAGTCCCGATGAGGCGCGCGTTCGGTCGCGCGCGAGACTGAGAGCCTGCCCCATTCGTTGCTTAATAGACCATCCGCCTCGTATCTTCCGCCCCCTTTTCTCCCTACTCCCGCCAAGCAATCGTACCTTGATTCGAATTTGCATATATCTGCGTAAATGCATATTCGTGTGTGCGTGCATGTATATTTGTGTGTGTGTGCGTGTGCGTATGGATTTCGAAGGATATGGAAGGGTAACTTTAGGAGACGAGCACGAGTGAGTTGTATAACGCGTGATGAGGGCAATTTGTGCCAAAAAGATGTTTCTGTAATCGTTGAGATATTTCAGATTCCAGAGGATTATGAATATTCTCATACCAATTAACGTCGGGGGTACACAGATAACTGTAAAGATAAGATTAAGAGTGTTACTGAGAAATGACCAAAAATTTAAAGCTATATCCAGCTGACACAAAGTCATTGGAATACATTTACACCTTCGTAATTTGTATGTTAATATTTCGTATGATTATAAATATTTTCTCTGTCAAAATGATTATTTTAATCTCAGGAAATAAATTTTAAGTGGAAAAAAGTATGCTAACCGCACAACAGAGAAAATTAATTTATCGCAAAAAATAATTAATGGCTCTTCGGCCATAAAGAGCGAAGAATTTAAATTAAATTTGCAAGTAAGCTGTATATATTCTGATAGTAATAAATACGTAAATATTCATGAAGCTTTTAATTAAGAATACTGCTGCATTAAAGTGATTAAGATTTTAAGGAGCCAAAATACATAATGAAGCCACAAAGAGAACTTTGACATTTTTTTAAGTGGCGCGCGGGTATCTACATCTTCTTTCATAATGTTTTTACAACACCACAGAGTGTAAAGTGAAAGAGCCACATTGTAAGAAGAGCGGCGTAAATATTTTTTAATCGCTTTTTACCGCAAACGAGCGCGAGGTGAGTAACAACAACGCTTGGTTCGCATTAGTTCGCGCCAAAGTGCAGCTATCTCCGGAGTTGGAAGAAAACTTTGGCCGGCTCCGATATATATGTATATCTTTCTTTCTAGCGTTCCGCGGTAAAACTCTTTACTGCTGAACAGCCACGGCTGGTGAACAAAATTTCATACCACCCCGTCCCTTATAATATTTAATATCATTTTATCGTGGAACATTTAGACTAACAGTTAATTATCCAACAACTCTCGGAAATAACTGTATGACTGTTCTCAGAAATATCTTCAAATTTGTTCATTCTTCTACAAATTAAACACAAGAAAGTACTGAAATCAATTTATTGTAATCAAGTATACCCATAAGTTAACTTGACTGACATAATAGAACTTTTCGTACCTTGGGTGTAAAATTACATTTAACGCTACGTTAAGTACTACTTAACGCCTAAGAGGCGCAATAGCTCACATACTCCTACAAAATCTTATAGAACCTACGCACTTTACGCCCGTGTGGGCGAAAATTATTTTAATTATATAACTATTATACCTTCTTTTTATTTCTAAAATTCATAAGAATTTTTTCAGATATTTACGAAAAGTTAAAGCCTATATAAAAAAAGTCAACAAGATGTACCTGAATTTATAATGGATATATGTTTAAAATCTCCTGTATTAAAATATACAATAGAAAATTCCTTCGTATTATATATTCTGGTGCATTAACATCTTCATACGTCATTTCATCGTTTTGATATTCATTAATTTTAGGTAAATTAAAATCGTTTAAAGAATATCCGTTTGTAGATAAAATAGCATTAATTTTGTGTAATGCTATATTTTCACCAATGTCTTTTGGATAAAGTGGATTGTAAAAATAATGTTTATATTTATCGTATAATTCTTTCGCACTGGATCATGGAAATCACAAATGTAAGCAAACAGATTACACAAGGCATTTGGAAATTCTATTTGGATAGCTTCTTGTAAGCATTTATCTCATTTCTCATCAGTAGTTATTAACTTTCTGGCTATTGCCGCTTTATAAAATGTTGGATCGATGATATTTTGAAATGTTCTTAATTCTTCGAACGATTGAGATTATATATATATATATATATATATATATATATATATATATCCCTATATTATATAGATGTTTCAAAAAAGTATAAGTCGCAGCCCCCCTCACCCCCTTGCGCTCCCTCGCCCCCCTCCTCAGCTCCCCCCTCAGCCCCCCTCAAAATAATGTCATTGTTTATACAGTTACGTTTAACAGAGACGTAGAGAGATAGAGTCGAAGACACAGAAGCATACAGACATAGTCGGAGAAACAGAGTCAGAGACACAGAGGCGTAGAGACATAGTCGGAGAGACAGAGTCAGAGACACAGAGGCGTAGTGACATAGTCGAAGAGACAGAGACGTGGAGACAGGGATGTAGATACAGAGACGTAAAGACAGAGTCGGAGAGACAGAGACATAGAGACAGAGACGTGGAGGCAGAGTCGGAGACGTAGAGATATAGTCGAAAAGACGAGGAACTGGAGACAGATGTGGACACAGAGACGTCGAAATAGGGACATAGAGACACATGTACGTCAGAGACGTACATGTAGACACAGATGTGTAGTGACAGAGTCGGAGAAACAAAGACATAGAGGCAGAGTCGGAAAGACAGAGATGTGGAGACAAAGACGTAGAGATAGAGATGTGGTGACACAGATGTGGAAGGAGAGACGTCGAGACAGAGACGTGGATAAGACGTGGAAATAGAGACGTAGATACACAGATGTAAAGATAGAGGCGTTGAGACAGAGGCGTAGAGACAGAGTCGGAGAGACAGAGAAGTAGAGACAGGGACCTACAGACAGAGATTAGAGACAAATATGTAGAGACAGAGACTTAAAGACAGAGACGTAGAAAGAGAGGGATTAGTGGCAGAACCGTAGAAACAGGGACGTGAAAACAAAGATGTAAAGACCCCAATTGGGGGTTGACGAGCGCAGCGAGTAGGGGTGTACCTATCGACAAGAAGATAGAAAAAGAGAGAAAATTTTGGTGAATAGATAAAAGCAGATAGAGTTAGTAAGCGAGAGACAAAGAGATAAGAACATAAGCAGATCGATTGAGGAAGGGACATACTGATAGAGACTAAAACAGAGATAGAGACACAGAGTAAAGGAGTTAGAGCGATAGAGAAGGTAGTAACAAAGGTGGTAGGAGAAAGTCAGAGATAGAGAGGAAGTAAAAAAGAATAGACTAATTGACAAGGATAAAGGGACAGACAGTCAGCAAGATAGATATATATAGAGAGAGAGAGAGAGAGAGAGTCCTATCGTAATGGGGGTTGGCGACCGGAACGAGCAGGGGGGCGGAGCCCCACTAGAGTGTGAGTGTGTGTGTGTGTGTGTGTGTGTGTGTGTGTGTGTGTGTGTATGCATATAAATCACATTATAAAATATCGATTAGTTTAATTGAAAATGACAAAAGCAATTAAACAAATGATGAAAAGACAGGCACGTAGTGAAGAATACAAAGCTAAGATAAATGAAGAAAGGAAACAAAATGAAACTCTTAAAAAAGAAACATTAAATAAAGCAAAAATTGAAGAAGCTAAAAGAACAAAAGTATTAAAACAAAAAATTAGTAGACAGAAAAGAAGTGCAGAATAAAAGGAAGAAGAGAGAGAGAGAGAGAGAGAGAGAGAGAGAGAGAGAGAGAGAGAGAGAGAGAGAGAGAGAGAGAGAGAGATCTGGGTTTTTTTTCATGGCACATCGATCTACCAGAGCTTAAATTAAAGCTTTTATTCTAAAAAGAAAGCTCTTAAAAATTTGACAATGATAGTAAGTAACTTTTTTTTAGATCAAAAAACTCAAAATGTCCACGATTTTTGCTCCTTTTGTAATTTTTCGTAAAAAAAGTCTTCCTTTACCCATAAGTTGGACGCTTTTTTTATTTCTCTATTGAAAAATGGACATTTTCTTTTTTGGTTCAGTCATGTGCTTTGTGAAGAACTTGAGTTATAGTCTTTTAAATCTAAAATTTTGCAGTTTCCGAAAAGTTAAAAGTTTCTGGAATTTGCTCATATATTTTACTAACATAAAAAGTCACAGATTTATTTCACTGAATAGCATCGTAGTTTTACGTTATTACAATAACAAGTTATTTCACAAACACTGAACAAAATTTTAGGCTGTAGAAACCATAGTTTCGATTTGCTGTACTAACACTATTTATAGTGTTCATTTACCCTTACAGACAGCTGAAGCAGCTATTCATTTGTATAATGTAACGGCACTATTGGTTAGATGCGGGAAATGTACTTGTACAGCTCTGACAGCGGTACGATTTAGTTTTGCCGCCGGTATTTGTTTGTTGGCAACGCTACAACGCGAAGCCGATGTTCATGTTATAACCTAAAAAAGTCAAGAAACCGGCCACATCAACCGCATGTTTGCAATTCACTTTTGCGTATTTCATCTGTAATCAGTGTACTTATCAATCGAGATTATTTTAATGAAAAATATGTGTGTATGGCGAATCATAATCTATTTAATGCTCCAACAAAAGAACTCTATACATTAGTGCTTTGAGTGTATCTTGTACAGCTCTCACAACTGTACGAATACAATTACTGTATCTATAAAATTCAGCAGAAAGAAAATTAGCCGAACAGTACTGTTGTCAGAGCCGTACTTTCAGTTCTTACAAAGTGAAATTTTTTTCAGTGAATACCGGATGTTTCTTTCTCTATGCTAATTTCCATTATTTATTTGATGATTTTTATGTTAATTTCCATTATTTTTTAAAAATAATTTTTATATACATACACATATAATAAACTTGTTTTTCCGGGGTTCACTTACATATAGACCTTGGATATGGATCTATAGAGATCACCTAATAAACATATTTTGAAATGCATTTTTTACGTTCACTTATTTATCCACTATTTTTATTTTAATCATTTGTTTTTCGCCAAACCACTTTTTTATCAACATATAAAAAAAAGATTATGTATATGTTTCACCGACATAAAATCCTACAGATTTATTTCACTGTACAAAATAGATAAACTCATCTATATTTTACTGACAGAAATGCCCACATATGTACTACACTAGAGCATCGTGGTTGTAGTTATAAAAAAAACAAGTTATTTCACAAGTCCCAATGTTTCCTTCATCTATGCTATTTATATTCGTTGTTTTAATTTTCACTCACATATAATATTAACCTGTGTTCCAGAGTTTGCTTTCATATAGGCTCTTGAATATATATTACCTATTCATTCTTCCATAACTATTTTTTCCCTCTTCATTCTTCTATAAACTATTTCTGAAGCCCAAGTATAAACTTCAAAGTTAATCTGGAAAAGAATACACACAAAGTATCTAGTTTTTTTACAGCTTTATCTTTTAATTTTATATAGTCATTTATATACTTATCTAATGTATACTTATTTCATCGTTGACACGTAAATGTAGATATGATCGGTGACTCATATATAAATTAAATAAAAATACCTACGGTTCTTGATTTTTTATATAATTATAATAAGAATATAAAACATTTTCGTAAACTATAACTCACGTTAGAGAGGTTATTATG
This sequence comes from Torymus aiolomorphi, assembly GCA_036365515.1. NCBI lineage: Eukaryota > Metazoa > Arthropoda > Insecta > Hymenoptera > Torymidae > Torymus > Torymus aiolomorphi. The sequence continues at coordinate 126,905,240 of CM070877.1, read as the reverse complement.
TATGTATGTATCTCTCTCTCTCGCTCTCTCTCTCTCTCTCTCTCTCTCTCGCAATGATCGCTGAGAAAAAAAACGTATAGGAGCTTGACCAATCATAAGAGAGCAACGATCGGAACAAAAACAGCTGATCGAAAGGGAAAAAAAGGAAAAAAAAGAATCTGAAAAAAAACCATACAAAATATGCAAACGAGATATACATCGAAACGGCATAATATTTTTAATTGAAATTTTTTATACATGTAGTATATCAAAGCAGCTATTCATTGATATAACAAATATTAGAATAAAACATAATGCAAAGACGTAAAAAATTCATTAATTATCAGTTGACGTAAAAAATTAGTGAAATTCTCGCGTACCCATTTCAATGTATAAATAGCACGGTCGTCCCTCAGGCTTTTTCTACATTGGACAGATACTTGCCTTCGGAGCGCTCCCGCGCTCCTTGATATTACAAAGTACGACAACCTCCCGATCGCCTAAGCATAATTCTCTCTCAGAGTGGCAGCAAAAAGTTCCAAATTCTAAAGGTAAACGCAATCACACGCAGGGGACAATTCGGCGCCTACAGAGCAAACACGAGCCGAGAGCACACGGTCGAGCTGAACCTTCCATACTCTCTCCAAGAGCCTCTCCGTTGATTTTCAAATCAACGCCTCGTCACAATTAGTCAAAAATACACCACGCGGACGCGCGCGTCAGTGTCCGGCTCAGCTATATACACGCGCGACAAACTTCCAGGCCAAATATCAGTCCTCGGTCACCCTCTCTTGTCGGCACGTTCTCGGTAGCCGCGTATTACAAACGCGCGTCCGCCGACGTAAAGCCCGTTATTAATTATCCATCCTGGTATTGCGCGCGAGCGTGTGTATATCCCATCCCGCGCCTAAGCTCGGACCTTGAACAGCAGTCACGTCAGATTTTCCGAGACGAGGAGAGAGAGAGAGAGAGCGCGCGCTCGTTAATTAATTCCCCGGGTTGTCTCTCGTGCGCGCGTATATAGCGTGAAAACACCCTCGAGGATTCGCAGGCTTGTCTCTCTCTCTCGCGGAGACGCTACTGTCGCGTCGCGTGTATGCATAGATATACGTGCACGCAGCCGTGTGTACATAGCGAGGAGAGATGTTTTGCGAAGAAAGAACACAGGGAGACCGGGATCGTGAATTCTCGTGCTAAGGGGACATTTCAGCGTTGTTCTGTTCGTGATTACTGCTAACTCGATTATCTGCCGTTATTATTGCGACCGTGTATCTTGATAAGTGTAGCAGGGAAAATATTTGAAACAAATCGTAAAACGATTCTAGTAAAAGATTATTTACTCGAAGGAGATCATTGAAATATTTAAATGAATTAAAAGCAACATTACCATAAAAGTTTAGAGTGGGCGAATTTGTTTAAAATTCAACCGCAGGGAACTGCAAACAAAAGCACATTTTTGAGTTTTAAAAAATCTCCCCTCGCATCTCCGATCCAGCAGCCGATAAAAAAAAAGAAGACAGAACGAGCAAGATAAAAACGCGTCGGAATGCAAAATTGTGAAATTTCACGTGCAGCGCGCGTGGGGTGCAGTGAAGTGTCGCCGCCCCCCTCCCCCCGAACCCCGAGGCGATATAACCCGAAGGCGGGGAGGGGTAGACTCGAGTCGTCGAGAGGCTCGCACACGAAGAGAACCCTTTCGCGCGTGTGTGCCCCCATATAAAATCTCCCGCTCGCGTGTGTGCATATACACACACACAGAGAGAGCGACTCTTTGCACGACCCACCGCGGGGGGAAATCTAGCGATGCATGCCACCCCATTTTTTCTTTTTTCATTTGCCTTCGTCGCGACGACCCGCGGTAACGATACGAGTGTGCTGCACCATCTGGAGGAAAGCAGCAGCGATTCTCTAACCCTGCCCCTCGTTTCACCCCCGGGCCCTTGTAGCTCAAATCACGCAATCGAGAAAACCCCCTTTTTTATAGCTGAGTCTGTCGATCGCTGCAGCCTTACATATATGCGCGTGCGCGTATGTGTGTACACGTATATATGTATGTATTTATATATAATACAAGCGAATGGAGCCGCTCAAAGTAAGTCATTTTAATGGTCCATTTGTACCGCGGAGTAATCCGTTCCACTCTTTTCGTTTTGAAGAAAGAAAGAGATCGAGAGGGGGGAAGGGATCGAGCGCGCGCGCGCGCAAGCTATATATATATATATATATATATATATATATATATATATATATATATGCCCCTTTATGCGAGAAAAATTCGCTTCCACGGATCGCGGCGCATGAATTGAAAAACCATCGGATTTTTTCCTCCTCTTTTCTTTATTTTCATTTCGAATTGTGACGAGGAAAATGCACGCACACACACACACACACACATACACACACACACACACACACACACACACACACACACACACACACACACACACATTCAAAGGACAGAGACGACGAGTGGTACACGTGAGAAAATATTTTTTCCGTCGCTCGACAATAAATACACCGGCGCCAAATGATATAACGGGTCGGAACGGAGACAAGGGGTTATAACGCCATAAGTTATTCTTTGGCACGGATTCTCCTTTTCCTATTTTGTTTTTTTCGCTCCTCAACAAAAGGGAAAAACGAGAACACATAAATACAAAGTGCTTTCTTGCGCGTAAGCGCGAGGTCGGCAACCTTTACCCCTTCGGCGTAGAAAACAAAAATATTTTCTCAGAGACAAAAGCGACGATGCTGCGACAGTACATACTCACCTATATACATATATATGAACCTGTGGATTTTTTACGCGCAAAAAACTTGTCGCGCCGTAGCTTTGCAACAGCGTGGCTTCGTGTAGAGACGCACCTGGTCGTGTAAAAAAGACCTCTAATCCAGGACTTCGTCAATTAAATCAGTCACACACGCGCGTGCGATAAAAACATCGAGAGTCGCACAATGCGTAAAAATCAGCGCCAAAAGGCATTCGTAATAATTGTTATTCACCCCGTGCATGAAATTTGAATCGTATTTTGTTTTTGTCAACTCACTCCGACTCTCGTGACACACGAATTCCAGAAGGTCCAAAGGCATTTTCACACGCGCGCGCGCTCTCGTACCCACACACACATGCTCATGAATTTATGGGTTCGCTCTGTGCGTTCTGGCGTGGAAATTTCGAGCAAGGTGGAGGCAGCGGGTAACAGGGGCTCATCGAGCGATGATACCATAAATATAGAGAACAAAAAAAAATAGAGAGACTCCCGACCACAAGAGTCCCCCCCCCCCCTTCCACGACTGATTAGTATCCCATGCTCATGGGGTTCCTATACGTTCCCCTCCTTTCACACCCTCCCCCTCGCTGCGACGATAATTATCGCGAGGACGATCACACGGGAGAGCGGGAGGGAGAAAAAGTTAAATAAAAACAACCACTTAACTTTCCCGCTATATACGGGGACAGCATCAGCAGGTCCAGGGATGAGCAACCAGTGATGCGCGTTCGGTGTCGCGCATGCACGTGTGTGAATGGGAAAAAGGGACACGCCGCTTTTTCGGCGTTCGAGAGAATTATAGGTAATGGAGCGGAAGAAGAGACTGACGAAGGACGCGCGCGCCGTATGTGTATGTGTGTGACTCGGGCCACGCGGTAACGAAGGGAAAACGACGATTTAGTTGGAATTATTATTATCGGGAATCGATGCGCGAGGGATGTCCACGCAACGACAATGCAAGAAAAGGAAGAGAGGCAGAGAGAGGAAAGTTTCGGAGACCCATTCATCGTCGACGGTATATATGAGCCGCCAGGGCAGGAAGTTTTCTTGTTTATGGTCAGGACAAACCGACAATAATGACTCGCTGACTCCTCTTCAGTTCTCTCTCTCTCTTTCTCTTTCTTCGTTAGTACAATGGCATTTGATTTAGAGGACGAGCTCGCGATGGATTTACGATGCGCGCTGTTATGAAAAAATCGTTTAGCCAATCGCGCGAGAAAGTTTTTATGGGAAACTTTTTGAGCGTAGGCTCTTGTGAAGGCAATTCATTCAATTATTGTTATATGAATGATATAACATCTGTATTATTAGATTGTAATTTGATTTTATTGTTTTGTAACGTCGTCTTTTTACTTAACTAAATGTATTAAAAAACTCTAATAATATTATTTGCATTAAAATGGTAGAAAAATGAAATATCTATTTATGAGAAAATCTACATTGTCATTATTATAGTAATTTATTGATTATGAAAACAAAAGAAAACATATTGTAATTATGCACTGAGAGAAATGTTTTCTCAAAATGTTTATATTTAACATGGCATTGTAACTATTAAAATATGTATGTTAATAGTTACAATGCCATGTTAATAGTTAAAATACCATGTTAAATATAAACATATTCTTCTCTCAGTGTGCAATAATTCTGGTGAGCGATTTCATATACTTCTTTAAAATATTAAAAAAAAAAACTTGCTACAATTAAACAACAATACGCCGTTTTTTATACTAATAATTTTTCCTCATTATTATGAGGAAAAATTATTATTATGATAAATTATGAATGAATTAAAATATTTATTTTAACACGCAACAGAAATGGATTATTTTCAATATATTTCAATACGCAAACTGTTATTTGAATTTAAAATCCGGTTAAACGTACCATATCGAACAGCCGAGGAATGTTAATTTCACCGTGGCCAGAGATCGTATATATATGTATATAGCGTAGGAGAAAAAGAGAGCGTGTTATTTATGAAAATAAAAGTGCCTGCTAATATCAAGGCATCGGTTTAATTCGTCGGCTATAGGCAGTTGTTTGCCTTGGCAAAGTGCCAATTTGGAATCCGCATTATCTCCTGGATGGCGTTGAAAAATTACGGTGTTTGTGACGAATATAAGAACCATCTCGCGCAGGCGAAATTATTCGCATGGGACGTACCTCGTCGTTTTGCTTTGCATTTATAAACCCCGCGCGGAAGCCCCGGGATAAAAATCTACAAGCAAATCGTTTTTCCTGATATTAATATAGATACCACGGGCCTGACACACACTAACTACTTAATTTTTCAAAAGAAACTGTTGTATGCAAATATTCCCGTGTTACTGCGGAGTATATATAAGGAGGTGATTATAACATGGCAGATAAGCCACGAAATCCGAGTCTCGCGGTGCTCAATTATTTCTACACTCATTCCGTAATGATTTTACCAAGTTATATGCGTAGTAACAATAATAACCTTTTTAAATAATGTTTTTATATTTATGCTGTCATCATATTATTTAGAAAAAAGAATATAAATAGCCATAAAAATCTTTATTATAATACATATACCACCAACTAGAATTAAAAAATGTCGGGCCTATAAATAATTTATGTGCCGAAACATCGCAGGCTACATTCGAAAACAAACCACAAGAATCCCCGTCGCAAAGAGACCGCCCCGACGCGCGCTCGTGTATGTGTGTGTGTGTGTAAAGCCGGCGATTCAATAATTCACCAATTACCACCGCTCCGTCAGCTGAAAGTTTCGGAATTGTACTCGGAAAGACGGCCGGGCTCCTCCAATAAATCTCCCCCTCTCGCTCCTCCGCTTGTCACCTCGGGAAAAACATAATTCTTACACAATAAACGCTTTTTCAAAACTTTTTCCCGCTCTCTTAATCTCCATAATAACGATCTCTCGAAAGCGGGAGACACTCGACACGCGCGCACAGAGAGAGAAAGAAGAGAGCTTTCAGTATCGAGGGTACTTTCGAGAGCGAGCGAGCGCGCGGCGAGAAAAAAAAGACGTGAAAAAAAGAGAGAAGAATTTCACTTTGACACGCTTCGGTAGCGGACGCACGCGCCTGACCTCCGGTGGTCCACGGGTGAAAAAGTCTCTCTCTTTCTCTCCCTTTCTGCTCAACGGCTGCGCGCCGCGCCGCGCCTAATGCACAATGTGCACAGGTACGGCTAATACGCGCAGATGCGAGTGCGCTTCTTTCTTCTCCGTATACACACATACATGTGCGTGCGTGAGATGTGTATGTGTGTGTTGGCTTGCGGTCCATTATGCCGTGTATGGGGGACGAGCGTAACTGCGATACAATGTACCCCAGGAAATGGTCCGCCGTCGCGCGCGCGCGTGTCCTCGCGCATTTTCCACGCGCGGAGGACTTTTCTTGGACGTCGCCCCGCCGTCGTCGTCTTCCCCTCGACGATGCGGCGTCGACGCGCGATGGAGTCAGAGAGCGGCGGCGGCGGCGGCTCCCGCGGTGATATACGATCGAGCGCGTCTTTTCTTCCTGTTCATAAATATTGTCTCGGACACGAGAGAAGGAGTGAGTGAGTGAGAGGGAAAGGGAGAGAGAAATCATTCCGTACCGATAATCTGCCGAGGATCGGCGGCAATATGAGTTTCCTTCGCTGTAATACTGCGTATAATAAACTCATGAGTAATTATAAATAAATAAGATGTAATATTTGTCAAAGTTATGTATGGGACTTATGCAAACTGTTTATAACATACGTAAAATGTATAATTATGAACTTGATTTTTATTCAGTGTGCAACTGAAGATGTTGATGTAACTATCTCTACGTTACATAATAAATCGTAAAGAAAATATAAAATATGAAAATTTATGTAAAGAAATTTTATATTATTGAAATACTATTGAAGTATTTGAAAAATGTACACTTTACTTTCTTTATAAATAATAATAAATAATTTAAAATTTTTATGTTACCATCATTTATATGACAGTATAGAAAATGTATAATGGTTCGACAATTTTGTGTATAAAAGATTAATATAAAATAATTGAAATAAAAATGTTTTAAAATGTTAATTTTAAAGTGCAGATAAAATAAGTATTTTAACTCTAGAATATGAATATTTCATAATATTCAACTAGAAAGTTAACCTTCGGATCATGGAAAACCTCGAACAATGAGAAAAGAGCCATTTTCGCACCATGTGAATCATTTTCACACCCAAGGCTACATCGGACCGTACATCTTCATTACGTTATTACGCACAACGCGCATAAATTTGTCTAAGTAATTAACAAGTGTAATGTGAATTGTTTCGCAAAGCCATAAGCAACCATCCGAAAATAAAGATGCCTTTGCGTAAAAAGGAGCGAGGCGAGAGCGAAACGCGCAAGTGCAAAACGAAGTGAGTGTTATTGTACGCGCTCATTGCAACAAAGTGCGAAACAGGTGAAGAAATGGTAGGCAATCTTCGAAATCGTGAACAAAAGGCTCTCGGGCGCACGAACTTAATGACACGCAATTCAGAGATATATAATGCGATGTTTATTAGCCCGCGGGGAATTGCAAATCATCGTGTACCTTATTCTAGAAATTATCGTTTTTTTTTTTGTTTTTTTTTTTGACGCTGCACGCAAGAGAAATAACATTTTCAATTAATTATATTAAACTGAGGGATGTCAATGACATGTAATTAAGACATTAATAGCAGTTTATTATTTGTGTGATGTGAATCATACTTTTAAAATAAATATTGCATCTTCAATGTTCTTTTAGTGATTTCATAATGACGATTCAATAAGAAAATTTATATTTTTTTATTAAAAAAAAAAAAGATTTGAAAAAATATTTTTCTTAGCATTTCTCCATAACACGCACAAATAACACTGCGTTCTTGCCATTCTAAATATAGTCTCATTGTTTAAATTTATAATAAAATAATATGTAATACATAATATTGATGATGAATAACTTTTTGTATATATATTTGTTCACCTTTATTACTCTTATGTAACTCTTGTTATAATAAATAAATAAAATTATTACGATATTGTGTATTACGATTAAGCAATTGTTATTGTGAATGAAATAAACCTATAATAATAAAAATAATAATAATAAATAGCCTTCAAGTGCTTATTGCAGGTATTCATGCATCACACCATCTTTCGAAACTCATAAAATATCGTTATACATTCACGGAAACTTCAGACATCAAATAATAAAAAAAACCGCACTTCACATAACCTTTGGCCTCGTTTTCCCATTTACACCACTCACATTACCAGCGTAATCTTTAATTAAGCCAGAGCGCGCACCTTTCATCTCCACTACACGAAAACTACACGTTTTCCCGCAGCTCTCCTTTATGAAACGTTCGCCTCGAACTATACAAACGCCGCATGTACTATCCTCCTCTAGGCTTCCCATATACATCGGCGCGGCGCAAAAAGAAAACCGCGCTTCAGCGCGCACAGCGATGGATGTGTATAGTACGTATATATAATACACGGCTCGTTTTCGCGGATGCGCGAGCCGCGGCGCGTATATATATACAATATATATATATATATATATATATATATATATATATATATATATATATATATATATATATATATATATATAACGCGCGAACGGTTATTCCAGCGTGACGTGGGTCGTGCCCGTTCTATTTAAGCTGTCTGTCTTGAATTAATGGCGATCATCGAGTGTGAAGTCGGATTTACACGTCGCTTGGTAAATCGCCGTGTAAACCCCGTCTCAGCTCACCGCGCTCGCCTCTCGCCGCTCGTCCAGGCCGTACCTATATATATGTGTGTATATACACGTACACTTGAAGATTCTTATACATATACACGTCAGGGGTATCTTGCCCGGAAAGTCATTCGTGTAACGCGCAAGCGTAATACGTAGTTTCCCGACGGCTTCCTGCCACCGCCGCCGCGCGATTGAGTGCTCGCGTGTATATGTGTAAGCTGCGAGGCAGGAGAGAAAGGAAAAATGTAAAACGAAAAGGGATCGAGCGAAGCGTGACGCTTTAACTTTGGGCGAAGCGATATAGCGAGTGAGCGTTTGCCGATGACGGATTTGAAAAATTCATCGCGTCGATCGCGGATGATGCATTTGCCTATGGTTAACGAGGCGAGAGAGCGCACGCGCGCGTGTGCGATCGGAGGGGGCCAAAGCCGCTGTAAAAAAATGGGCGATTTTTGCGGTTTGGGACGTGAAATTTCGTAACCGTTTGCAATCGCACTGGGAATTTTGTATGCCCTTTTTGATACAAATAGATGATAGATTTGCAACGTCAGGCACACACGATGCCTTTTAAATGTGCTCGTAAAGGTTTCGGGAAGGATTAAATGAAGTGTGAAAATTTTCATTTGTGTATTCATATTTTAAATTTACTCGGAACTTGAGGGTCGCGTGTTGCCGTTTAGAAATATGAAATATAACGTATATGAAGAAATATGGCATCTGAATGCTCACACGTGCGTGCGTGTAAAATCAAATCTAAAAATCGTTAATGAAATCAGATAAAAGGAATGCTCTGAAAACAAACATTTTGCGATAATTTTGTATTCATTCAATTGGCAATAATTTATTATTTAATAATTCACTTTTTAATATGTTGAAAAATACTATTTATAGAACTCTTGATATATTGCTGTTTCTTTTAATAAAAGAAAAAAATTACTTTTTGAATGAATCGTATTTTTCCGTATTTTGCTTTCTCCTAGAGGAAGCTTCGTGATAGTAAGAAAAAAAAAATTTGAGAAAATATGTTAGAAATGTTGTTTAACAAATTTGGAATCGAAATACACTATTTTTAGAAAATGTCTGCATGGATTTGTGTGTATACACTGATATCTCATTATCTTCGACCGATTTTAACCGGACGGGGCTCATTTTTTTCGATGTTGTTTACACAATTGAGATCAATATTCTATTTTTATCAAAATCAATTTTGTTTTATAGCGATTTTTTCATTTTAAAAATGTTATCATTCATTCTTTTTACTATTTAAAACTAATATTTATTTATATATTTTTTTCAAATTGTAATTTCTCGAGAACGGCTTTATGTATCAGCTTGAGATTTAGAGACAATTTTGTGTGTGATATAGGCAATATACCTGTAAAATTTGATGTTAATATGATTACTTTTTGAGATATTTGCTATTTAAAATTTTGGTATTTCTAAAAGTGATTTTCTTTGCCGCGGGATAACACGAGTAAAATTGATTTGATCCTATCTTTAAAAAATGATGGATTTGTTGTGAAGCCAATTTATTCGTGATTTGGTTTGACCAAAAAATTATTTTAGAAAAAAACGCGTTTTCGTTTTCGCACGATAACAAGAGTAAAAATCAATCAATCGTACTGAAATTTGGCACAGATATAGCTTTTTTAAATGTTCAGACTGCATTCGTTACCCAAAAATATCCTATCGTCACGACCAAAGATATATGTGGTTAAAAATTTATTTTGAATATTTTCGAATACCATTTTCTCAGAGAATTTTTGATTTATCAACGCAAAAGCATTTGAGAAAAATAGTGTATTTATATTTCAATTTTATTGGTGACGTACCTAATGTAATTAATTGACAGATTTTAAAATGTTTGATTTTGAATAAATATCCATAACAAATTAACATTTATAGTAAATTTAATCATGCTACATTAGAAAATTAAAAATATTTTTAATGAAGAAAAATAGTGTACTTTTTAATGAAGAAAAGTAGTGTACTTTTTAATGACGAAAAGTAGTACATTTCAAGCGTGTATTTTCAACAAATATATATTAGTTTAACTGCGAATATTCATAGAGAAAAATTGGTATGATACAATTAATTATTGTCATAAAAAATTAAAAAAAGGAATAAATACATTAGTTTGAGGAAGCTAAGTGCCAATGTATTGACAGTGGTTTTTTAGATATATTTATAAAGAACATTAGCAACATGATAAATCATTAATTAAAAGGAAACTTGTTTATAAAAACCAAAATGGATGTCACAGTAATGATGATATATGGAAATTTGTAAATCGACTTGGCAAAAAATGCGAAACTCTTGTTTGAGTCATAAATTCATCATTTCGTAGTGCTATTATAAGATACGGGAAACCACGCCGTGCATTCAGCTGTTATATACGACTGTGTTTTGTATTCCACGTATTTTGTGCAAAGTATTATCTTTCTTACTTTCTAGTTGTCTTCGATGATCTCTTTTGTCTAAAAGCTATAGCGTGCGTCATTTGAATCAACTAACTCTACAACCGTGCAAATTCAAAGTTCTCTTTGCAGTTCGACTTTTCTTTTTAATTATTATTTTCTTAGATTAATAAACCTGATAAAGCATATTCTTTCAATAATGTTAAATAAATAGGAAATTAATAATGGTAATAAAATATCGAGATGATAAAATATTTTATTAGAATTTAAAGACAAACCTTCATAGAAAAATGAATTTTAAAACACTAGTTGTATGAATAACTAATTTCCTTTTTAGATAAAAAAGAACATTCTTATAATTTATTAAAGATTAAGATAATGATAAATGATATGCTGGTTATTTTCAGAATGTCTTTTATATGTAACACAAAAATAAGTTGTTCATAAAAATGGCTATAAAATTTGCAATAACAATGATTGTCCATCATAAGGAAAAGTATACAATTTATAAAATATAATGACTCTTATTAGGTGAACCATAATGTGCCTATATAAATGCATCAACAACTAAATTACTTTAGAAATAAAATGACTACATGCGATGAACAAGCTCTAAATAAAGATTCATATACAAACCTCGTTTTTTATTATTTCTATATTGCGTACAGTAGGGGGAGGGAGTACATATGGCGCGGTGCGGGCGCGAGGGTAAAGCTGCTAAAACCTGCATGGCAGCCTGCACAAGGCGAGAAGGAAAGAATGAAACGCCGGGGGATACACGCATCGCGAGAACGAGCAAGTGCACTTGTTACAAAGGATGAACTGGGCTTTGCTCTCTGCCCATCGAGTGAATCGACGTATCCACACATGCTCGTGCGAGGGAGAGAGAGAGAGAGAGAGAGAGAGAGAGAGAGAGAGAGAGAGAGAGAGAGAGCGAGAGAGAGAGAGAGAAGAGACATCGACAAGGACCCCGAACGAGTTCGTGACTCGACGGAATCGAAGAATCGCGCGGGAGCTAACCAGCCGTCCGTGGGCGTTTGGGCGTGAAAATACATCGTCAGCTTGCATTCAACCACCTCGAATATAAATAAGATCATTTGTAACGTCAGGGCCAGGATGGGGGGGGGGGCGCCGGCGATCCCGCCACTTCAGTTGCGCGCGCGAGCGACGTATCGCGGAATCGGAAAAGTATTCCATGAATTTGACGGATGAATGTATTAATAGAGCCTCGGGCTCTTTCTCTGTGAGCGCCCTTTGTGCGCACGCTAAGCCGTGAAATATGGGCTTATTACGAAAAAAGGGGATTTATCGGGAATTTTTTTTTCGGGAAATATTAAGTGCACGTTAAATTCAATTTGTATACGAAAGAGCGGACACCGTCATTTTTCCCCCGTGGGGACTTTATGGTCGGGATGTAGCCAGAATAAAGAGAGAAAGAGAGAGAGAGAGAGCGGCGTTGGAAAAATAAGGCATGATGGAGGTTTCTCGTGCCGCGTGAAACTGCGACTTTTTGTCCGATGCAGAAAAGAATGAGTCAGTTGTGAGTGAAAAATCGTTGCCAGCATAAGGCTGGTAATTTTTCAATTTTTAATCTTCGTAATATGTAGGTCAGCTGGCTTACTTCGCGATGCGTTGGACAACGTGATGTAAAGCAAATTTAATTTTGTACGTTAATAAAATGTTTATAAATGGATTTTGTTAATGAATTTTAAGTTGAATAAGTTGTGATCCGTTTATTTTTATTTATTTATTTATTTATTTAACCAGATTGATTACATAAAGTAAACCCTATAGAGGTAAACACAGTTACCTGTACATAGGCTGGAATAACATTTTATCAAACGTTATAACATCCTCATGAACCCCCATTGTGGGATGTTTGCGTTTGATAAATCCCTAAAAACTAACTTAAAACTAGTATCCCAATTTACAACAACATATCTATAAAATTTACATTTGTAATAAACATCTACATAGAATTTATAAATTTCTTAATGTTTTTCTTGATAGCTATTTTACTTATATTTAAACACTTTAATTTATTTCTTCGGTAAAGTGTTAAAAGTTTTTATAGCCTCTATATAGCTACTTTTATTACTTATAGCTTTTTCCATTTTTGGTAGTATTATACTCTTATCTCTAGTCTTAGACTCACTTAATAAGTACGTATTTTTAAGTTTATCATACTGATACATAACTGACTCTAGTGTGAATATTTATTTAATATGCAGTGGTTTATCTGCAGAAAAACGGTTTTTGTTCATAATTTTTAGTAACTTTGTTTGAATATTTTGCAGTAGATTTATGGAGGTTTTGTATGCACCGCCCCAAGCTATAATTCCATAACTTATAAAAAAATTATAAAAATATTATTACTACTATTATTATTATTATTATTATTGTTATTATTATTACTCCAAAAGAATTATAAAAATATTGTAAAATGTATATATTTATTTGTTAACAAAAATTTTTTTTTCATAGTACAATAATTCTTTTATTCTGTAATAACTATTTATAAAAAAGATGAAAAATTAGTTATGTGAAAATATCACATTACCAAATACATGTCGCAATGTCTATAATAATTAAATTATCCTTATTTTCTTTTATTCCCCTCTGCTTTGTGTGTTTCCATTTCAACATGCAATTTTTATGTACTCCAACATGTATGACTCTCGACTCTCTTAGAAAAAAAATTAAACTTTAATTTCACGCGTATCGCGCGTTCTCCTCCACTGCCCTCAAAGACTCGCACACACACGAGAGCCGCATATAATGCCGTACGCGCGCGAGAGCGAAGGTCGCAAACGTCGAAACCTTATACCCTCATAAATTCTCATTTGCGCTCTCGGTCTACACACAAAAATCTCTGGTGAGCGTGCATGCGGCGCGCACATCCGTACATGTACCACATAATACGAAATTCATCAAACCGTAAATCGTGCTGCACCTCGCGCCGCCAAAAAGCCACTGTTAGACGTCGTCGCCTCGGTCGTGTCCATCCATATCGCGTATAGTGTATATATAATATAAAGGCCGAGGCGCGCAGGTCAAGCGGCGCGCACAATGGAGAGAAAAACGCCGGCCGGCCCCATAATGTCCGACCCCCTAAAGCTCTCCGTCCCTCTTGAAGAGTTTTCATCTCTCTCTCTACGCGAGTATATGCGCCGGACTAGCGCATTTATCACTTCCACTCGAGTTTTCACGCGCTCCACTCGGGCTTCATTAAAAAGCGACGATAGCGCAGAGAGTTGGGAGGAAAAGCTGCCGCAGATGGCTTCCGATTTTTCATTCTTATTCTTGGCACAGCTGTGTGTGCTTGTGTTATATGCGCGCGGGCTCGTGCGGCGCATCGCATTATAAATTTCTCTTTACTGCGTTAACCTTCGCGCGAACGTGTATAGGTGTATATATACGCACTGCATCGTTTTCTTTAGCGCAAAAGCGCCGCGCGCGTCAGTGTATAAGTGTTATATTCACGCGCGACTTGAAAAGAGCCGAACCCCTCATAGTCGTTAGGGGTTTTATACATTCGGTTCCTGAAATATTGGCCGATGCCTGCACGTGTGTCTATTAGATTATACTTAGGTTCCTCTTGCACGACTTGGTAAATATTTGCAGCAATGTTCGAACGCTTTATGAAAATTGAATACAGTGGGCGTTAATGAAGTGATGTAATCATTTTCAGAAATTGCTTTCGAAACTGGGCTTGCGCATCAATGCAACAGTTTTCATTAATAACAATTACATAAGCTAGGAGTTTAAATGCAAATTATTTGCTGCGTTGAACATACAAATAAGTAGAATTTAAATTCATTATTTTATATTTTGAAAAATTAAAATTTTCTATTTCGTTAATTTTCAGAATTGGTAATTTATTTATCATACAAACTTAAGTACGGACATATGACAATAATAATCATGAAAACATATTATAGAGGTGTATTAAATATGTAAATGATATTATACTGTATGTAATATAAAATTATACAATTATTACATAAATTAATAGAGGATAATCAATACAAATTATTCATAACTATATTAACATGCCTCTCAATATCAATATAGGACATTATTAAATTGAAATCAGATTATAGTTTTCTACATACGCAAATGTCCGAACATTATATCAATATACACTGAGAGCTATATTAATAATCACACTCGCGCGTGTTCGGTGTATAGAAAATCGCGTATATGTGCAAATCCGCGGACTACAGACAACAACTGGGATACAAAAACGGAAAAAATTTTTTTTGAGGGCACACCTACCACATAAGGTTTTTTCGGTTCTTTGGGGGTCCCCCAACATGAAAATACTCGTGAACACTCATTATCCGTTGCCAAACTTTTTTGCTGACGAAATCAATTTTTCTTATGGAAATTTAACATGGGAAACATGGACGAAAAGTAGTCATTGATGATTAACCAATAGCAAACTATTGAAGAGGCCAAACCAAATTCCACAAAAAAGCGATTAAAGTTGAAGAATAGAGCTTTAATTTGAGATGAGAATTGTTAAAATCGGTCGATTCTGTGCAAAGCTACGTGAAGTTGAAAATGGCGAAAAATGAAAAAAATTTGAAGAATTACGTGGGTTTCAAAAAAATCGCTCATTTTCATCATTATTCGCCATTTTCAAATTCACCTAGCTTTGCAGAGAATCGACCGATTTTAACGATTCTCATCTCAAATTAAAGCTCTATTCTTCAACTTTAATCACTTTTTTATGAAATTTGGTTTGGCCTCTTCAATAGTTTTCTATTGGTTAATCATTAATGACTACACGGAGAGAAATTTTAGAGTAAAAATTACCAAGGTGCCTTGGTAGTGCATGGATAGACTGTCAAAAGCCGTGATATTCCCAGGTTTCTAATACAATTTATAAGTTTCCCAGGAAAAACTACCATAACCAGTTAAAAAAAATACCAAATTATCGAAATAAAAATTACCAGACACACTGGTAAAAATTGAGATCTAGTCATTTTTACAAGGTAACCTAAGAATTTTTACTAAAAAAACTGATAAATTTTGCCAAATAACCTGGTATTTGTGTATTCGCGCATGCGCACTGCGCATTATTGTGTTTCAGAAGATTGATACTAGAGGCGTGCGCGACGTTAAAATGAAAACAATACACATATTTTCAGTAAGTAATAACGGCGATTCAAATGACTGTTGGTAACAGCTTCCGTGGCGCAGTCGGTAGAACGTCGGACTCTCAACCCAAAGATCGTCGGATCGAATCCCGCTTCCGTAAAAATTTTTTTTCAGTTTAATGTTTTTTCATACTTGTTTCTGTTTCTATTTCTATATTAAAATACTATATATCCATTAATATAGATAAAAAAAGTTAATTTTTTTAATTTAAATTAACTAAAAAAAAATGTTACCAAGGCACTTTGGTAAAAAGTTTGAAATTGTCAGTCTGTCCATCCATTACCATAGAAACTGGTAATTTTGCCTCGAATATTTGTAATTTTCACTACAAAATTTCTCTCCGTGTACTTTTCGTCCATGTTTCCCATGTTAAATTTCCATACGAAAAATTGATTTCGTCGGCAAAAAAGTTTTGCAACGGATAATGATCAGTGTTCACGAGTATTTTCATGTTGGGGGACCCCCAAAGAACCGAAAAAACCTTATGTAGTAGGTGTGCCCTCAAAAAAATTGTTTTCCGTTTTTGTACCCCAGTTGTTGTCTGTAGTCCGCGGATTTGCACATATACAGGGGCTTTTAAAAATTTCTCGATTGCTTTTTAAAACGCGCTCGCATAAATCTCCTTTATTACCGGCCTTCGTCGTCGTGACTTCCTCCACCGGCGTCGCGCGTTGTTCAAAGTCCTTCCTCCCGGGTTTTATATATACACGCATTATCCGCCAGCGTCATTCATAATTCCCGCGAAATCCTCGTCGTGTATTTTCGTCGCGCGACGGGGCAACCTTGCGTCGTCGCGTCGACTCTTCGATTGTACGCCCACGCGAATTCATCGAGGTGCAATGACATGTACTTACGCGCGGCAATCGAAACGTCGTTTGTCAGAGCGCACGCGCTCGCTCTTGAAGTGTATTTTCGGATTGTCATTTTGGACGTCGGGCTTTATCGCTTTCGACGAAAGTTTAGCGCTGGCGATTAGCTTTATGAAGCGCATCTACGACGCTCGTCGCTCAAAATGTTGGACGCGCTTCAAGAGAGCGCCTGCACGAGTAAGTACGTACACTCGGCTTTAATTTGCGCGCTAGCAGCTTCGCTAGTAAATTGCCTGGCACCTGCGTAAATTAATTTCGCATCAAGTTCGAATAAATAATACGGCTGCGTATACGTTTAGTCTTTATCACGACAATGTTTGTTGTTGTACTCGTATTAAATTCGTGCAGAAATGAGGGAGTAAAATATTTTTAGATTTATTTTTTGGAGATATACATATATGTGGAACGTATAGTTTATAAGTAAAATTCTAAGAAAATTAATTGAAGGTTGTATATTAGGAAAATAGTTTTATAATCCTAAAATAATCTGCGGTTTCTGTCTTCTGTTGTAAAGTAAAATGATTGAACTAACCCTGGTAGAAATTTATCTATTACGAAATGGTCAGAAAGTCAGAAAACAGCTAGAATAAATGGCTAATTAATGGCCATGATGAAACACTTTTTCCCTATTATTCGCCCATTTAATAGATTGGAAATAGAATGGCATGACCTCAAAATATTCAAGTTAAATTTACTCATAGACTTGACGTTACATTTAAGAGCATTCAATTGTAATAGATAGCTTACAAAAATGTAAACAATAAACACAGACTAAACAAACATTTACAGCACTTCTTTCTTGGATATTAACTGAAACACATATTTTTTCTATTAGATCATTGTCATAAGAACAAGCCTTCTACTAGCAATTTCCTAACTAGAAAAATTGACTAACCGTTTCTTTTTGTCTCCAATTTTGATACCTTTGAAATAGTTAAGAACAAGTTTGTGTAAATCTTTAAAAAAAGTCTTTCTATTTTCAATCTATTAAATGGTCGAATAATCTTGGAAAAATCGTTCCATCAATAGATACACCCCGCTAAAACTAGCTATTTATTAGTCAAATAATAAAATCATTTTCCACCAGGGAAGTGTACAATGCATATATAATTTTTGAACTTTCATCTCATCAAATTTATTATATTCAGGCGCAAACTTAACAAAGTAAGTATAAGCTATTCATCAGAAATGCAGAACCCTTCCGTGCTCAAGCTCTCTATATAACATCATTTTCGTTGTATCCAGTCAAATACTCGAAATTTTCTATCAATTAGTACTTTGAAAGCTTTGACCGAAAGCATTCGGCGGCAATTCAAAATTAACCCGATTATACACACCCGCGTCAAAGTTGAAGTAGTTGGAAAGGTGCTTGGACCAAACTGCCGCACGACGAGGACTGCGAAACTGGACTCGCGGCGCAAGAACTTTAGCTATACTGCCAATTATCAACGCGTTAAGCGTCCGCTAACGCGCGGCAATTTGGCCAACAGCTGAGGGTGGCTAGTTATAAAATGAACTTTTAGTGTATAACACATCCTATGCACACGAGCTAAGGCGTAAGTTAAAAGCGGTCGCCCTCAAGAGCCTTCATCTTGGCCACCGCCGCCTTGACTTCATTTTCGACAAGTTTCTATACGTTTCGGGATTACTGCAACATCAGGTATATTCGTATTAAGGGGAGAAGGAAATAAGATAAATAAATAAATAAGGAAATAAGGAAATAGTGCCAAGTTGCGCAAGTGCTGTAAAGAAAAACTATATACAGAGAGAAAATCTTCCGGTAGAAAAATGTGGGAAAATGTTTTACACTTGTTAATAAAACTGTAAGTTAACTTGATTATATCTAGATTCAAATCTTGTTTTTCTTAACTATATTTTAAGTGGGATACCATGAGATTTTAAGCTTCAATATTATAATCAATTCTAATGGATTGTATTATATTAGTTCATCTACTGTCTTATACACTGAGAAAAGGATTTATTCACTGTTAACATGGCATTGCAACTGTTAACATGCGTATGTTGAAATATGACCAAATATAGGCATTGTAACAGTTATAATGCCGTGTTAACAATTAAGTTACCATGTTCTCATAAACAATTTCAATATGTTACCTGAGAACATTGATATTGTAATAGTTACAATATGCTTATTATAGTAGTTTTTGAATGTAATGGCAAATTTTTTACCAGGATGATGTTGTTTTATAACAAAAACGTTTGAAATAAAAACATCATTTATTTTTTTACTCCAACGTTTCGGACATTTTTATTGTTTATCCTGATGAGGGACATAAACAATAAAAAGATTTTTATTTCAAACCTTTTTGTTATATAATTTGTGTATATATATATATATATATATATATATATATATATATATATATATATATATATAATTGGATATTAGATTCAAAAACTACAATTTATAAGAACTTCTACCATCAGCTACTTTCAAATCTGAATATGTTATTAGATAATATAGATATTGTAACTATTACAATATCACATTTTATCCTGCAACATATCAAATAGTTGTATTTCAAATAGATAAATATGTTAACAGTAACAATGTTCTTCTCTCAGTGTAGGTTGTATTAAAATCACTCATAACGTTACAAGGGAGTTTCATCGTACCGATTAATGCCTATGGCGAACAACCAAACATTTTCTGTTCCTGGTATAGTACCTGGCGAAATTGTCAGATTTCGCGCTTGATATTTTCAATTAGAGTCAATTCTCAACGAGTAAGCGAAAACACATTTACATGCATCGAAGCGTACCTGATGTATAATCCAATCCGAATAACATCACTAATAAACAAAAAAAAATCAATATTATTTTTCTCTTTAACTTTATTAACATTATTAAATTATACTTTGATATTTAAATTTATTGGGAACTCAACTGGCAGGAATCGCAAAATAATTCAAGATTCAAAGCCACTAATTTAGCCGAAAAACGCTGAGCCTTAATTCTGACCCTATCTCAAACTTCGTAAAGTTTTCCAAGCGTCATAACTTATTCATAATCAAGGGAGTCGGACTGGCGCTCGCTCGAACCGTATAGGCGGAGCAGCCGCGCTGCGCAGCAGACGTCCAAGCGTGTAGGACTCGAGAGTGAGAGAGACAGAGACGCCTATATACATACAACTATATACGCAGCGCGAGGAAATAATTTGCCTAATCGCTCTCGCTCTCCCAACTTTTCGTGGACGAGCAGAAACGAGCGCGAGAGCTCTACCTTCCGGCGCCGGAAATGATTATACGCGCGCGCGGGCGGGCGCGGAGACGCGCGGAAAGTTTTATCGATGATAGAAATGTTTTCGCCTTCCCAGAAGCGGATCGCGTGAGTGGGCCTATATTCGCGAGCGCGCGACTGGGGCTAGTGCTTTTTCGGGGATTATAAACGGTTTTTTTTCGTGGTCCCGTCAATTATTTATCGAGCGCGCGAGGGATCCGAGGCTTGGATGAATAAATAAATTCGGTCGACGATGTGCCGCTACTATGGCGATATATTCCTCTTATATAGTTGTGATTCGTTTCGTGAATGGCGCGCGTTAGGGGGGACAAAATTTTTTGTTTGCGGTTGGAATTACTTTTTCGGTATACGCGAAAAAGTCATTGAAACTTTGTCGTGGCGTGCTATTACATATTCTACCGTAATAGGTAGTTATTATATAGTGTTTGAATTTCTTTTAGCTCGAAAAGTATATTAATTAGAATTAATTTTATACATAAAATAAGACATTGAATAATATTGTAACGTTTCTTCAATAACAAGTTTTTGTGGCAAAGAACTACTTTTTATTGGAATCTTGAATGCTCGTGTGCTTGGTTCTTCATAAACTCCAGATGTGTCGAAGTACCTGTATAAGCATTTTTCCAGACTCGCAAAAAAGGGGTAAGCCATAAATCGTCTACGGAGAAACGTGAGCGTTGCCGTAAAAAAATTGTCGTTATGTGCATAAATACGCTTTTTTCAGACCTAGCAATTTCTTACCGTCTATTTCGTTCGTGTACAATGAAGTAATAAATTATTTACTTATTTAGCATTAAATGAGAAAAGGGAAATAAATGGCAAACAAACAAGTTATAGAAAACTAGATTTTTCAAAGGGTTCATTAAAAAGTAACAATATAAGGTAAACAATCCGGTTTTATGGAAAAACTTAATGAAACATATAAGTATCTTAAAAAAAAGTTAAAAATATGCCTTATTCTTAATATTTTTAATAAATCGCTTCAAAATTTTCCAAATCTTTTTCAGGTGTTTCCAAGCGTATTAATCTGAAAAGTGGCCGTATTTGGAATACGCGTTAAGTGTATAGTTAGCCAGTTTTATTTAGCTCTTAACAAGGTTAATTTCGTTTTTTACGATTACTAAAGGTGCAATGGACAAAAATTCTTCGCAAACCATGGATCCTTCTGAGCATGAGTTTATTTATATACCGACGATAATTCATTCCACCGCCGATAATTTCATTTTTGGAATGTTTGGAATTTTTCGCTAATAGACGGTAGGTCATAGTTTAATGTATGTTTATAAATTTTTTTTTTTTTTTTTTAAATAAAAGACTTTCTTTTTGAAATAAGTTGGCCAATTTAAATATACGTGATGAAGCATAGCCAAAACGTTCTTTTTTTTTACATTTCGTCTTCGTGTAAAGTCAATATCACTTCTAGGACGTCCGCAATTTTTTAGGTAGAAGATGACTGTATGTTTGATGTTTATTTATCGCTTAAGGTGGCTAAATCAGATAGTTACCTTAGTTCGAACCATTTTTTAGAACTTATATCGTTTTATTTTTCCGGATTATTTACCTTCAAATCCATTATGTTTCCAATCTGATTAAAATATCCAGTTATTAGAAAACAGTGCGTTAAGTATTAAGAACATGAATTTTTTTTAGATAAGCAACTAAAGAAAATATAGATAATTATTCGAGCGTAGCAACCTCAGCTACTCGCGCGCAATTATGTAATAAATAAAGCCGTAAATTATAAATCACCCCACGTGACAGGGGAAAAATCGCGGGGCCGCTTCCAGTGTAGCATGAAAACGAAAGAAAGAGAGAGGGAGAGAGAAAGAAAGAGCCACGGGGCGGGCATAGAGAAACGAAAACGAAACGTGCCGCACGACTATGGCGCTCTCGAACTTCTAGGCCTAGGCCTCTGCTGCGCGAAAGGGCGCCATTTTCCATAATATAACTCGCGAAATTATGGCGATGCTCGTGAGTGACGATCGCGAATCAATCTTTGCCCCGAGCTGCTCTCTCAGATCCTTTTCCCATAGAGAGGGAGAGAGAACGGGCGCGAGTAAACCTCGTGCAGTGTGCCGTGCAAAATAATAGAGATCGCTCCGGTATCGCCGCGATCGATCGATCGATCGACATGGACGTGTATGGCGCTTGCGCGCGCGCGCGCGCGGGGATCGATCGCCCTCTGCGAGAAAATTTGTATTCAGCGCGGCGTAATGAACTCGCCTGCTGCTTTGCGGAAGTGTCGTTGCCCGTGATATAGCCTGTCTTTGCTTGTAAGGTTTTATGGCCGACTGTGACGGCGAGATCGGTGACAGATACATCGGGCTTTCTTTCTACGGAAATGATTGTAATTTCGTAAATCGGCGATAACATTTCGAGATGCCGATCGCGAGTTGTGTAAGAAGCCTGCGATGGAAATATTGTATGTGATTGTATTTACGTATATCATTGAATGCGAACTTTCTATAAGCAGAAAATACTTATGCAGATTTCGATTTTTCGTGCTATAGCAATCATAATAATCGATCAGTTGAGAGAAAAAAGTTTCATGTGCCTAAATTGTTTTGTGTATTTTTGTAGACGGAACGGAAATTAATTAAACCGAGTTAATCATGAACACAATATTTTGTGCACGTATTCAAACTACTCGGAGAAGTACATAAATTCAAGCACTACTTATACAACCCAAGAGTTTTTCTTAATCACATAATAAAGCAGTATACCGCAGCAGTACTCAACAAAAAACACATCTGTTTCTCGGTACCAAAGAAAGTCCCAACAAGACCCCTAACGATATCCCCTACATCTTACTAATTTAAACCCTTACAGCTTCTCTCCGTGTACGGACTACCGAAAAGCCGAGATAAGCAACTGCTCGCTGCACAATCTCGCATCTTCCCGGACGTCGACGATTCTCTCCCTCTTTCTCATTCTCTATACCTCTTATACCTCGAGCACAATTTCACGAGAGAATCATTCCTCGGAATAACATCACGTCCTGGTCGCTCTTTAAAATATATCGACATCCGGGTGCTGCACCGCGCGCGCGCGGCTGTCCCGTTGCGTGGTGTGTATACACCTATATATCTGTGTGTATATATATATATATATATATATATATATATATATATATATATATATATATATATATATATATATATATATATATATATATATATATATATATCCTCATCGCGCAGGTATATACGCACAGCAGACACAAATAACCGCGCGTCGCGGTCCCGAAGATCTTCGCGGCCGATAGTCGCGAGCGAACGATGGACCAATAATAGACGTGCCTTATCGCACGCGCAGGCCTCCGACCCTCTCTCTCACTCTCCGGATTATAGTTGCGCATGGTATTAAAAGTAGCGAAACGGCTCTAATATATCAAGCTTGCGCGTATACTACGCAGGCTCTCTCTCTCTCTCTCTCTCTCTCTCTCTCTCTCTCTCTCTCTCTCTCTCTCTCTCTCTCTCTCTATCCGCCCTTCACGTGTATGGTTACGTACTCGAGGGCCCACGGTCAAGAGCGCCGGTCAAGCTCTTGGCTCGTGAGCTTTTTATCGGGGCTTTTATCGGGCACCCCCTCTGCCCCTCTCACACACAGTCACTCTCGCACGTGTGTGTGCGCGGCTCTTGCAAAATTGTCCCGCGCGAAAGAGCGAAGGCAAACGACGAAAAAAACGTGCGAGAGAAAAAGGAACTCTCTGTCCCTCCCTCCATCTCGAATCGCTCTATACATAAAATGGAAAAACCCTCGCCGAGAGAGAGAGAGAAGAGAGAGCAGAAGCAATAAATAAAGCGCGTGGTTGGTACAAAAAGTCCATGTGAATTCACGAGTTTCCCTCACCCTGTCTCTCTCTCTCTCTCTCTCTCTCGTTCTGGTTTCATGGTTCGAGCCGCGCGTGGTCCGGCATACTGTGCAGTTTACGCGGCCGCGCGTGCGGCTACTACGGCGTAACGCTTTTGCGATTTACATGTAAAAGAGCGCGCGCGAGAAAGGGAGAGAGAGAACCACTCGGCGCGGTACACGAGAAAGAGAAGGAAGCGAGAGATGGGACGCGGTATAATGGCGTACCGCCGAGCAGGAAGAGGAAAATATAGCGCCGGAGCGGATGAAGATAGAAAGAGAGAGGGAGAGAGGAAAAGGGTACAGAAGGATGATTGACTTTGTTTGTTAATGGCGACCGCACTCGTTCGCTCCGGCAAAATTTCGCGCATAAATTAAATTGTAGCGAAAATAATTGCAGGTGTCGCGTTCCCCTTCTCGTGCGCAGGGTTTTTTTCCCCTCGCGCACGCACTTTTCATTGACACAGCTGTACAAACGGAGAACGGACTGCGCGGACGCTGATGACTTGATTGCGAATTTGTCGGTGTAATGAGTTTTTCTTTATACATATATGTGGAGATATAACAATAGCAGAAATAATGAATTTTAAACTTGATTGAAAATTCAGCTAACAATCCTGCTGGAGATTTCAATCAGATTTAAATATATACGGCTTGAACATATTTTTTCGTGATATCGTTGAGCCCCCAATGCAATGATGTTTGTTAATTTTATTTGTGTGTTCAGGTTCTTTTAAGGATTATTATTGCGTGTGAAAAACCCACAATATATAATGATGTATAAACATTTTTATCAAATCTTTTTTATCAAATGTTTATAAATATTTTGGCAATTTTTTTATATTCAAAGTAACGCGCTTAATTTCTTTCTTTAGTAATAATTTATATGCGAAACCTTCATTTGAATATACATACAGGTACATGCAACAGCTACAAAGTTTCATTTACATAAATCTCTTCAATATAAAAAAAAAGTGAACACGTGTAAAGAAAAGTAATTCCCCGCACAATTCATCATAATCGATCCTGCAAAACGATTAGCATAAATAATTCAAATCGCTGCATTACATCAAATCAATCACTCGGACGATTTAAATAACAATAACCCGGGGGAACGGCGCGAAAGACGCAATTCTTCGCACTCGGATTGACAAAAGGAAAACCCCTTTCGATATTAATTCCTTTGTTGCGACCTTACGCACGCCGTACGACGACGACTTTTCACGCGCGAACGAGCCATGCCAATGGAATATTTAGAATATCATTCCGCAAGGATCAAAGCTTCAGCGCGATGCGCGCGGGCGCAAATCGGCGAGATACAAAAGATATGTAAAAACGGGCGAGCCTCGAGAATAGGAGACGAATCGAGAGAGAAATGCTCGCGGAAAATTGAGAGACGATATTGTCGCGGCAGGGAATGCGAGATAGAGTTGCGCAATAACGGAGGGGGGTGAGAAGGAGTTCGGCTGTAGTCCCGGTGTGACGTCGCCAGAGAAAAACAGAATGAATATGCAGTGCGCGGGTGTTAAAAGAAATACGTCGCCGGCAACTGCTTTGTTAGTAATCGTTCGTATGCGTGACGTTGCGCTCGATTGGATACATCGACTGGAAAAGTGCACGATTTTTGTGCGCGTATATGAGATTGGCAATCTAAGTATTGTGTCTACGCGTATATACTTTTGATGGGACGTGGAAAAACGATACGCTATATATCGAATTTTTAGGTGAATTTTAGTATAGGGGCTCGTGAAAAATTTATAATCCGGAAATTGGTATGTAGCGTAGCTGCGAGGGAGATATTTTGTGTTCTGAAGCTCGGTTGAAGCGACGCATTTTTTAACAACTTTGTAAGATTGGATTTTTTGGCAGAAGTAAAATACGAGCAATCTATAAGTTTTGAATTATGTAAGGTATTTTATTTTCAATAAAAATGATTTTCAAAAATACACCTGCAGTGTTTGTTTTCATTCAGAAGACACGATTATTACAAAATTATAAATATATTATTTTAATCGAATAGAATTTCAGAACCCTTAAGAACTAAAACAAACAAATAGAGTTCTCAAGTATCCTCGTAACTTCATAAACACGCGTAACTTTCCCAACCGCCGTCTAAATACATAATTTTAATCAATAACTCGACTCGCGGTAAAAAGCTGCGGGAAGTGAAACAAACATCGTGGATCTTAAAATTTTCTTTTTCTCTTTCAACTGAGAACTCACCGCGAACGAAAGAGAGCGAGAGAGGAGATTCTACTTCTCCGGAGTGCAAAAAATCCTCTAGCCCGTTTCGTTTTTCCTCGCTACTCGGTGGCGGTAGCAGCGGAATTTCTCAAATTAGAAAAGAATCCGTTCATCGCCTCGGGCGGGATGATTAAACCGTCGTTTCCACAAGAAGGAAAATGCTTCTCCCGCGTCTCTCGTCTAGTCGACAGGTTCGCGGCGCGGCGAAGAAAGAGATAGAGCGAGAGAAGGAGGACTCGGCTACAGGTACAACTTAATTCTCCCCGCCGTGCGCGAGAGAGCGCGGTGTAATTTCGTAAAAGTGCTTTAGAGCAAGGCGCCTAATGAAGTTTTAACGGCTCTTGGGACTCGTCCACCCGAGATCCGCCGCGCACAATGGATCGTAGGCGAGAGGAGAGAATAGTTGGAAGCGCAAAAGAGACGGATATATCGAAACTGGCAAAAAACACAAGTGCAGAGAGCGGCTTCGCGCGTTAAAAACTCACTCTACATTCGACAATTACAGAAAGTGTAGTGCAATATCGGAGTTATACAATTTCTCTCTTTTTAAGTGATTGTTACGCGGAACTCGCGCGCTTTATTTCCACCTGCGGGCCGTAAAAGCCGTGCAATACGAATATCGTATATACTTTCGAAAAATAGTAGGACGAGTGACCGAACTGAAATTTTTTTTAATAAATTTATTCGACTGTTAAAACTTTTACGCAATGCAGTAATAACGTTATATTCACAATTAAGGCGTCCGGACTGCGCACTTTGTTTGCACAGTAAAGTGCACGAGTACTGGTTAAACAAAGCAGTCGTGCGCCTGTCCGGTGCAATTTCACGTTCAAAATAGAGTGGAAAATTCCAGCATCGTCAGTCTCGGGCAATCAAATTACGGAGTGCGTAAAAACTAGAATATATAGGGAATAGTTTACGCGCATCCTCTGGCGCCATATATAATGCTCCTCGCGCGCATTCAAAAGCCGCAACGAAAGAAAGGAGCATTCCGGAAAATGGCATTTCGTCAGCTGGCCTTTTACGATGATCTTTATATCAGAAAAATCCTTAAAGCAATCTTCCGCATTGTGTCGCAAGCGCTCGCGCGCAATCTTTTTACGCATATATATATCCCGCTCTTTGAAAGGGCGCGATCGTAAAAGGACTTTTATCGCCCCCCGGTGTCTTCGTTCCCTCTCCTTCGAGCTATCGTCAAATCCGATTAATTCGTTCTCCATTCATCTCGCGTGCGGTCCCGAAAATTTCGCTCTCCAAAATTTTTATTTCTGCCCGTAAAGTCGCGATCGACGGCGCGCGCGACGAATCCACGAAATAAACATCGGCAATAAAAGAGGGATTTAATTCGCTCTCTCTCTCCCTCTCCCTTGAGTAATTCATCTATAGGGATTTTTACACGAAATCGATTCGAAACGAACGTTTTCCCGAAAAATTCGTCAACGGGCGCGCGTGCTTTTACGAGTCTTTCTCAAAGAAGCTGTTGCTACCTCCAGCTTTCTTTTTTTTTAATATCCCAGCGAGGTCCTTTGATTGCAGCCTGTGACCTACCGATATATGTATACACAGACCAGGTGTCTGGTCTAGACCAATGGCGCGTACGTCTCCCTGGCGCGAGCTCGTCGCGGTTCAGCATGACCGTCGAGCAATTGCGCCTGTCAGCTAGCTCGATGCTGACCGACACGCTGGTGGCGGCGGCTAGATTTTATTCGTTGAAGGGGCCTTTAATGGAAATCGTGTAATTAGTAGTTGTGTGGATGTTGCCGTAGCGGCGCTCGTGCTTCCGCATTCAGATGTAATTGGGTCGAAACTTTTCAGTGTCATGTCATTATTAAACCGTACAAGGATATTTTTGTTTAGCCCCGGGCTATTGTAATTGCCTTTTTTTTATAAAAGAGAGATGGCTATTACTCCAGAAAATTTGCATATTGTTCCAGTAACAGTTGTAATAGACCTAAAGTTTAATTTTGAAATTTGTGATTTTGAAATGGTTTATTCTTTATTTATTTATTTATTTAACCAGATTGATTACATAAAGTAAACCATATAGAGGTAAACGCAGTTACCTGTACATAAGCTGGAATAACATTTTATCAAACGTTATAACATCCTCATGGACACCCATTGTAGAATGTTGTATGTAAAACGTTTGATAAATCTTTAAAAACTAACTTAAAACTAGTATCCCAATTTAACAACATATGTATAAAATTTACAAGATTAACCACAACAAATAGTTGCCCAACATTTGTAATAAACATCTACATAGACTTTATAAATTTCTTAATGTTTTTCTTAATAGTTATTTTACTTATATTTAAACACTTTAATTTCTTTGGTAAAGTGTTAAAAATTTTTACAGCCTTTATATAGCTACTTTTATCACTTATAGCTTTTTCCATTTTTTCATTAAAAATATATTACTTATGTCGACTGCAACTTACTATCAACTGATGAGAATTTTTCCATCGGTCTTACAGTCTTATAAATTAAATTAAAATAATTAATATTTATGGCAGTCTCAGATTGCCCTTGTTTATAATCACCCCCGCAGAATCTGAAATAAAAACTTAATTAAATCCTGGAAAAAAACTTTATTAGCAAAGGATTATCTGACTGCTCCCCACCATCAAATTGCCCAATTGCCCAACGTTTCGAGCCCGCTCCAGCTCCTCTTCAGGGACTGACTCCTCAGGGGAATGGAAAAATTTTTCCATTTTTGGTAGTATTATACTCTTATTTCTAGTCTTAGACTCACTTAATAAGTACGTATTTTTAAATTTATCATAGTGATACATAACTGACTCTAGTGTGAATATTTGTTTAATATGCAGTGGTTTATCTGCAGAAAAACGGTTTTTGTTGATAATTTTTAGTAACTTTGTTTGAATATTTTGCAGTATATTTATGAGGGTTTTGTATGCACCGCCCCAAGCTATAATTCCATAACTTATACTATGAAAAAAAGCATAATATATTTTCAGGAGTGTATTGGTATCCATAAATTTTCTTATTTTCGCAAAAATGAAGATCAAATATTTAGTTCTATTTATTATATATTCAATATGTTTGTGCCATTTCATATTATAATCGAAATATATACCGAGATATTTATAACTTTCAGTCTTTGTAATTTTTTGTTTTTGTATTTCAACATTTATATCTAAAGGAACGCTGTCGCAGTAATTTTCATAAGTTATAAATTTAGTCTTGGATATATTTAGAGACAGTTTATTAAATGCTAACCACGTCGCTACTTTATCTAATAAAGCATTCATCTTGTCCTGTGCTTGTGACCACGTGTTATCATCCGAGATGATAGCAGTGTCATCTGCATAAGACAATATGGAGTCCTTAAGCATATCTAATAATAGTAGATCATTCATATATCGACGCTCCTTACGAAAACTAGCACCTTTTTTGGCCTCCTTACGAAGACTAGCACATTTCAGAAAACTGCAACGAAAACTAGCATAACTCACTACTTTGCCGCAAATACTAGTACAATTCGCTATTTTGTAACGAAAACTAGCACGATTCGCGAGCTTTCTACGAAAAGTAACACGATTCACAAGCTTGCCGCGAAAACTAGCACGATTCGCGAGTTTGCCCCGAAAAGTAACGTGATTCGCAAGTTTGCCGCGATTTCTCACGACGGCGTTTTATTTCTATTGCGAGTCCATAATTATTTTTCTTCTTACCTACACTGAGAAAAGGATTTGTTTACTGTTAACATGGCATTGTAACTGTTAACATGCGAATGTTTAAATATGACCAAATATAGACATTGTAACCGTTATAATGCCATGTTAACATTTAAGTTACCATGTTCTCATAAACAATTTCAATATGTTACTTGAGAACATTGATATTTATTATAGTAGTTTTTGAATTTAATGGCCAATTTTTTACCAGGATGATGTTATTTATAACAAAAATGTTTGAAATAAAAACATCATTTATTTTTTTACTCCAACATTTCGGACATTTTTATTGTTTATCCTGATGAGGGACATAAACAATAAAAATGTTCGAAACGTTGGAATAAAAACTAAATGGAGTTTTTATTTCAAACCTTTTTATTATATAACAACATCATTCTGGTAGAAAATTGGCTATTAGATTCAAAAACGACAATTTACAAGAATTTCTACCATCAGCTACTTTCAAATCTGAAATATGTTATTAATTAATATAGATATTGTAACTATTACAATATCACATGTTATCCTTAAACATGTCAAGTAGTTGTATTTCAAATAGATAAATATGTTAACAGTAACAATATTCTTCTCTCAGTGTATATCTTTGAAAAGATTATCGTGAAAATAAAGAAAACCACCATTTTCTATATTACCAACGCTGTCTTCGTTGAAAATTCTTTTTAAAAAACTTAATAGCAATGTTGGTAACGTAGATACCTTTCTAACTGTTGCACCCTTAACCATGGTAGAACTTTCGAAATATTCAAGTTGATAAACGTTTTTTTAACTCTGTGTTGGATGTAACAAAAAATTAATAAAATGGACGACGATGATGATTGTAAGTAAAAGAAATCACCTATTAACATATTTTTAAAAATGAGGTATTACAAGATTTGCAAAATTGCAGATCTTTCTTATTGGTATAACAGTTTCTCGAAGCCGGTGGAAAGAAATGCGCATTCAAACAATAATTTAGATAATAAGTAATTTTTTTAATTACTCAGTGGGTCGAAAAACCCCCTAGGTACACTCAAATTAGCGAGGAAGTTGTCTTCTGGGCATGAGCGTGTCACCCTACACCGAAATAGTCAAAAACGTGCTCAAAAACGTGCTCAGTGGGTCATATTATCTCAGAGACTTTCTACAATGCAAAAGCTATCACCCAAAATTTTTTCGCTTTTTTTGGTGGAGATTTGAGGTCACGGAGAGGCAAAATGTAGGAAAAACCGTATTTTTTTGGAATTTTTCCAAGTCCCAGGGGTACATCTATATAGGGTCCTAAAAAAATGTCTCCAGGGGACCGTCTAGATCGATAGAAAATCGTCCAAAAAACATTTCTAACATACTCTCATTTTGTATTTTTTTGGAAAGCGACATTCGACTTTTTGGAATTTTTCCAAGCCCCAGGGGTCCACCTATAAGGTCCCAAAGAAAGGTCTCCAGGGGACCATCTAGATCGATAGAGAATCGCCTGAAAAATATTTCTAACCGACTCTCATTTTGCATTTTTTCGGTATGCGACTTTAGTTTTATTTTCAATTTCCATCGTCGAAGGCGAGTTTCTTTCAGTAGGGAGTAGGGTGACCGGTAACGCTGGTGCAATCGATGGATTTTGTTGGTAGTATGTCCAAGAATATATGAGTATAAAATGAGTGTCGGTTAACCCCAGGGTCCATTATTTCTTTAGTCATTTGCCATAGCAAAATTTGGAAGCGTAATTTATCTTGGAACCTCGTTATCCTGCAGTCCCCCTTTTAGCGCCATTCAGAGTAGACCACGTGGAGGTGGGGGGACTTCCTATTCCTTTTTTTATTTTTTATTTTTTATTTTTTTAGTGCATTTTATAAGTTTTGTTTTATTAATTCTTTTGTGCATTTACAACTTCAAGTAAAGTACACGATAAATAACATTATTATCGCTAATAACATTATTAGCATGAAAACTATCATTTGAGACATAGTTTCAGCATCATCGACAGGAATGTTATCCTCGTCACTATCCTCAGTCGTCGTCGTCGTCGTCGTCGTGTCTGTCGCCGTCGTTGTGATAGATGACGTAGGTGAGGGACGAAAAACAGCGTAATCATATTCAACCTGGTCACCCTCATATTGGTCTTCTGGAGGATCGTACTCGTTCCGGGGTGGGAAATCTTCGAAATAATATCGTCTCTCTTCAACCCACTCCAATACTTTATGACACCTATCATGGTAGGTTTCACGATGGCAACTCATCCGCCTTTGAGCTGGAATAGCCATCTCTTCTGGTAATTGCCACATAGCAGTAAAATATTAACTGTACAACTATTGCTGTAAGTGGAAGTGTTTTTCGTAGCAGTGCAGGAGTAAAAGATCAAAGTATTGAATGTAAACAATGTTGAAATATTTTTCAATATATGTTTTATTAACAATGGAAATTACAATGTAGTTGTTAAACTAATGCGATACAAAATCATCTAAATAAAAAATGATAGAGGCAAAATACATTAATTTTCTGAGATTGAATCAGAATAACCATATAAAAAGAAATAAGAAATGCGACGGGCCCTCGTATTTTGACGCTATTCAGTCGTTACGATTATGAAAACAATAGTCTCTAAAAATAGTCTCTAGGGAATCTTCTAGATCGATAGAGAATCGTCTGAAAAAAATTTCTAACCTATTCTCATTTTGCATTTTTTCGGGATGAGACTTGTTTTTTTTAGTTTCAGTTGGGTTGAGGGGTGACCGGTAGCGCTGGTGCAATCGATGGATTTTGTTGGTACCATGGCCAAGAATATACGTTTACATCCCCGGGGTCCATTATTACTTTAGTCATATGATATAGCGAAATTTGCAAGCACTAGAAAAGACAGGAAAAAATGATGAATATTTTGAATTGTTTTCTAACCAGGCGACCGTCAGAGGACTCTGGAATTTCTCACTCATTTTCTACCATGCAAAAGCTATCGCTCAGAATTTTTTCGTTAGGTTTGGTGGAGATTTGAGCTCACGGAAAGCCAAAATGTCAGATTAACTGGATTTCAGCGACATACGTGGCTATTCCCGATTCTCAAACTGTTTCTAACTAGGCGACCGACAGAGGACTCGGAAATTTCTCACCGACTTTCTGCTATGCAAAAGCTATCACCCAGAATTTTTCGCTAGGTTTGGTGGAGATTTCAGCCCACAGGGAGCCAAAATGTCAGAATAGCTGGATTTCAGCGACATACGTGGAAATTCCAGGGATTCTCAAATTCTTTTCTAACCAGGCGACCGTGAGAAGACTGGCTTTTTTCACTGACTTTCTTCTATGCAAAAGCTATCACTCACAAAATTTTTTCGCTAGGTTTGTTGGAGAGTTGAGCCCACGGGAAGCCAAAATGTCAGATTAACTGGAACAGCGTTATGCCTGGAAATTCCCGGGATTCGCAAATTTTTTCTAGCCAGGCGACCGTCAGGGGACACTGCAATTACTGACTAACTTTCTGCTCTGTAAAAGCTATCATCCACAACTTTTCGCTAGGTTTGGTGGAGATTTGAGGTCACGGGGAACTAAAATGTCAGAATAACTGGATTTCAGCGACATACGTGGAAATTCCCCGGATTCTCAAATATATTTCTAACCAGGCGACAGACAGAGGAGGCTGGAATTTCTGACTAACTTTCTGCTCTGTAAAAGCTATCATCTCAAATTTTTTCGCTAGGTTTGGAGGAGATTTCAGCTCATAGGGAGCCAAGATGTCAGAATAACTGGGTTTCAGCGACATACGTAGAAATTCCAGGGATTCTCAAATTTTTTCCAGCCAGGCGACCGTCAGAGGACTCTGGAGTTTTCACTGACTTTCTGCTATGCAAAAGCAATCACTCACAATTTTTTCGCTTGGTTTGGTGGAGAGTTGAGTTCACGGGAAGCCAAAATGTCAGATTAACTGGATTACAGCGACATGCCTGGAAATTCCCGGGATTCACAAATTTTTTCTAACCAGGCGACCGTCAGGGGAGTCTGCAATTTCTGACTAACATTCTGCTCTGCAAAAGCTATCATCCAAAATTTTTTCGCTAGGTTTAGTGGAGATTTGCGGTCACGGTGAACCAAAATGTCAGAATAACTGGATTTCAGCGACATACGTGGAAATTCCCGGGATTCTCAAATATATTTCTAACCAGGCTACCGACAGAGGTCTCTGGAATTTCTCATAGACTATCTACTATTCGGAAGCTATTAACCAAAATTTTTTTCCCAGTTTTGGTGGAGATTTGGGGTTACAGGGTGCCAAAATGTCAGAATGACCGAATTGGAGCGACATACAAGGAAATTCCCAGTATTTTCAAATATTTTTTTAACCAGGCTACCGACAGAGGACTCTGGAATTTCTCATAGACTTTCTACTATGCAAAAGCTATTACCCAGAATTTTTTCGCCGGTTTTGGTGGAGATTTGAGGTCACGGGGAGCCAAAATGTCACAATACCAGGATTTGAGCGACATACGACGAAACTTCCAGTTTTCAAAATTTTTCTGAGCCGGCTACCGTCTGAGAACTCTGCAATTTCTCGCAGGCTTTCTACTGTGCAAAAGCTATTACCCAGGATTTTTTGCCCGGTTTTGGTGGAGATTTGTCTGTATTGTTATATTTTTTATACCATCAGACATTCCCCTTATTCAAGAGCTGCAACTTATAAACTTATTATTCTGTCTGGAAATTTGCAATACGGATGAGTAATGGTGGCCCTCTGCATTTATCCGGGCTTGGGACCGGCACGACGATGTCATGGCTGCATTCCCCACCCACCCACCCTTAGTATGGGTTTGGGTCTTTGCGTTTTAGTATCTGTGTGTTTGTGTTTTCACTTACTTTTTTTTCTGTTTCTAATGAAAGATATTTTGAAACCGTAACTTAGAAGTTGCGTTTCACTTTTCTTTAGAAAGATCTTCTCGAACTTCTTTCTGATGACGTGCTCCTCTCGATTGA
The DNA here is from genome assembly GCA_036365515.1 of Torymus aiolomorphi. NCBI lineage: Eukaryota > Metazoa > Arthropoda > Insecta > Hymenoptera > Torymidae > Torymus > Torymus aiolomorphi. Next base: position 126,870,289 of record CM070877.1, on the reverse strand, counting down.
CATTTTCTATTTCTTTTTGGAAACATCGCTAAATTTTCTTTTAAATTAGCTGAAGCATAATTTAAAATTTTGTCATCTTCTTCTTCGGTGAAGAGCCGGCTAAAGTGTTTTGTCGAGACTGTCACTTTCGAGGTTTTGATCAGATCTGGAACCACTTCAAGCCTTGGCTTCTTTGATGTTACAACTTCATTTAGATTTAGATTTTCTTCTACGTTCATTTTTCTTTTGGACTTATCTTCTTCTTCTAATTCCTCTTTATCTATTTTCTCTAACTCCAGAACTATCTGATTCATATTATGTTGGACAGTTTCGGTGTATTTGGCCCATTTTCTGGCAGCTCTCAGGTATGATCTTCTCGTGTAGTCGTCCAATTCTAAAGTTTTCTGCTGTCTGATTAGAGCTCCCATCAATGTCTCTCGTCGGCTATCTTTAGTCTGGAAAATGTTTTTTTGTCGAGCCAGCACAGGACACTCTGCCACTGATGGTGGCTCTTCTATTTTGTCATCCGTTCGTTCTGGTATGGTGTATAGGTCCTTGATTTGCTCTGACATGGTGTAAAGGGCCATGTCATCGCTGAGGTTTTCTTGTTGTGGAACATTTTCACCAATACATAATGTTTCCGCTTATCACGCGCGTGATTTAGACTTGTCATATATACCTAATATAAAAAATGCAGATGTTCTCCCGAAAAGTGCTAATTTTTGTGGCAACCTCGTGAAACGTGCTAGTTTTCGTGGCAACCTCGTGAAACGTGCTAGTCTCCACGGCAGTCAAGCGGATCGCGCTAGTCTTCGACGGGAATCAATGGGACGTGCTAGTCTTCGCGGCAAACGCTGAAATGGGCTAGTCTTCGTGGCAATCTGAATCATGCTAGTTTTCATAAGAAGCGTCGATATATAATGGAAAAAGGGGTCCCAGAATTGTTCCTTGGGGCACTCCTGTGTCTAGTGTTTTTTCAGTACTAATTTTATCGTCAATTCTTACTTTTTTCTTTCTACCCGTTAGATAGCTTTTTATCAATTCTAGTACACTGCCTCGTATGCCATATTTATCTAATTTTTCTAATAGTAGTGCATGGTTTACTGTATCGAAGGCCTTTGCAAGGTCTATAAATGTAGTTATTATTGGTTTGCTTTTATCTAGATTTTCATAAATTATGTCGGTTATTTTGCCTGAAAAACGATATTATCATTCTGAATTTGCGGTAGTCAATATTGACGTACAAAATCAATAAAAGATTGTTAAGTAAATATTCGATATCTACTTCTGACAATAATCAAAATTTATCTTTTCAAGGTTACCGAGTCCATAAAGCCACATTTTGACAGGTTTATTAAGCGGATCACAAATAATCACTGCGCCATTCTCATATTATCAATGCAATCGACTTGCGTTACGCTCGATTAAGATCGCATCCATTTGTTTTTATTATTACCGCGCGTATAATAACTCTCGGCTGTTGCATCCTTTGCTCTGCGTGCAATCTCGTATCATATCGCGTGCGGATAATTAAGACGTACGCCGGCTGAATAAGCAGAATCATTCCGTCTCTTTCGCGCTCTCTTTCCTCCCTCTACTCTCGATCTATCCTTCTCCTCTTCTTTTCCGTATATGTTCCTCACCCTTCGCTTCTCTCTCTCTCTCTCTCTCTCTCTCTCTCTCTCTCTCTCTCTCTCTCTCTCTCTCTCTTGCACACATACTCTCTGTTGTAACTTTATGAGCACCGTAATAAAATATTTTCCCGCAATTGCGTCGTTAATTTCGTCTACCGAAAAAAGAGACCCGGCAGCGCACAGCAGTTTCCCCTCGAAAGCGAATGACACTCGTAAAACTCGAACGCGTCAATGCACACACATGTGCGTGGAGAACGAAGAGAGAGAGAGAGAGAGAGAGAGAGAGAGAGAGAGAGAGAGAGAGAGAGAGAGAGAGAGAGAGAGAGAGAGAGAGAAGAGGTAGGAGAAGAAGAAAGACTCGCTCGTATAGGGCATATAACTAGAAGCGATGTTTGTCACTACTGCGCGAGGGAGAACAACACGAGTGCGATACTAATACCGTAGTTGTACCCCCCTGCAGGAGAAGAGGAATCGCGGGGGCAGGAAAACTTTACTCCATAACAAGGAAGCAATGGTTATCTTCTGAAGAACCGAAAGATTTTGAAAATTTTCTAGATTTCTAAGAAAAATTGTTTACTTTAATACTTGAAACATGTTTAAAATTAAAAAAAAATTATATCTATTGAGCATGTTTTTTTTTTCTTAAAATTTTGTTTCGTTTGATTTTTTTCCTGTTTGTGTCATATATGATTGTATGACTGTTGATATTTTGTTACGCATTGTATTGATAAATGTATTCATAAAAAAAATTTTTAATTTATTCCTTTTCTTGTACATTTTTTATTTATATTTTTCTGTCTTATAAGTTCTTCGAAAACTTTTACTAATTATTGCTTGAGCATTAATTAACGCTATGTCGAGATTTACTATTTTTCGAAATTTTCTTATCAAAACCGTGACCAGAGAATACTGCCATGAAAACTAGCAATTATGGAACGCGAAAAATCCGAGAGACTGCGCATTTCACAAAAGGACTCGTTTGTGTATATGAAGCGGTCGAAGGGTACCCTGAGCACTAGCTTTTTCAGCCTCTCCCTCTCTCTCTTCTCTTTCCCATACACACATTCGTTTGATACCTCCCTCGCGCACGCTCTCGTGCGCCTGTCGCCCGAGCTCTGCGATCGCGTGACAGCTCGTTGACTGCCACGCGAGCCGCGATATTTCATCCATATCGGATCGACAAAGTGGATTTCGCATCGGCGGCTCTCGGCCAACTTTATATATATACCCACAGCACAACGGCCAGAGAGAAGAATCGGACTCTCTTTTTATTGTGTTGACATTGAGTCGCCGCGCTGCGCCGCAACGAAACGCCGCGTGATCGCGCGTTCCTTCTTTTTTCCCCCGTCCCCGCACTGTTTGCACGACGCTTTTTCCCTATCTCTCTCTCATTTTTTGCGTCCATGCCGCTCTCTCTCTCTCTCTCTCTCTCTCTCTCTCTCTCTCTCTCTCTCTCTCTCTCTCGCGGACGCTTTTTACCGCGATGAAACTTACGGTTACTGCAGCAGCTAAGCAAAGCTCGGTACTCTACGCCTCCCTTTTTTCTGGTCGCCGGTGCTGTGTATTTACATAACGCCGGCCTTTTTGACTGCGCACGTATTATTACATAGAGAGCCGATGAAAGAAGTGCGCGCGCAGCCGCGGATAACGCCTGCAAAGGGGGATGCGAAAAAGCCGTGAAGGCATAGTAGAGGCAGACTTTTGTTTAGACCGTTAATATAAATCATAAATCCGCTTTGATAATTCACGCGATGCAGTACGATTGCGAGCCAAAACTAAATATAGATGCAATAAAATGTACCCAGTAATCAGAATTTGACGTTACTCGTGTAAAAGTCTTCGTTCGTTATTTATTTTATTTAACAAAATAGACGGGTCCTTGATACATAGTGTAAGAGAAAACATGTTTGAAAATCATCGTATAGATAGATTGTTGAAGATATATAGAAAAAATAAAAGAAACAAAGGATATATAAAAACGATAACCATGTGCAAAGTATATAGTTGGAATAGTAAAATAATAACAGTGGTAAAAAAATGCGAACGTTAATAATGTTTAAAAAAAGTGTAGATTTGATTTCGGTTTGGCTTTGAAAGAAGTAGAATTTACGGTATACGATAGCGCATTTTATGCTCTTATAAAAGTCTGGCGATAGGACAGTTACACATAAAGTTATTATTCGTTGAACGTTCGTGTAGAATGCGAGGGTTTCGGAAAGGGTGAACGATATTGCGTCAGGAGAAATAATCAAATAATGTTCTACAAGAGATGGCAAGTTATTAAATTATAAATAATTACTGCGCGAATTGTTCGAGAAACGATTACCTATTTACTGATAATTAAAGAATTGAAGGTAACGGGAGAGTGAAAGAAAACTGTCAATCCATCAACCAAATATTTATGAATCCGTAAGTAGGCCAGTCGCGGTCGTGACGGCTCAAAAACATTCGAGCTCTCGCCGACCATCGTTTTACGACTTATTTCGGCAGTAATTAAATTTCCTCGCCCTCTCGCACTCTCCCTATATATACGCGCGACGCTCGGCCTTTTACAGCAATTGAAGCGGATTCCACGGGGGTTTTTCCTTCGTACGAGCGCGAGACCTATAATATCCCCGGTAGCGCCGCTCGAGCGCGAAGAATTTCGACAATTAAAAGCTTTCTTTTACGCGCCCTCGGTATATAGCCAAGTTTTCCCCGCGACCGTACGCGCGGTCGTTTCGTTTGCCGCTCCACTGCTCGGCATTTTATGGTAAACGAATGCCCGTGAGGTCGGCCTTTTTTGTTGGCCGTTCCCCCCTTTTTTCGGCGAGAAAGAGCTCCAATTATTCTTCGGGGCGAGCGAGCGAGCGACGCGGAGATGAATATTAACGAGTGCTTTAAACTGTCCCGTGTTAATGAATACTTGTGGGGACACCTGCGACGACTTTAGGAGAAATGGAGTTGAGCACTCTAAAAAATTCCCGCTTCTCTTTGCCCGGGATAGTATAAATCTTTGAAATTAATGCTTCGCTGTTTATCCGACGCCTTTTCTGCGCGTATATACGTTTGTTGTTTGCAGATTAATGACTTTTGTGGAAGTTATGAATGAATCTACAGTCGTGACCGTTGAATTTCATGAGATTTTATTTTTTTTTAAATGCTATTGAATATTTAATGAAATTTATATTTTTAACGAAACAAAGGTAAGATTAGCATTTGGTGTAACGAATGATGAAGTCTTACGGGCTTCCGATTTTCCTTTGCTTTTTTTGGAAGCAAATCAACGGAACGTCATTTCCGGCATCAGATAGCAAGCTTTGACAAAACATTAAAACGAGGTCGACAGAGGCGGATTCTGTATGATGTTCGCCAGTTACGTACACACGTAGATAAGAATATCATATTCACGTTAACATCATTATTTCATTCAACGTTACAACTTTATATATACACAAGATGAATTTTATAAGAGGAGCATGTTTCTAATGCATCTCAACGCAAATAATTATTACATTTTTTTTAAATTTTTTCACAAAAAATAGTTAACTTATGAAGAAACCGTATACTTCCAAACCGAAACATGAATTGAATCATTTGAATAAAAAACAGCTAAACCTCAACCAACATCCACAGAAACTGACAAAGCAGATTATCTTCTGTATAAGCTTGCACAAAAAAAACCACGTGCCGCATAAATGAAAATTCGTACGGCAAGTATTGCGCGCGTATATCGGAAAAAAGCCCGCAGCTGCTCGCACATACCGCCGTTAAAATCCATAATAATCTTGTTACGTTCGATTGCGCATGAATTTACAGAATATGTATACAGCGCACAACACGTGCGCGCATACCTATGCGCACACACAAACCTTCTAAACCATCATGAAAAAATCGCATACCAAATATATCCATACACACCCACGCGCGCAAAAATAGACGCGGGAACCCATAGTGCGCTATCGGGCATCACACGCACGCGGCGGCATATTTGTACAGTACAAGTTAATTGAATCGTAATTCTCGGAAGCGAAATATATCGATTTTATCGATGCTCGACGTGCACTTGCGCCCATAGAAATTGACGTTATTAGCGGACTGACACGGGCGCGAGTGCGCGCGGATATCTCGGAATATTGGTATATAAGCGTGCTCGCGCCCAAAGAGGGGGCATGAATACGTTCTATACCGCGGGTGTATACGAGGGAGACGCGGCTATTTACCGTACACGCGCCAGCGGGTCCGAAGTTATTATATTTGCCCGTGGAATTATTAAATTAATATCCGGCAGTTTCCGCGGCGTGACGTGACGCGGCGGTCGGGGAAATCCTGTTGATTTTGCCATTAGTTACACGCGTGCGAGCGCTTGCAGCATGTGTGTGCCGGGCGCGCGCTCGGGTTTATTATCCCGCGCGTGTTGCGCTTTCGATTCGTTACGGGTGTCTTCGAAAAATTGCGCGTCCGCGTGTGGAGAGAGAGAAAGAGAGAGAGAGAGAGCGAGATAGAGGCGATGCGCGCGATATTTTATTCTCTTGACTTTTCGTTTTTACGAGACGGGAAGGAGCGAATCGTGAATTTACGGCGTTAACAAGCTATAAAAATGGTTTACTGCGTCGTTCTGTTTGGTTAATAATTTTTCCGGCTATCTGTATGGTCTTGTGGAAAAGTCACTATTGGTATTGAACAGCTTATAGTACTTATTTTATCACCTTTTCATTGATATAATGTAAATAAACTTACGATAAGTAAAATATTCAATTTAGATATAGTATATCTTGTTGCTATATGTCTTGCCGATTTGATATCAGAATTTATGACTGAATTTTCGACGTACCTTTTTTCATACTAGAATAATCTCGTACATGAAATATATAAAATGGGAAAAAATATATAAATATTTTCATAATCTACCACGCGATAAAAGCGTACAATAAATTTTCGTACGCATAAGCGGCTTATAATTCTGCTCTAATATTACGACCACAAACGATCGAACTGTGCACTACGTTCTCCCACAAACGCACATTGCGAAACGCAAGGCAAACACGCACACGTTTAAACACCGCGTGCAAGTCTCGTTCTCTCTCTCTTTTGCATCCCGGTCAATCCACTATATGTATATACACGTAAGCCACGTCGCGCTCCTCGCGCTTTTTGCCGAGCACGTATGAGTAATTGATTTTAGCGAAAGACGAGGGCCCGACTGGACGTATTTATGGAGGGATTCGCGCGGCTGCATCGGCCCACGCGCACGCATAGCCCATGCAAATGCTGCAGCCTCTCCTCCGTCCACGCTTTATGTACAGAGAACCGAAACCCGTTTGCTCGTCTCATTAGCGCGCCTGCGGAGTGCTTCATTATCTAATCGCTCACGCGACGCTTTCACTTATCGTTTGCTTATTATCCGATGGGCGTCGATCGCTTGTTGGTTTCTCCCGCGCGAAACTTTGGCGAGAGGGTGAGTTCGTGTGTATGTGTGTGTGTGTGTGTGGGTACGCGTGCGTGTGAGCACATATACGTGTGCAAGGAAATGAGGTACGAGATGTGCGAGTGCGAGGAAAATTACCCTTAATGATCGGGCTGCGTCGTTCATTAATTCCGCACGCGGAGCTTTGACGGCGCGGCGACCTTGGCGAGAGTCAATCCCCCGTGAAACGTGATTGAGCGAATCGGCGCGATTTTCTTCCTTGGCTTGTTTTTTCGAAACGCGGCGCACCGAAGTTGTTATTACGACGTGTTAAAGTGCTTTGTTTTGTTCGCGAATCTTCGATAAGTCGTGGTTTTATGGAACATAAAGTCGCTTTATTCTTGCCAGATATACATTCCTGCAGGCGATGTATATAAATATATCTTTGATGAATTTTCAATCTTATATAGCTCTTCGCTTATCGCTATCGCGTGAAGTTATTATATAACAGGCAGCCAAGAAAAACTAGGTGAAGATATATCGTTCAGAAGGAAGACAGGAGCTATTTTTGGTGAGCACTTCAGATGTAAACAGAGTTAACTTCAGGGTTTGTTTAGTCTTCGTGAGCATATTCCCGAAAATAACTTGCATACGTTATATATCTAAAAAAACGTTCGACATGGTTCCCTCAATACTTTCCGATTTCGAGACTTCTCCCGGAATATCAGCAAAATCCAATCTCAAGCCGTGGCCTCGGCGAACTTCACTTCTGCCCTACATATATACTCGCTATTTTCACTGTCCTCCCGCCACACAATATCCGAAAATTGGCCGAGCAAAAGGGAGGGAGCGAGCAGGCAGGCGCCGCATGCGAAAAGAGCCCGGAACCCGCCCTAGGACATACTTCACCCCCGCGCGCGCTCGCGCTGTGTATAAGGGGCTCGCATTCTGCGTCGCTCGCAACCTGCATGAGGCGAGCTTTTCTCCGGGAGGCGGCGCGGCTTTATTTGAATTTATCTTTGGCCAACACAAATTTCCGTGCGTTTTTCACGGCGACGATGCTATATATAGGGTTACACGACGGCGGCAAGTGCCAGACTCCCTCCCTCTCTTTCTCTTTCCTTTCTACTCTATACACCCGCGCGCGAGAGAGCGTATACATATACACCGAGCACAGCGCAGCGGTCCTAAATTCACAAAACCGACGGCGCGTGAAGCGTTTCGCGGCGCACTGGGGGCAGCCAGACTAGACCCATGCGCGTGTAGTATATATAGAGCTATACGTGTGTATATGCGTGTGTGTAAGGGAACGAGAGAGGGAGAACAACCCCTTGACAGAAGCACTGATGAATATCTAGCAACTATTCGACGCAGCGAAGCGCCGGTTTCGGAGGTCGGACGCGGGAGTGTATTACGCAGGCTCTCGCTCTCTCTCTCTCTCTCTCCCTGCGCTTGATGTCGTCCTGTCGGATTTCAGACTGTGGGTCTCGGATGCCCTGCGCGCGCGCTCGCCGGGCGTAATCCTAATCAAACCAAGTGACGATGTCACTTTTACGAAAGGACGACGATGCGGGCTATCGTGTAGGCGCAAGCGTCGCGGTTCCTTCCCCCCGTGGCTGGCCTCCTTTTTTCTGCCTCGGTCACGGGCTTGCCTTCCTGACTTTTTTCCAGCCTTTTATTAAATTACTACTGCGTTTTTTTCCCCGATTCTCACTCGTCGGTAAATTAGCTGTAATAATATATTGCGGGTTAATGACACAGGCGAAGCGTATACTCTTTTTTCGGGAGAGCGAATAAAAGTTGACTCGTTATGTAAGTGCTCTCGCGAGGCGCACGAGGAAGTTGGGAGAAAGGAATCGTAAATTTATCTGATTCAATATTTATTGAAAATCATCCACTGTTTATACAAGGTAATATTGAATTGTAGAAGTGCTTTTACAATTTAAAGAAAAATATTTAAAATAAAGTTAGAAATAGACTATTAGAGCTATGAAATGTGAAAATTGTGTCTATCAAAATATTTTCGAACGGAGTAGTTATTTTTCGGATGATAGTTGTTTGTTTTAACAGTAAAATGTTTATATTTTAATCTTTTGTTATTGTATTATTCGGGGAATTTCGGGAAATAAATCTAGTAGTAAATATATAAATTCTACGAAGAATTTTTAATCACGATAAAACGTACATTACAATTTTTTTTCCGTTCAGTATAAAATGAAAAGTCAATAATTAAAACAAATTGAAAATCCTCTTTTCAGTTAAATTAAACAATTAGATTACGAAACCATAAATGAATAATCACAAGCACCTATATCACAAATATAAAAAACAATTTATACGTTTTTAAAATCGACGTATAAAATAATAACAAATTAAATAAAAAAATTATATAATATTTGTTTACCAAAATAGAAGTTTCTCTCTCCGTAATTCTGTTTGGCGAAAAAAAGTTTCTAAAAAAAGTAATGAACGCAGAAAGAAACTTTCCACGTTAGAAAATTTATGCACTTGGAATCCTTGATAAAATTCCAGCACAAAACTGGAAAATTAAGTCTTTAACGTAATTTCTTTTATCAGATTGTGAAATTTATATGCCTCATGTAAATGCAAGAATTTTTTCCCCTTCTTATCTCTCCTCTCTAGCCGAAAACCCAAAACGCGACCAAGGCATTCTCTCGTGTCGCTCTCCTTAACTATTTACCATGGAAATGGTATTATTTTCCTAGACGCGGGGAAAGAAATCTCTGCGCGATATAAGATAAGCATCACAGCGCGCATAATTTTGTTTTCAAGTTCACGGCTTTACGGAGGCGGAATTCGCTTTGCTCGTTCATTATCAGTGAGAGGCGAGCCGCCGAAATTCCTCAAACCCACTTCCCGAGACCGGACATTCATCTTCGCATGCGCTCCAGGAATTCTGACTTCCGTTTTTGTTTTCACCCAAATGTTTAAGGTTTGAAATTGGTGATAGTTAACGTCTACGGTGTAGATATGTAAAGTTAAAAATGAAAATTCATTAACGCCATTAGAATCTTTTTGATTTTTATTCAAATGAAAAACGCAAAGCCCGTTTCGTGCAAAATGGAAAATGACAGTTACAGGAACAGTATTGTTTTCCTTACAACTGTTTATATTCCTTGTATGTATATAGATATAATAACTCGTGTTAATCTCTGTAATTTTTTTTTCCTTTCTGCATATAACAGACTTAACATATTATTTTTCTGTTATATTTACACCTACACAGTAGTATTTGGAATTGATAATAAAGTTTACTATATCTTTTTTTACTTTCCGAAAAACAAACAGTTTTACAAAGGTAACTTAGCATTTTCACTAAGTACGTAGGAAAATTTTCGAGTATGATTGAATCCTATTAAAAATACATGAATAACAGCAATCCCGCATGATTATTTTCTCTTAGCACTTAATAAAAAAACTAGCCGCCTTAATTTCAAACAGAACTAAAATTTACGAAATTATAATTTCAGGAGAGTAATTTACATCCTCTTAACATTGTTTTTCGACTTCCTCGGACTCCCACTTTTTCCTTCCCCTCGCTCGACGCGGCCTTCACGAAAAACCCGACGCGGCGAGTAAACAGCTATTAGGACATGTGCCCACAGAAGGAGAGAGAGAGAGAGAGAGAGAGAGAGAGAGAGAGAGAGAGAGAGAGAGAGAGAGAGAGAGAGAGAGAGAGAGAGAGAGAGAGAGGTCAGCAGCAGCGCCTGCACGGGTGGCTAGATTCGCTCGGCGGAGATCTGCTCCGCTACGTTTCCTGGGTCGCGTTCTTTCTCTCTGCTTCTTCTGCGTCTTTCCTCGTCGGCGCCGCTGCTGATGCTCTCTTTATCGTCCTGGGTCCCCCTGTTTTCTAGCGAGTTGTCGATGCCACGCTCTGTTTTACTTCATTTGCGTTCGTGCGCCGTGCTATGATGAGCACTTAAGGCAGAGCGTGTTGTTTGATAAAGTGGAGTCGTAACTCGGAGATATTGGAAGGAACTATAAATGAGTGGGGTTTCCGGTTCGGGTCCGCCTAAACAGCGTAGATTCCGAAATTTTTTACAGAACCAGGAAATGTTTGGTTATTGACTGATTGGCGTTGAAGAATTTTCAACAGCAACGTCATAAATCAAGGAATATCCGGCAAGCCTTGAAGTGATACGGCTTACTGTTTTACAAAGTAATCACTCGCTCTTGGTAATTTATTGAGTATCGAAAGAATTGCAAATTTGTTCTCTTGCATAATCGGCAATTAGTTTTTCAATTTAAACTACAGACTTTTACTATCACGTGCGTAGCTATTTACAGTATTTACAGCAACGCGGTAAATGAGAAATACGCATTGAATATGTCCATTAATCAGAATGCCAGCACTAAAAGTAGCTGAGAAGAGTGTCTCTATATTGATTATGTGAGCAAAACCCGTTTGAAGACTCATGTTCTGAATTACTTTAAATATATAGATCATACGCGATTATTAAAAGCTTTGCCATTACATTCCGTTTTATTGACATTCTGCACGAATACAATTTCCAATAGCCCATCCATACAAAACATTGTAAAGTATACCTATGTTCTCTTTCTATACTTAATCCATCATTCTCATTTTCAATACAAAACTCGTTTCTATTTAGAGCAAATAGATAATACAAATTTGGCTCATTCAAATGTCACTATACTCTTCTCAATTTTAAATCCTTATTCAAACAACCCACAGAAAGCCTGCTTATACGCCTATGATGCATGGGAAAATCCAAGATTAATTAGACAATCACTTTTCTTTTTCATACACGTCTCCAACCCATGTTCCGATTCGATTCACATGCGATCCCATTCAAAGACCATTTTTCCGGGTGCCCAACTAAATTAAAAATCGAACCGTTTCCTAACACACATACATACATACACAGGTACAATACACCTCTCCTTACCTACCTACGTATACAAATTCAGCGCATTCAGAGAGCGAGCGCGAGCGAGTCCCCGGGCAAAGATTAAGTATGCTTCATTTGTACGAGCGCCGAAAACGAGCGGATAATGCGAGAGCCCGGCTCCATTCAAGCGGCGATGACTTAACGACTTCGGGAACTGTTATAGACGACGACGACTAGGAACGACGAGGCCCACTAATGTGGAAATGGGCCAGGAGAGAGAGAGAGAGAGGGAGAGTAGCAGCATTCGAGCGGAATAATCGACTTGTCCTCGCGCGCTGACATCTTCAGCTATATCGCCGCGAGCGCGAGGAGCCGGACAAAAAGATGCGCGACGCGCGGAGGACTGGTTTCTTTGGACGGGCGCTATACTCCGCCTATATAGATATACATATACGTACACCCGTCTATCTCGCGGCTATTTCTCTCTCTTTCTCGCTCTCCTGTGGAGCAGCGAGCGCACGCGCAAGCGACGCGCCGTCTGTCCGCCTCTTGCTTTGCTTGTGTTCTCGAGGCTCGGATCGTCCCGTCGATCTCTTTTCATCATCAGCCTTCTTATTCACTTCGTGACGAGAAAAATTCTTAACGCAGTCATAATTGTTTCGTTTCGAAATAGTTTTGCAGTACAATTTCGTGCGCTTATCGGGGTAATTCGGTTCGAGATCGACAATTTTTAACGAATAAAAATTGAATATATATAAATAATAAAGCTATAGGTACAATTTAGTACAGAAAGCAGTACATAACAGTAAAATAATTTGATTATAAGGGAATTCTCGTATAAGGGAATTTGATATTATATTAAAACAAAGTTTTATAAAAGAACACGATGATAACTGGGCCACAGTAGTAAATAACTATGTTCTTATATATATATATATAGGACTGTCAGTAACCTAAAGTTTATATTGTCATTTAGGAACAATACAACAATTTAAAATACATATAAAGCCTTCATAGTCTTACACTCGTCGAATAGCTTAACAAAAAAAAAATACAAAAAAAAAGTTCGAACACTTTATGTCGTCGCACAAAGACAAACCATAACGCTAATGGTCAGAGATAAAAAATCATCATGAGACACTCGCCTCGATAAAGCGAACGAAAGTAAAATGTTACAAAAGATCATCTTCTTGTCCGCATATATCATCATCGTGTCCCGGGGTCCGCTACATAAACGTCTCTGCACTATATATCTCCGTCCCCCGTTCACGATCGTTCCCAGCGTCCCTACATAAAACCTTTTATTTCCTTTTATTCGCCTCTCTCTCTCTCGCTCACCTTTGACGCGGCGCACAATTCAATCTCCTGCGCGCTCGCGCGCGGGGCACCACCGTATCAAGCACGCGAGATCGAATCGAAGGAAGCGCGCGAGGCAGATGTGAATCGTATATTTTTCGCGGCGCACGAGGGGTTTTCCCTTCTTCCCTCGCGCGCATACGCGGAGATAACCCGTTGTCGCGCGCTCGCGACCGGGGGGAAAATAGAAGGGCATTTTCCCGCAGGTAAACGTGCGCGCGAGCGGCAATAAAGAAGCGCAAGATAAAGGAAGGAAGGAGAGCGAATGAAAGGTGAAAGGAGTCGGGAAAAGGGAGAGGAAAAAGGTGCGTGTGCGTTCTTGAATTAAAATCGTTTTTATTTCCCTTGGTAAGAAAGTGTGCGCGTGTGCGGCCTGATGCACCTATAATCTTTTATGATAGCGGAGAGAAAGAAAAGGAGAGGAGCCGCCGGTAATGCAACAATAAATGCAGCTGCGTCGACGGCGTCTCCGAGTGTCGCGAGTGAGCGACCCTTTCACCCTCGATTCAAGTGATTTTCCCCCTTTGCCCGAGAGGTATATATGTATTATACTCGCCGCCGACTTGGGTAGTATCATGCGCGAGCTGGCGCTATTGGAAATCGCGACGTTACGCGCCTGAACCCAAGGAGTTTCTCGTCTTAGAATGATGGAACGCCGCGTACGAGTACGTTAACAATAAAGCCGTTTTGGAATGTAAAACTTTTACAACATATCTCTTATATAAACTTTTATATAACACTCTTTTTACATAAATTTCTCATCTCAATTCTAATTATGTAGGTAACATTTTTTCCATAACACTTTTCGAAACACTTCTTATGGACCAGAAAAAATTAACTTTCAAAAATTTTGAAAACCAATATACAATTCACCCGATAAATCAATATATTAGTGCGATCAAAATATATACGGTTTCTCGAAACCGAGCTCATAATTCTCGTTCCAGCTTATTATCAATTCACCGAAGAAATATATATATTATGTATAAGTTTCCAAATTAAAAGGAACCGCCGCGCGAATTTATATCTCGAATCAATCTTGAAACATTAAATTTTCGAGTATAAACTTGTTAGAGCCCACGTCAGTATTAGCGAATCCGAAGGAGCGCACGAGCGAGCCGACGACTCATAAATTATACGGCTGTCCACACCGCTCGTGCGCGCGCTCACGCGTCTCGACAAAAAGCCGTATATTACGTAAAAAATGTGCGACGATCGATTACCAGGCTATAGCCTCACAGCGGCGGCGGCGGCGGTGGCGTTGAATCAAAATAAAAACCGAATCGAGATTTCCGTCGGTATATATGCCTCGTATCCTTTTTTCCGCGCGCCCGAGCTCAAGTTCAAAGAGGCGGCTCGCTAATGAAGTTGACGAGGTCGAAGAAACAACAAAAAAATAATGCGTTTGTGAAAAAAACAAGAAGAGAGTCGGGCGCGCGACGGCGAAAGAGATAGATAGATAGATAGTGGGGAAGAAGGAGAGAGAGAGAAAGAGAATCGCAGCAGAAATCGTGGCGCACTGGGTAACTTTCAAGTCGTCGTCGTCGGCGCGCGCGAGCGCGGAATCACGTGCGATCGAAGGGGAAAAGAGAGACACGATCGCTGCAGCGGCGGCGGCGTCGGCGACGAGGCGGAGGACATTATGGCCATTACGATGGATGTATACCTGAATCCGGGCGCACTTCCCCGTCGTCGATTCCTCGGCACGATTCCGGTTACCTGTTCTCCCTTCCCCTGCTCTTGCTGTCTCTCGCCTTCTGACTCTCGTGCGCCGATGGCTCTCGAGGTTATCTCAATCGGCGAGCCGCCAGCGGTTGAACCGTATCTTACGAGAGAGAAGAGAAAGAGAGGGACGAAACGTTTTGAAGGAACTATTTTGTTTTGACGACTTGCCTTTTAAAAGGATTGCCCGGATGCTTGTTCCGGCGATAATTGCGCCATTTGGCGTGATTAGATAACGCGTAAAGGGACGTCGAACGTGGTGGGGTTCTGGAATATTTTCGATTGGCTCAGGTGGACGAGTAGGTCAGGAATATCTTTTGGGATTAGAAAGTGGTACGCGAGCTGAGGAAAAATTTTCGCTATTTACGAGACGACGCTGTAAATACAAATGACGAATTGTTGATAAAATATGTTGAGGAATGCTTTTAGATAGCGAATGATGGTACGAAGAAGAGACTGCTGAACCTAACGGGTCCAAGTGTTTTAAATAACTCTTGTTTTCGTAAATCTTAATCTCGAAAGCGTTTTTAAATATGCTTCGACCTTTTGAAGGACCAGGTAGTTTAATTGTGTTCATCTTTTGCACTAATGTATACATAAGTGTCTACAATCCTTAAACAAGATTTTTAGTTTTTATTCTTTACAAAGCTAAGCTAATTGAATCACAATTATTAATGATAGTATTAATTCTAATAATTTCATACTCTATGATTTCTAGATTATCCAAAGGCATTCAGAATCTCTAAAAACCTTTTTTCTATAGCCTAAACACAATTAGCATTTTCTTCATAACTGGGAATAACTTAGGCCATTATCTCATACACAAATAAAAATACAACATAAAGTACATCTTTGTTAACTTTCTCGAAGAAAATCAATGCATCAACTAACTACTAACTATGTAAATGGCAAGAGTCACAAATAATTTGCACAATGTCATTGGGACTAATGAAGATAGGGACTCTGCATTATTTTATGATTAAACTACAGACAATAAATAAAATAAAAATATGAACTGGAAAGATTTTTGTATCCCTCAGAGACCTAAATCGCATTAGTAATCTTAGTATTGGAAAAGCAATCGAAAGAGATTTTAATCAGAATATGCACTCACATATCAACTTATCGAAAAATGAAACTAAAAATAGAAGTACACTTATATATAGAATATAAGTGTGTTAATTTGAATGACATGCACTTTAGTAATTTTGTCACTCAAATTATTTTTCTAATTTTTATCGAAATCCGTGACTATCAATATCTCACTACATATTATTAACATCATTACCAAATATTGATAACTCACAGTTACTGAACTCAGCCATATTAACGCTATAATGATTGATCACTTTTTCGACAATTCTATATCGCTGCAAGAAATCAGCAACTGAGTATGACAAATCTCTTCGTAAGTTTATTACCACTTCTATTGCTGCAAAGATATAACTAGTAAAACAAAGAATACGAAACGCAGTATATAACTAAATTGAAATCTCATTTAAGTCCTGCAACATCATGTCCGCGCGCAAAGGTAGTTCAAAATGAATTACGCTTCTCTAATGAATCAATGCTCATATACGACGTATAAGTAATAATTTCGTAGAGCAAATCATAAATAGAAAATTACGAATAATTACGTTACGCATAATCAAGAGGCTGCTAAGATAACAGCACTTAGTGGCAGAGGTTGCAAGGCCATTACTATTTAACTGCTCGAACCTGACCCCATCCCGAGAAATATTTGATTACCGACTGATGAGATCATCATTTTTTGCGCTCGAAGCAATCACTAATCCAGCTTATCGATGCAAGCACGGCGAGTATCGATCAAATTATATTTCTCTCTCCCATCGCTCTCTTCTCGCAATCCTATTTACAATCCAAGGCCTCGTTTATGCTTACCCCCTTCGCAAAATAAACCATTCGTTTAACCTTTGCATTACGATAGCGTACCGGCAGAAAGAGAGAGAAAGAGCGGGATGGAGATAGCATTAAATTACAAAAACGGAAAAAACGCAAGGGCGGTAAAAGAGGCGAAAAAGAGTCGGATCTCGTTACTCGAAAACAGCCCCGCTCGCGTAAACTCGCATCTCGCCGCTTCGGTTTTTACTCTCGCTCTACGTCTTCTCTCTCCCTCTCACTCTTGCACGCGCGCATCGGAATCGTGACGTAAGATACCGGCGAAATAAGAAAAAAAAATAAGCTAGCGCTTGCAGCGTAAGTACGATCTGCCTTTAAGTAGGGACTACAAGCGATTTCTCTTGTGTCGTACTTAGGCCGCATAGAAGAAAAAGGATGGTAAGAAAGAAAAGGGGCAAAAGAGATGTACAAGACGAAGACGAACGGATGAAAGAACGAGAGAAGGAGGAAAAGAAGAGAGAGAGAGAGAGAGAGAGAGAGAGAGAGAGAGAGAGAGAGAGAGAGAGAGGGAGCCTCGGCTTCGCTGCGCGCACGCGCGCGCACTCGAGAGATCCGATCTGTCTGGCTGTCTTGACCGGCGATCGTGATCGCCGGCCCTGTAATTACATCGTAATTTATGCGTGTTACGGTGTGGAGAGCGGTCCTCTCTCTCTCTCTCTCGCTCCCTCTCGCGGGGACCCTCTTCTCTATACTCTCCGCCAGCGCGCGAGGATGTGGATTTTATCCGGATCGCGGGAGAGCGAGGGCGAGAGAGAGAGCAGCTCTCCCTCGCCGGCGCGTCGCTCTTTTGCACGATTGATTTTATCCGGAGAGCGCGAGCGCGCGCGCTTTTTCGCTCGAAACCCTCTTGCGCGCTCCAGTTTTTTTGCGCCTTTTGTTTTGCGCGTCGACGAAGAAAACCGGCGACAGTGCAGCAGCGCGCGGTATAGTGATTTCACTAGGAGAGAAGGAGGCCGCCAGGATATAAGGTATACAGATGGTCGTAATTACAAGTGTCACTGCTGGTTTCTGTGTATATATATATATATATATATATATGTGTGTGCGCGCGTCTGTATGTACATATACGTATATACATACGTCCTCGCAGTGTTTTCGCTCGCTCGGATGCGCGCAAGCGCGAGCCTTAGATTCGTTGTCGCGATTCCAGATAAATTTCCTGCGATTACGAGAGAGAGAGAGGAAGAGAGGACGAGAAAAATCGATAATAGCGCCGTCGAGCGCGATCTTGTATAGCGTATATATCGCTGCACGGGCCTCATTATTTGGCCCGGTAGAGCGGCCGGAAAAAGAGTGGAGGTGTATCGTGTGTGTGTGTGTGTGTGTGTGTGTGTGGGTGTAGGTGCGCGCCTGACGTGTAAAAAGAAGGAGAAGATTCCTCTTCGTATCTATGCGCCGTTGATGGTTTTTTCGAGTTACGTGTTTAGGGGAGCGAGATAGCCATCGCTCGCGGGAGCCAGAGAGCTAGCTGCCTATACGATTTTTCCTCTGCTTCAAGGAAACTTTTACACGCGAACGCTCGGCCGCACGTCAGGAAGATTTTAACATGGCGTTGTTAACATAATGACTGAAGTACGATCAAGGATGTAGGTGGTTCCCATCTTTTGAATGTAATATTTTTTTAATAACATAATAATCTGTGGAATTAAAAGGAAACGTAAAATTATAAGGTTAGCATTGGCTTATGTGACGGGAAAACTCGTTTACAGATGCGGTATAACCAATTTTTTTAAATTAAAATTTTTCATTTACGAATATCATTTGAATTAAATGTTTTCAAAGTTCCACAACAAGACAGAAGAGTTTAATGTATTTTCAATTTATCATTATTAAAATTTTAATATATTTTTTATACAAAGCAGGCATATCCATTATATATTAAATTTGGGCGCTTTTCGCTCATATAGACTTAAATAAATAAATATTTATTCTAGTTCAAAATAATATTAAGGAGTTTGTTAAGCATATTTACAAGATTATTAACGAATAATACAGATTAAAATAATTAATAATACAGAAAAAAAAAATTATAGCTAACACCGGATTGATGGCAATGACTATACCTCAACTTGGTCTCTAACATTTCATTGGGATTACACTTCAACTATCTACCCCGAAAATCCGACCAAAAGCACATTTTCTATAAAATCCAAATACTACACCCCTCCCGCTCTCAATCAACCGAAAGAGCTGCCAACAATTTGGACCGTCAATACCAATAAAAACAAGGATAAGTTCGATACGCCTGTTGAGCATGCGTCTCAATTGGCACGTAATCGATCGCCGCCTATCCACCCCCAGCCGAAATTTCACACACACACACACACGTACCACGCCTAAAGCAATGTATCGCCCCACACACGCGTACATTCCGAGGGTTCGCCTGTGTCCCTTCCTCATAAAGCCTCGTTCTACTCCCATATCAGGTGTACCACTTCCATTTTAAGAGAGAGAAACGACGTACTACGAGGCTGCGCCAAAAACAAGGAGCCGTAAACCCGAGTACGAGCCTCGTTATCGGGCGAAAGAAAGATAATATATACGTATATACGACAGCGGGGCACACGCGTCGTCCCAAACGAAGCTCGCTTTGGGAATAATTCGATGAGGCCTCCCCTCGTCGCTGCAGCAGCCGCCGCCTCGCCCTAATGCACAGGCTCCGCGTAATCGACTGTTTTTCCAAAAGGGTTCGCGCGACCCTTTTCCCCTCTCGCGTATGTATACATGCGGGAAAATATACGTGGCGCTTTGTTGATATGTGCCACTTTGCCATTCTCTCTCTCTTCTGTTTTGCGCCGATAGATTCGATATATTGTTACCCCGCGATAAAGCGCCAGCCGCCGCGTCGCCAACTAAAACAACTTTGGTGAGAAAACAAGGCGAAGGCTCGGGCGTCATTAGGTTATGAATTTCTTTTTAAGGCAACCGCTATGTCAACCTCTTGTTTTTTCCCCTTTTATCGGGCGCGTGCGACGCTTTGAACTATTCGAACTTTCGCGCGACCCATCGAGAGCCGCAGTAGAATTCGACTGGGGTGGCTATGTCGGCGAAAGAAAACAAAATTAACTATTGTGTTATAACATTCCACAGTCGATGTTGTTACGTTCTAATGCGTTTATCATATTTTCAAGATTTATAAAGTAAAATAATATTATATAACATGAAGATACACGCAAATATTGTAAAATAAAGTTATTTGATTAGAATAACATAGGAGTGATCCAATAAATAAAAGTAAGCCTATTTTCATTCTTTAAAAAGCAATCGTAGTATTAACGATTGATACTAAACGTAAAACAGTTATAAACTTTGACATTAAAAAATAATTTACTGTATATAATGAACGCACTTCCTTTCTGTTCTCTCTATAGAACCAAAGGTTGATTAAGAAGAACGGATCTCCGTAGGATCTGTTACAATTAAAAATTCCATCGGCTTTTATGAAGGCAAACAATAAATCGGACAGAAGTATTTTCCAGCTCGATGAGCTCCAGTCGAAATATTCAAACAAAGCCGTATCTGTGCGCGAGCCTGCGTTTGAAAAGGGAAAAGAGCCCATCCCCCTTTTTTCGTTGACGAATCCGAAATGACCTTATATCGGCAACAAAGCTGTATAAAGCTTCTTATGCATGGCCAGTCGAATTCCCGACATTCACTTTGTGATGAAAACCTGACTTTTGGACTGTATTGTTAGACCAGACGTATGAAATGAAAAAGTTTCTTTTTTTGCCTTCATTTGCGTTTCGCCTGGTGTTCTGCGCATCAATGCATAATTCACGCTGATATACAAAATACAAAAACGAGGCAAACTCAGTGAGATTAACCCTGGTAGAAAATAAATCAACTTCGTTGGTTAACATGTTAATCAAATGGAGGCATTTCTATTTAAGATTAATATAGAAATTTAATTAAAACTATTTAAAACTATGATTATATTTTAAACCATCTACAATATAATATTTTTATATGCATAGTTATTCTTCGTCGACAATAGCCACATAATCATGGTGTGACGATTTTAATTTAAAAATTGGCAAACGGTTCGCCAACCGTTGATTGACATTTCTACCAGGGAATTTATTGAAATTTATACAAGCCTGTTAATCGATAATACTAAAAACATTTGCTAATGTATATGATGAGATTTGAAATTTAGTGCTTGAAAAATAAAAATGTCACTAACGTTATACTACGATAAAAGATTTAATAATTTTACATTAAAGATAGACGTAAAATTAAACTATTTATACATCAAAACTGAAGGTTTAAAGATACTAATGCTTAAGTAAGATGTATAATCGTTGTAATTTTATTTTAGAAGAGTTATACTAAATTCTCATGGAAAAGTTGGATGTTTTTAATAAATCTTGCCAAAAACCATTGTTACCACGAATATCATCGTTTTTCCCTATTTTTGTATAATTCTCTATTTCTCATGTTATTCTAGTACTACAAATAAACTTTACCTACAAAACTCGTAAAATATTCAAGCTCCATTACACTGATACCCCAAAGAGGCAGAAACCTTTCTACTTGAAGCATTTTCAGCATGAATACCGCAAGAGTAACGGACACCAGAAGGGACGAACCTAAAAAGAGGCGGCCACAGTTAAATGAGGACGGGCATGGATAGTGTGAGGAAAGAGATCGACACAGGTCCAAGAGAGCTCTCTAGATTCGAAAGAGAGAGAGGGAGGGAGGGAGAGAGAAATAGAGAGGTAGACAACGAGCTAGAGCGAGAGGGAGAGAGAGAGAGAGAGAGGCGGGGGTGGTAGAGAGCGCGAAATGTACTAGGGACGAAGTTGAGCCGGGATTATTGTGTATTCGGTGGGTATTACAATGGTGGGCCCCAGGCTTCAAATATATTAGTTAAAGGGGATACGCGCGCGCGCGTGCGGGCCGGCTCAAAGCAGATCTCGGTGGAAGGAGAGAAAGAGAATACCCCGACGGCAGGACTAAAAGCTGGGGCTAGAATTTACTGTAATTATCGTCGTTCAGTTGCGCTGTGAGCCGCAGTGCGTCGGAATTTCGAAAAAGTAGTGGGCCGGGAATTAGCTCGAGTGGAATGAGTGGTAATAGACTGTAGTAGAACGAAATGAAAATTAAAACTAGATTTTAAAATTTCTCACTGAAAACGAGGCTTAATTGAACGTTGGCTTTTGAATGTGCTACATATAATCCATTATGGATGAAGACATTAGTATAATTAATAGACATGTTAGGAAATTTCACGTAAAATTATAAATGTTATAGCGGATGGACTATGTTTCTAATATAAAATTAATCTAAAATATCTAACTTTAAAATAAACAACCTTCAAAAACCACTAATAGCACTGTTTTATTTCTGTCACATGTAATTGTAGAAAAGCATTACTTAATACATTTATTAATAGGCTGCCAGTAGGTATAATAACAATTGATCAATTGACTGATCGGTTACTATACAGCGCTTATAAATAATAAAATAGCACAATTTGCAGCCATTTATGTCATGACATGATGCAATGTGACGCAATTGACGATACTTTGCTTATAAATAAGCTGGATTTCTCTCTCTCCCTCTTTCTCTATCTTCTGTAGATGAATTCTGGACGTTTCTCGTTCGGTAGAGTCACTGATGCGCGGCTTTTATTGGAAAGTTAAAAATAGTCGAGGTAGCCGCGAAAGAGAGAGAGAGAGAGAGAGAGAGAGAGAGAGAGAGAGAGAGAGAGAGAGAGAGAGAGAGAGAGAGAGGCGGAGGTGATCATCGCCAGCGTCGCTTTGACAAATCTCCGACAATCCAAGTAATTTCGAATGCCGCGCCCGCGCGCGACCGAGAATTTCAACAGTAGCCGATGCCAAGGAACTGGTTACTTTATTTTTCGCGATTTTCTCGCGCCCCCTCACGCGCACAATACGCAGCCAGTAGGGGACTCACTGTCGTTAGTTCGCGCAAACGTGCCCAGATAAATTACGCATGCAAAATCAGAACAGCTTGGCGTCGGCAGCGAAGTAATTTCTCCCTCTTCTCTTCCCGGAAATAAATGCGCGTGTTGTCAGCGCGGTTGTTGCCAAGAAAGCTCGTTGTTTTGCCACCGGTAAACACACACATGCGCACACGTTGTACACTCGCATACATCAGCGGAATTATACCATCTTTGAGTGGTTTTTGACATACAACGTAAATCACGGTCCATCTGGGAAAAGCCAGAAATCAATGTGTAGTGATATGTATATTTGACTGTCGAGTTCTCACGGTACAGGCTTGCAGGCTAGTGCTTCGTTGCCAGATAGTTGTCACTGCAATTTTCAAGGATTGTTACCCAAAATTGATATCTACAAATTATTACCGTAATTTCAACGATAATTACGACGAACTAATGATTTCTATTTTCATTTAACGTTAAATTAAGTAAGCAAGCAAATTTTACGGCACCGTGAAGCTAAAAATTCTCCTGGTGCATATACATATATTATGTATAGCATTAAAGCGTATACGTGTAAGCACGGAAACAAGCGCATATCTCATTTCTGCTCCATTTGTTCTTGACATTGTAATGGCGCTGCAATTTCGCTTCGAATCTATTATGCTCTCTCGCTGATAAGACCAATGAAGTTCGGCAAAAATTATAGGATGTTAAAACATCGGGAGAAAATAAGCCACGCGAACGCTTATTATGTTATAAAAGCATGATATAAAAAAAAGCTATAAGCTCCTATTATTGAAATTAAGAAGAGTAAAGCCGCCTCGGCGGTGTATCGAGAATAATTTATATGATAACAGGTAGTTTGTGCAACTTACATAAAACGAGGCTTAAATGCCCCGCGTCTATATACTATACAAGGGTATGCCGACGATAAAATCGTCAAAAATCTTGCCGAGCCTGCCGCAGATATAATCTGTACACGAACTCCATAGGGCTGATTAATCGTCGATATATTAGATGCGCGCGCAGGCGCTCGCGCACTTTTATCCTCGGGCCTACTAATCGAGCGATATTAAGCTGCAATCGTAAGATCAATCAAACCGCGGGAAAAAATACCGAGCGCAGCGCGCGAAAAAACGTCCCGCCGTCTAAAGCCTCCCCCCTCCACCCCCTCCCTTCCTATGTTTCACCTCGGCAAGAGAGTCTTATTTATTATTCATGAGCCCGGGTAAAAAGTACTTTAACGGTTATTACTCGCTTTTAGACGCGCGGAAAAAGGCTGGAGCGCGCGCGCGCGCTGCACTCTCTATGCGCGGCGGCGATTCATCATCCGCGCGCGCACATTTCTCATGAATCGACGTCTCTCTAGCCCCGCGGAGCCGCCATATAACACACGAATCGCGCGAGAGGAAACTTCCGGAGGTCGACGAAACTTAAGTGTCCGGTCAGGGCAATTACGCGCTCGCTCGCCCGCTCTATCCATCTGGCGCGGCCGGCCTCCCACGCTCGTATTTTCTTCAAACAAACAAAGAAATCAAGCGCCGCGGCAATCCGTTACTCGAAATCGCGGCGCTCTCTCTCTCTCTCTCTCTCTCTTTCTCTCCACTGCGGCTGCCAAAGTCGTGACTCGATGTATTCGCGGAATAAAGCTTGCGCCGTTTCTCTCCTTCGTATATATAAAGGATGATCTTTTTTATGCGTTCCTTATCCATCCCTCCCTCCCCTTGCCTGCGATCGAGGCCGAAAAGCGAGGACCTGCTCATCTATACGGCGCACAATTAAAATACTAAGCGACCGCTATACTCTTCAAATCGTGAACGGCATGGTCGAGATGTCTCGGAAAGAAGAGTAGTAGCCGTGCGGGTGCGCGCGCGTCTATCCAGCGGATAACCGACGATAATTGCGTCATGATTGAGCTCCATTGACGATCAGTAGAAACGGATATTGCCCCGTGCATATGGGCTATATATAGTCCCGCTCTCGAGGCGGCCGATTGCGCGCAGCCGGTCAGCTTGGCACTGCGCGCTTCTCGCAGTCCCGATGTTCTCACGAACGAAATTATTCCGGAAGAGCGAGAGAGGGAGAGAGAGAGAGAGAGAGAGAAGGCAAGTAGATAGCTGGGTTAAGGCATCAGGTGGTCGACGTTAATCACCCCGCAGGAGCTGCCGCCGCCGTTGCTGCTGCTGCTGCTGCTGCAGAAGGAAGGTCCGAGCGACGGTTAGAGGAGAAAAGCAGTCTCGCCATGGGGCAGAACCGCCGATGACTCTCCTTCTCCTTCTCCCTACCTCTCTCTTCCACCGACGTCGTCTCGTCCCCACATGCAAATCAGCGCGCGAGCTGGCCACGCGAATGAAAGGATGCGGGGAGGAAAAAAATCGCCTCGTCGTCGTCGTTAGAGTGGAAAAAGCGCCTCGGTAGCTTCTCTCTTCACCGGCGCGAGGATCTATTTTAGCGCGCGTCCCGTGTGCCCCAAAGCGTCTAGATAATCGATCTATCAATCAGTCGCGATTTTTCATGGCGCCCATCGCACCCGACGAACGAGACGTGCTGGATCGCGGAAGAAATATTTCTTTACCCCGTCCCCCCGTAGCCGCGCGTTTAGCCCGTGATATTTTCATCGCAGTGTTGTTTTTTTTGGCGTTGACGAGGGTTACACTGCGTTATCGGGATCCTATCTGCGCTTCGATTATGATGGGAAATATGACGGGGTGCCAATTAATTTGTCGACATTGGGGTGCTATTATAAAGGCATAGATCGGGTTATAGCAAATCAAGATGGACTGTATACGCACCAACGACGAAAATTGCTGAATTTCGCTTGAGATGAGGAATTTATGATCTGACTACAATTTGCATTCGATCCAATTCTGATATCACTGGGAAAATACGGTTTATCTTGAAACGATAAAATCCTGAATTAATCAATATTTCAAATATTTTAAATTAATATTAATATATTAATATATTTTTATTAAATTATTCACGGAAAAAATTAAGTTAATCGAACCGTTTTGCATCAGTAAAATAAACTAACATAGGAAAAATCGGAAGTTACAATAAAATAATAAGTAAAACAAGTTAACTTTATTTGTTGATTATTTTTTCCGTGTATTTATACATGACAATTAATTATATTATTGATAAAATTGGTTTGATCACATGTGTTTCAGTCATCAAAAATAAGACATACATTTATACCTATATAATACTTTCTTTATTCAAAACTTATTAGTAAGGTTTCCGTACCCATATGTACATTACGCAGCAGACCATTAACAATATCTAGGCTCGTGTACAAGCATCCACAAAGACAAATGCAATGGGCAGCTGGGGAGTAACAACACCACCCAGACAGAGAAACAGAATGAGAGAGAGGGGGGGGAAGAGAAGGCAAGGAGCGAATCAGAGAATATCGGTAGTTGGTCGCATTATCTGGAAGCCCAGCTCGCAACTCCATTTCGCGGGTCCTTGATGAGCTCTGTACGCGGATACAGAGAGCAAGGGAGGAAGAGAGAGAGGGGGGGGGCAAAGAGAATCCAGCCATGGCGGTGGCTAGGGAAGCATTTGAGCCGCACAGCAGCAGCAACAGCAACAGCCGGAGCGGTAGCGGCAACTTAATGAGAATAGCCGCCCGCAGGAGCGCCGTGCTCTGAGAAGCACCTGGAGGCAATGGCAGAAGCAGCAGAACCACCACCACCAGCACCACCGTCGGTTAGGACATGCACGCGCGCGTATATGCCGTCGCGCGAATTGCAGATACATGCAAAGCAGCAGCCGTAGCAGCGAGAGAGAGAGAGAGGACGTGGGTGCGCACACGGGCTCTTCATTGAAATATGGAAGCGGTTTAATGCTCGCGCTCGCGCAGTCGAGCTGTATTAGAATAGTGTTAGGGGGTCGTCGCGTTGCATTCGCAGACACCGCAAATACCAGGGCGTACTCGCAGCAGCGGGAGCAGCGGCGTTACGAGTCCGCCGGCATAATTAGTTGGAATACGGGATCGCTGACAATTGATTGGATTATGCCGCGAACGTGCACTCTGCGGAAACTTTCAGGCAGTTGGTGTGTAGAGTATAGTATAGCGGTCGAGGACTGGACTGTATACATGTAAACGTGCGCGTGGAGTTGAAATTGATTGGGGCTAGACGTTGATGTCGAGAGGGTGAGCCGTTTGACTTGGAAAATGAAGATGATCGAGTGAGGGTCACTTCAAGGTTTACAATTAATGTCGATTGACTGGGCTAATTTGGTTGGAGGCGTGAAATCGTAATTCGAGGTTTTAAACAATTTAACAAAAAAGAGTGCTTTAAGAGTTCGGAACTAACTTTATTCGTACCGAGAAGCAATTATTGATTCTATATGATACGTGCATGTTACCATCAACTGTATATTTTACTACAAAGGCATTTTTTAATACCCAGAAATAAAGTTAACTATTTTTACTTTCATCTTATAGAATTTTCAATGGAATATGTACTTTCTGTGCTATTACCTATATAACTTTGTCAATATGTACACAATAATAGGTAAGACAAAAGGAAATAAAAGTAGACAAAGGAAGACCTTTTGATTTGTTTTTTCCACGTACCAAAATGTCGATTCGTTCAAAAGTTATGAACCTCTAAAGTTAGTACAAGAAAAGACATAGCAAATTGTTTTTTTTTCTACCAACTTTTAAGATCCATAACTTCATTCGTGGGAACAAAGCAATTGAAAATCTTCTCAGGTTCTTTTGAAAAATCGCTAATTTAAATTATAATAGCTCGTATCTTTGGCCGAAGGGCCCATGAGATAAAACAGAGTATTCTGGACGTTATCTTCGTATACAAGAAAGGATTTATGGATTCTTGAAGCACTCCATGTAAGTTTCAACATGTATTATCAGTTTTGTTTTCTGATTTTACGCGGATGAGTTGATCTATTCATTAGAAAACGAGTTTTCTTCAGGAAGCTTCTCATCGATAATAGCAGAGTCTAGATGCTAGTTATGTTACCATACCCAATTTCAAATTGCAAAGCAATTTTAATTGATAGTAATAATTTTTAATTTGTGAATATTTACTCTGATCTTCGTGCAAAACTGGTAATTTATGAAACACACTCATTAAATTTTATACGGCTTTTGAGTATAAGTCAGAACGCTAATTATGCGTTCGTATGTATCAATTTGTTGACTAGTTACTACCAGCAGGTCATAATTTGCCGTCATACTCATTAAATCTGATGATAAGTAACGCAAACTCTGTCACTCGTGGATGTCAATAGAGAACCGTGAAGCTATAGAGGAAGACATAGAACTCTTTTTAGTTTTATTATAATTAAGATCTGATAACTACTTCACTACTACTATTGCAAGTGAATTTGCATTACAGATAAACATTCAATTATAAGAATGTAGCAAGCAAATAATTTTGCAATTACAAATATTTAAGCACTATATATAGTACTTAAATTGTGGTATACCACAAGGGGAATATTGTCAATATGCAAGATACTGCAGAGGAAAAATGACCGCAAGTTTAGTAACAACCAAAATAATTAATAAATAGCTCATAAACGCAGTGCATTATAATTGCAAACAATATATTTTATCGAATTAAACAACTGTTTTGGACGTTCGTTCATACCTTAATTACCCCGTCACCAAGGACCGATAAAATGTGAATGACCGCGAAAGGAGAAGGAGTTAACCCCTCGAACGTGGCAGAAGCCTCGCGCGGCCCTCGTCCACCTCCGCTCTCTTCCCTCTTCTCTCTTTCTCCTAATAATCATCGCAGGTGGTCATCGGCGAGGGCGATCGCTCATTAACCCAAGTGAGCGTATACACACATACGCGCGCGCTAACCCTATCACGTGTGCGCGCACGCGGGCTCCGGGTCCATAAATAACCGAGGGGCAAAGATCGCGGGCGACTTGTGAGCTCTCTCGAGTATGCAACAAGGACACACTGCACTACAAGTGTGCTGTATACCTTGAGAGACAGAGCGCGTGGCTTTATCAGCGAGTTTTCATTCCGTGCCGACGTCGACGACTCAGTTCCTCTCTTACACGCTTTCTCTCTCTCAATTCTGCGATAAAGGCCTAAAAGTTTGAGGGAGAGCAGCGCGACGGTGTGTCGCGCTCGGCATGGGGGTAGACATATACGCCGATGGGGGCATCTCGCGCAATCTCCAGGGCCATGCGTCAGGCTAATCTTCGCGCACCCCACCCTCGATCTTGATATCGCGCTCGCGCACGCGGGAACACGCGCTTAAAGACTTCCTATAGTCGCGTGGGCTGCTCCTGTCTTTCTTTATTCTTTCGCGTGTGTATGTATATATAGATATAATGGTCGGCACACCGGTTGCCGATTCAGCCTACGTAACTCTCGACCCATTTGGCACGCTCGTCGGCTCCGCGGATGCCTCGATTTCCCGTTGTCGTCGTCACCGTAGAGAGATACGCTGCTTTTCTCTGCCTTGTGCCATGTGTATGTATGCGCGCGCACGCGGCGGGTCTTTATCGGGAGGCCTTGATAGCACTGGCAGCGGGATTATGAATATATATACGGGACAAGGAGGGGTGCGGGCGCGCGCGGCACGCTCTCGTCGAAATCAATGATTCGAGAGTGAAATAAAGAAGTCGGGACGCGCGAGGGCTGATGCTAATGCGTGTTTTAGCATCGGTGCTTGAGTGTGTCTTACACAGGTCGTTAGGTGAGCCGGTGGAGTGAGCGCGAGGTATAAGGGGGGAAGATACGTGATGTCGGCAGAACGTTAAATTTTATGGGGAGGGAAGATGGATAGAGTTAATTTCGTGATTAGAATTTAGAGCCGTACATTTTTGCCCTGATAGCTTGAATCTGTATATACTCAGTGCTATACAATTTAAAGTTACGTTGCGTTATATCGATTACAAATAAAAATTGTCACGTTGTTAATAATATTATAACTTTTTGTTTCAAGAAAGTAAATTGAAATTAGTAATTTTATTGAAAAGTCTATGTTAGCAAACTATCCAACTTCGCGTATTTTATTAGAAAATACCATTATGGAGATTGTTATCTTTAGAATATATTTCATATTTACAACCAAGTATTTTTAGAAAATTACTTGTTTTCGTTATGCATACTAAAAATACCCATTTTTTCTGCGAAGTACACAACGTTTTTTACGATATTTGTCAAGTTTCAACTAAATGAATAACAAATATCAAGTCCATTATTTGTCCATGCATATAGACGGCTTTTTATATAACGTTCACTCTTCGTACCCGCATATATGCGCTATACCAACTATATCAATGAAACGTCACGCTTTAACATATTGAAGAAAAGAAAAATTCGACACCGCACGTACTAATTAATCCATACTCCAAACGAACGTTTGCACACGCTTCCATGATACATATTTACTCGGCAAATAAATGAATATGCGCGCATGTTCGCCGCCTCTCGAATTAGTAGAAGAGTCTCTCCCTCTCTCTCACTTAACTTTTTGTCCATCTCGAATTGAAAAGCTTCCTCGGCCCCCCTGCGCACAGCGCGCCGATAATCCCCACAAGCTTCGGGTTACATAGTGTATTACCACAGCGCGTCACTGGCGTGGCGAGGAAGCCGCTAGGTTTTCAAGACACGCGGGAGCCGCCCCGAATGTACACAGACCAGCTGAGAATAAGCCTCCCTCTCGCCACGAATTTATTCAGCTGACAGCGGCACAGGCTCTAATGTGAGCCCGCACGAGTTTTTTACGCCCGCGATGTAATTGCGCCTCTCTCTCTCTCTCTCTCTCTCTCCCCCGACGACGACGTAGTGCACGTATTAGCTTCCAAATTACGGGGCGATTTGATTTCCATTTTTTTTTTCTGCAAGAGCTTACACGGGAGTCTCGAGTTAACACTCCATGTGTGTGGAAGTAGGGGAAAGCGAGGGGCGAGGGCGAGAAGGAAAGAATATTGCCCAGCCATTCGAGCTCCATTACTGGGTCAGAATGGTTTTTCGAATCTGCCGGGAAATTGCTACGATATTTTTTCATTGATTATGGTGAATAAACAGAAGAAAAAGTGGATACGAGGGAAAATTTGTCTCCGGTAAATGACGCGAATGACGTTAAAAGCAATAGGATCAAATATTGCGCCCTTTGCGAGGGAACGACACAATAGTTACGTGATTCAAGGGGGAAAATGAGTAACAGGTTTTCTATAACATTTCGTAGCCCACGTGTACGTGTGTACTTAACAAAAAGTTCGAGAAATTTCAAAATCAGTGATAAAGCAAATATTTTAACAATAAAATGACACTTTTACTAACCGCAAATACGAAGCGCCCGTAATTTCACCCATTCAAGACACTCTTTCACAGTCGATGGATTTAGACATATACACAAATCGAGCGCGGAACAAAATACGCTTGCGCTCCTTTTTTCTTCGAGTTTCCTTCCTGAGCGCGAGTGCGCGAATCCTCGAGGGGATCGAAAAAGCCCGAGGAAGAGTGGAGAAACCGATGGAGGCGAGAGCGCAGGAGCAAGATCCGAGATTGAAACTTTCCTGGAATTGGATGCCAGATCGAACGAGGCCCGTCAGAGTCTTATCGCACGTCCTGCAGCCGCTGCGCTCTCTCTCTCTCTCTCTCTCTCTCTCTCTCTCTCTCTCTCTCTCTCTCTCTCTCTCTCCCTCTCTCGCTCTCCTGTCTTTCACACGTGCGTCGAATATTTAAAGCGGATCCCTAGGAAAAATTAGAAATTTAAATTTTTAACCCAGACTGGAAAACCCTAACAAGCGTATAATGGAAACGTTGAGGTTTTTCATGCCACCTTTTTTTTATCTCTAAATGCGGCTATAAATTTAATTGATTTAGACTGTAGCACAATATAGATTGAAATGACACGAATAATTTTCTGAAACTTTCTCGGAAAAATAGTAATTAAAATATACATTTTCATAATTAATAAAGAGAAACAAACAATATTATAGATGACTAAAGATTTACAAAGTTATTGACTTAATCTTCTTAACGAATAAATAAAAATATACAGGACAAGAACTGATGTTAAAATTTATTTACAAAAACTTTAAATCCTTTTGTTCGATTGATGCCGATTTCATTGATGAACAAAAATTAAGTTCTTAATCTATATCTGTAGAACTAAGAAATTCAAATATATTCCTATTAATTTGTATCTTTCAAAATGGACGATTATGTTTGTGATTTTTTAAATTATTACTTACAACTCGAGA
Source organism: Torymus aiolomorphi (assembly GCA_036365515.1). NCBI lineage: Eukaryota > Metazoa > Arthropoda > Insecta > Hymenoptera > Torymidae > Torymus > Torymus aiolomorphi. The sequence goes on along the minus strand of CM070877.1, from coordinate 126,838,300 downwards.
ATTTGAACTTCTGCTTGTATATTCAAATGAGATCGATAAGAGAACGATGACTCTCCAGTGGAAATTTGTACATATATTTTTCTCACATTATCATTCCTTATTCGATACAATCCTTGAAAACGAACGAAGAAAGAAAGATCGATTCTCGGTAGCGATTCCTTTTTAACTAATCACGCGTATTCAATTAATTCTAATATACCTGAGTTACGAACCTGTTACGACTCGCACGGCGATCGGTCACTGATGATATTCATAGATAAGGGCGGGAACACTTTGGAAAGCGTCGAATAGAGGAGACTGACATTTATGGTCTTTAAAATACATCGAACACGAATAATCGGTGAGTTGAATCGATTTTTAAAATATCTTCTCGCCAGACGACCCAATCGAATTTCCATAAAAAAGATGGATTACGCAAGTTTAATCGATGATTACTAGCGAAATCTAAAATTAATGCGAGAATTTCAGCCTTAATTGATTTAACATAAAAGATAAAAGATTTCAATAACGATTTATAGGCAGTAGACTGAATGATTATGCATAATTAAAAAGTAATACATTACTTTTAGCGTCATGGTGAGTTGCGTAGAGAAAAAAATCATATACTTTCATGATTTCAATTGTACTTGTAAAAAAGGATTTCGACATATTTTTAAGCATAGCAGTAAAGTAAAAGTTATTTAGTTAACCATAGCCACATAAGATTTCTTACAGTAAACCAAACAAAGCCAGCAAATGACGTAAGAGTACGTAAAAAATCACGTTAGCGCATCGGGTCGCGAAAAATTGATGTTAAGATAGAGAGACTGCGCAAAGAGAGGGATAGAGACGAAGCGAACGCAATCACGCCGGGGTGTTTTTTATGAGCTCGCGAGATAAAGCTTCTCTCGCGGAGAGGAAATTGGCACTTTCTTTTGACGATTCGCATACAGTCTACGACACTCATTTCCCATCCCACAAAAACTCCATGCGGAGCGAAAACAGCACGCAAAGCTTTTATCAGCTCACGCGATTAGCGCAGACTTGCGCGCGAGTACACGCGCCAGTGTAATTGATACATGCTAATTTCGTTTAAACATCTCGGGCGAGTCACTGATATACAGACACACACACACACACACACGGATGTGCGCACTTATCCTGCCAAAAAGGGGAACGCAGCCAGCAATGCGCGACGATAAATCGCTCTCTTATCGCGCCCTCCAATAACGATGCTCCTTTTTGCTTATATAGCGGAAGAGGGAGAGAAAGAGAAAGGGAGAGAGAAGGAGAGAGAGAGAGAGTAAAAAGTCTCTTTGATATGACTGCTCAGCTTCAATGCCTCACGCCTGTTGTTTTGCGGATGTGCATACAAGGCGAGGTACAAGAAGAGTAGGTATAGTATAAGAGAAGAGCAGTCGGTTACTTGTCGACGTTCTCTACGCCGCCGCCGCTGCGTCCTTCTCTAAACGAACGATCGCGAAAACACATTCGTTTGCCCAGAAGCACTGCTCGCGCGCTCTCTGCCGCTACTTGCCGCGGAAATTGTTTCTGTTCGCTGGTTCGAATTACCGCGATATTTACTCTACGTTTCCTGCAAGTACACTTTACTTGAAGTGTAGACTGGGCTTCACTATGTTACCACGTTGGAAGAAACCTTCGTGTAACGAAAAAATTATAAAAAAATATAAAAAATGTAGTCACTCATATTGTAGTGGCAATTAATATATTATATAATATTTCAAGAACATAACAATCAAATGAATATTTAAACGCTGCTGGAGAAATTGTTTAATGATTTCATTTTGGAATTGTAGATTTTAGTTTTAAAAATCCATTATTGTGCTTATATTATTCGATAATACATTGCAAAATTGCGAATTATAACAGAAAGCACATAGATGTTGAAATTCAATAATTATTATTAATTTGGTATTTTCGTTCTGTAAATTTCCAATATATCGTTAAAACATTTATGCTATACAATAATTGTATAAATTATTGAACTAAATTATAATTGATAACATACTATTGTTGGAACAGACTGGTAAACAAATACGTAAATGTATTTCGGTGGCTATTCGACTGGAAAGTTTTCTAACTGAATTTCCAATAATTCGTAAATAATTCTAAAAATATGTATACGATCACCCGTTCCTCGAATTTTATTAACCTTTTCGAGTAGCTTTCGCCAAAGTGGCTATACTCAGCCGGATGGGCGCGTATTCCGAATTCCCAACAAATGAAAACATAAATACGTCGGCGGATCGACGTAACGCGTAATTAAAGTAGCTTGGAGTCACCTAAACATGCTGATTTCTTTCTTTCTCTCTTCTACTTCTCTTATCCCAGATGGCGGATTCCGAAAGCAAGAGAATTCACGTGTGTACACAGACACACACACACACACACACACACACACACACACACACACACACACACACACACACACACACACACACACACACACACACACACACAAACACACGCACACACACACACACACACATATATATATTCCTTACGGTCGGTAGCCGTTTGAGGCGCGCATACTCGACCAATTCATCAATCGACGGATTATCTATTGGAGATCTCGTAGAAATCGCAGCTGATCGAGGAGTGCGATAACAGAAGCGAGTTCCATATGGGTGCCTGCGTGTGTGTGTGTGTGTGTGTGTGCTCACGGGACTGATATATGGCACGATTCACCGATGTCGCATGAATTCGGCCGAGACTCCCGGTCTCTTCGGCGACTCGAGGGATTTTCAAGCGACATAGCTGAATTCATAATTGAAATACATATTTTCCGATAGTCCGCAATCTCAGGGGAGCGCGCCGTATTTATCGGGAATCGATGATTCCATTCGACTATTTTGAATAATTAGATTCGAAAGGTTATGCGGTAAGCTGTGCATGTTTCATAAAGATATAGCAACGATTATTATATTCACTCAAAAGAATTTAATATTAAATTTTCTCTTAATTTGGAAAATGTTTTTACTCAGATATAATTGAAATAGGAGAACATGCAGAAAAAAGTTACAGTTTCTAGAGACTCCAGTAATTGTAACCGTATAAGAGTAAGGACTAAATCCAGTAGTACAAAATAAACAAATTACGGTAAAACTCTGTTTAAAAATGATAGTAAAGAACACTAAAAAAATGAAAGTGAGGCTATGCTATAGGAGGTGTTATGTTAGCCTCACAATGATTGTCTTACCTTACCAAAGTGTTTGGTAATCCGACAATCGTGCTTTCCCTACCGACTACCCCAAACCTAGGTTACTTTTACCAAAGTCTCTGGTTGTTATAACTTTGTTTTGGGTAAATGATATAAAAAATAAAATAATGTTACATGTTGTGTTACAGTTATTAGTTATAAGTGAAAAAAACATGCATAAGTATAGCTATACTATATATTGTACATTTTAATTATGTAATAATATAGTTATTTATAGCTTCCGTGGTTCAGTTCAGCTAAAAGAGTGGTAAGCAAAACTATCAATGTCAGTCTATCTTGTCCCTAACTGATCTTCATAATTGCGCAAACTGATCAAGAAGCCCATTAATTTAATTCTCATGCAGCGCTCAAAAAAACTGCCCACCTATATAACTTTTATTTGCAGACCTTTAAACTTTCAGCAGCGGCATCGTCTGGGCTCCGTTCCGGCACACGTCGTAAAAGTCTCTCGACCCTTGTTGCGTCGCCGCCGAGGCGTTAATTTTTTCTAGTATGCCGAAAGATAACCCGAAAAAATATCTCGTCGGGCTATGATTCTGCCCAACCACGACTTTTTCTTTAATGATATATATGTATGTCTTGGAGGCCGCAGCCTCTTGGAATCCGACGTATCTCTGCCGATTCGCGGAATATTTTCTCGATAGGCGTCTGCGGCCGTCTGTCGGCCTTTCTCGGAAGCGTCCGACTTAATTACATGTGTGTAACAAGTCTCGTATTTGTCACTATTCGCGGCGCCGCCGATTAAAAGACAACCGGGCGGGTCAAAGCTAATAGTACAAATTTATTCATTTATCGCAGCTTTGCCGCCTTCCGAACCGCTTCTCGGGTTGAACCGGGCGAGTATAAGAGAGAGAGATGGGCACGTGACCACACACGAGGTATATACGAATCGGGCGATGTATGGTAGGTCATAAAACTATCATAACATGATTAAAACTTCGCTTGCCGCATGCGTGCGTGAGAGCAGCTGCGGAAATTGCGCGGTTTATGCAAATAATTTTGGGAATGGTGTGGCGAACCTTGCACTACTCGTGTTTCTGGGAATTAACATAATCTAATCAAAATTGTCGTGCTTCTCTGCGAAATTTGTGTAAATTTTTATTACCAGTTGTGTTGTAATAGAAGTTAACGATGTCTAGAACAATTTCATTTAAACTTTTGATTGTTTAAAAAAAATACATTATATCGTAAGAGGCAAATGGATACTAGGATGCAGACACATTACTGAGCAAAGAATATGATTGGTTCAAAGGTCGAATGCTCATAGTTGCCCTCTGCGCGCGTAGTAGGCTAGAACTTAGAGAGCTAGTACATTTAAAAAAGACGGTCTTGATAATATATACAATAAGTACACACGATGTACATTGGAATTTAGCAATAAATTAATCGTATGAACGTACCAGAAACAATTCTTGCAGAAGGAAATTCTTACCTGAAACATAAAATAAATTATGAATTTATACCTATCTATACGAATTTTAATGTATTAATAATATAATAATAAAATATTAATACAAAGATTTTCTCTTATGGAGAAACGGGTTTAAACTAAATTTATCACAGTATCTACAATGTGTGAAAGGTGTTATTGTAAACTCATGTTCACTGATTTGCTGGAGTTCAGTAACTTCTTAAAGCTTTCTAATTTCTGAAAACTGGTAGCATATGTGAATAACATCGTATTTAACGTTGGTTAATTGCAGACAAATTGTATAGGAGTGTTTATTGTATATACCATTTTTTAGAACATGACTTAAGTTACTCAGAAATAGATTTTCTTAAGATCGAATAATACTACATGTTATACCATAAACAGGCATTTCTCTGTTTAAGATTTATAAGCGTTTGTACTTAGAAGTTTTATATGTCTGTATTATACACTGAGCTTGCGTAATTCAGTTCAATTAGAATCCACGAAACTTTTAGAGTACATTTTATAGAAACCACCGTTACAAATAAATAATATATTATAAGCTTATGTCGAATCAGTTGAAAATGTTATTTATATAAAGAAGACAATTATACTGTATATTGTATTAAAATATATTAAGACTTAAAATATTTTACAATAATTTAAAGAAGTGAAGCCTCTTTTGATTTCAAAGACAAGATAAATGCACGAAAAGGATAAAAATCTTGGCGTCATAAAATTTATAAGAGTAAATTTAAAAGGGAAGAAAAACAGACGACAGTGATAACGGGGGGCGATTTGCACTTTTCCAGACGGCTTTGTTGCGCTAACTCGGGCGTCGACGAAGCTCCGAGAGCCAGGCGCGTGGCGCTTATATATACCTGCGGTATGTATACGTAAAGAGCAATGCGAATGTATGGTCTAAAAATTGCGAATTCAAGCCCAGTCTAGACGAAGTGGACAATAGAAAGGTCCTCGGGGAAATACCAGACGTAGATGGGAGTTTTACAGAGACAAAGCCTCCTCCTGCTTCGTTTTTTCGCTCTTTCCCTTGCTCCTCTCCTTCTTCCCTGTCCTCTGCAGTTGCTTGCTCTCGCCCTCCAAAGCTCGAAATAATCAAAAGGTCAAAGTCGCGCAGAAGAATTGCAGGACGGAAATTACAGAGAGTAGAGAAAGAGAGAGAGAGGTGGCACCGACAAACCGGAGACTATATTCGCAATGAATGGTAAACAAAGATTGGAAATACGAGGATTCTTTCGAGGTAGCCGGGATTAGCATTAGAGATAAAAAACGTGCTAAGGGTTTCGTTTAATGGAGGTGCGATTCCGGTAATGATAATCCATCTATGCACGACGGTTCCGATTTGAACAAGTGTAAGATTCAACATACAATTTTTCGTTATTCTTAAAATGTTAAATTGTAAGAGTATACGATAACTCTAGACAGTAGCAAATAAAAAATTCCCCTCTATCCCTCTATAATTACGTACTCAGCGGTAACTTTTTATTCTATAAATTGCAGTATTATTATTTTCTACTGCCAGAGGATAATACTTTAAATTTAGCATACAAATTATATACCTCGCACCTTTGAGAGAAATTATACCAAAATTAATTAGTTTTTAGTCAGAAATTAGTTCATTTTGTACAATTTATACGGAACATACACAAGACATTTTACCATCAGCAACAGGCTTTTGCTCGTTCAACTGAACACATATCTGTGGCTTCCAGGAATAACGACCTAACCCACTTGTACGTGTTTTCGAGAAATCGACGTTTTAAAATTTCTGTCATGACACTTCATATGTAAGATCGAAATGCGCGAGGTGAGTCATAACAATGTAGACATTTACAAAGGTATCAAATATCTTTCGAACCCCACTATCCGCTGCTAGAATACATTTTTATTCTTTTTATAAACAAACAAAATAATGCAGTTAAGTCATTATTTCTGTGCAGTTAAGCGGTTTAGGGAAATTGTTCAAATAAGATAAATAACATAGTTATTTCTACACTTAAAACATAGAATACGAATTCTTTTTTAAATATTCATTCGCACGCATGTGCCTCCCAACGGAATATGCGTGAATTTAACGGAATTCGGTAAACCGAATACCGAACGTTACTCGGTTACTGTTTATGCACACTCGCCCCATCGCCCGGCAATCAAAGCTGTTGTGTTACCTTCTATTATCTATTATTACCTTTGATCTTTGTTGCTATAAAAATAGGTATGTCATAATCTGTTTATTGCGTAGTATTAACTTCAAAACGGTGCTTTTAATTAAATATAAATATTCAGTTAAGTGGTTTTTCCGGGCACAGGTACAGTTAAGTGGTTATGCACTTAGCTGATGTTTGCTTTTTGAACGCGTTTCAGATTTCCGGACCAAGTCTATATGAAAAAGGGTAGTTAGAAGGTATAAATTCCGGTGCTAACTCAATTTTGACCCCCAAGTGGGTTAGGTCGTTATTCCTGGAAGCCACAGATATACGAAAGTAAGTTTTCTAAGCACTGTTTTCCTAGCGAGAAGTTTACGCAAGCCCCCAGTTCAACTTTACATATCGTCGTTCTCACAGCATTGCTATTACTTTTGCATTGACGATGCATGGCAATAATTTTTGTCAACTCATATAAGCATCATAAGATAATTGGCTAGCTGACACAAATCATCGTACGAACAAAACTCTTAGTAGTACTACATGTGCATATAGAGAGGGAGGGGGCGTGCGCACACGCAAATAGCGTAACCAAGTCCGCAGAGAGAGAGAGTGGCGCACGCGCGCGTATACGCATGCATTATGCAGAATAATTGGCATTGGAGTGTTCATTGCGGGCCGCACTCGCTCGCAGAAAATGGGGGATCGATAGCGCGCGTGCGCGGGAGCGCTTAAGTAACTTTTCCACTTAGTGTTCTTTCCATCTCGCTTGCGCGCGCCCTACTCTGCGCGCAGAGCCCACGCCACGAGTAGTAGTATAATACAATGCGTGCATATATATATATGTACGCGTGGACGTCGCGGTTAACAATTCAAAGAAGGAGCTACTTCAGAAACGCACTCAGCGAAGCATTAGAGCGGACCGCTTTGATGTTGAAACAGAGAGCATTGATAAACTCCAAGTGGTATATAGGAGTGAGAGGGAGAGAGAGAGACCTTCATTCGATCGCTGTACAGCTCGTATAAAGAGGGGAATATTAGCCTTAGCCACGGCGGAACAAGGCCAGATGGCTCTATCGATATGCGCCGTTTCAATAAGTTCCTCCTTTGAGGCACTCGCTCTCGCCTGCCACCGGGAGGAATAAAAAAGGTGACTCTTTCGTTTTTCACCGCGCGACGCGACCTACGCTCCGTCGTTTGACTCGAGGGATAGAGAGAGAACGTATTATGGGCACGACCTTTTCCTGATGACTTGCCATTACAACTAGTCCGTGACACCATATGCCGCGCGCGTGTTTGTAATTCGACGACGTTGATTGCGCGCGCGCCCAGTACGATTCATTGATTTACGTAATTAGTCATTCGGTATACATATAGATTTTTTTTTTTAGGGAGAACTCTGGAGTACGTTTCTAGCAAGAATTATGGTGTCGGTTGCCGTTTCACAACACACGTATATCTATATACATATACATCGAGCTCAATGTTAAGTATCGCTATTATTTAAGCGACTTTGAAATTGGTCTGGCCTTCAGCGGCTGGAAAAATAGGCTGGTTTTAGCAATGGATTTCATATATACAACTGCGATCCAGTAAAGGGTCTGCAACAGTTCGCTAAATGACGCGGCAATTATATTTATAATTTCAGCTATTAAGCGAAATTTATGAATGGGAATTGGAACTCGCTTACATGGCTTTTCTAGGTTGAAGCTATGAGCATGCGAGCGAAAAATGAATTCAATTCAGCGGCACGTCGTGAACTTGAGGTGAGAAAAATAATTCATCATTAAGCGAGTAAGAAGAAGAAGGGGAAAAAATGACGCGCTGAAGAACAAACAACAGTCCAACCTTCATTCATCTTTCTTTCAGATAAACGTTGCATTTTAACGTCCAACGTATTCGTGTACAGATAACGAAACCATTGTCTCCCGCCGCGGTCGGAGCCATCTCACGCGCGCTCACCACACAGACAACAGCAGCGCCGAGAGGATGAAAAAACATTTCGAAAGATCGAATTTCCCTCGCAGCATGCATATATAATTGTTGAATCTAAGCGGGAGATATGATCGGGGCCCCTCGTTCCCGCGATTGTTTTTATATTTCGAATCCCAGATCCTCGTTCCCTCTCTCCATCTTCCTTCTTCTTTTTCGGCCTGCGCGCGGAAGGTCCGACGAATATGTATACCTGAGGAGCGAGGGCGATTTTTCGACGGCCATTCCTCTCTCTTCTCCCTAAAGCGTGCACGGACGGCCGACCGTCGGGTGTAAGGCGAAACCGCGGCTGCTCGAGCCCGATATCTTTTTTTGTTTTTGTTGTTTTTTTTACTTCTGTTCCGTTTTCTCTCCTGTCCCTCGGGCTGCAGAGTCCGGTAGGTCTATTGTCGTCTCATAATCGATGCTAAATATGCCGCGCGGCCAGATCCAGGGAGACAGCAAAAAGAAGGGGGAGGGCAGGCTCTCGGCAACGAGAGAAAAATAAGATGGACGCGAGAGACGGGACCGCGAGGAGAGAGCAAGGAAAAAGTGGAGAGCGATGCGAAACGCCATGAGGAATTGGTAGCAAGCGTGCTAAGATTTAAGAAGGTAAGTTTTGAAAGTTTCTCGGATTATGGCGTTTTTGGTTGATATAGAGGAATTATATTTACCACAGTCATTTTTAGCAGGAGTAGGGTATGGTCCAATGATTTTAAATTAAGATAGCGTTATGAAGTATTTGGGTTTTTAAGAATAATAAAAATAAATAATTTCATTATTTTATTATGAGACTCATAAAGGGTTTGAAATATTTGTCGTACATGTTTATGCAATTGCATACGTTAGTTAGCATTGATATTGTAATAACTTTCGTTTTATTTGTGAGGTACGATAAATGATGAACTTTTTAGTATATTTTTAAACGTTAATTATCAATTGAAATTATGAAATGATATGTATAATTTATTAAACATAATGCTTGTTAGGAAATTGCGTATCTTTATTTTACTGTAAATATAAATTATTTTGATATTAATTGCGCATTTGTAGTCAAAGTTATAAATGAGAACAGACGTATGTACGCTAGAATTTGTATTAAATTATATCAACATAATATTTTTGAATAAACAATTGAACAGCATTATTATACTTATTTCAGTATATTTTCAGAACAGATAATATTAGTATTATATTAACTACAATTCAAGTTCAAAGATTAATTTAATTATTTCATTGCGACTTTACTTTCAGTAAAGTGTTAACAAGTTAATGCTTACACTTCTACACGTGATAAAAGACGGTTATGCTTATAGGAAAAACCACAAAATTACAAACAGTAGTTCCCGAGTTACTCATTCAAACGAGTAAGTAAATGGTTACTCAAGCGATTAGAAAAACGTGTCTATGTTTACGCTACCACATCTTTACTCGTTGAAGCGTTCGTATTAATTGGAATTAGTTATGGTTAGATGAATTTTCATCCACGAAAACTTCCGCATGAAAGCGTTTGTCAATTATATATATATATATATATATATATATATATATATATATATTTGAATATTTAGTTCATACTTATTCGATGAATCCGTTCTATCGTTATCTTGTTTCTGTTTTTAATTATTTCTAGGAACTTTAAATTATTATAACGTCAACATTTCGATTACAAAAATAAATAATGTTATTAAAATAACAATGTTCTTTAACATAAATTTTTATCTTTTTCAATTCACTTAATTTAGATAAAAATTGAACAAACATTGGCTTAATCCTTTTAGTTAAAACTTTATTTAGATGAATAAGAAAGTTACATTAAAAGATATGGAGTAGTATATAGTAGTTAACCTAACTCATTTGATTTTTGTAAATTTTCTAATTTGTTCAAGCACGAAAATAGCAAATTGAGGCACCTCAGGACATTTGATATACCTTCAGGCCTTCAATGCGCAGTCTTACTAACGAAACCACAGTTCTTTTTGCGGTCAGAGTAAAATTATCAGTTGTTCAGAACCGGAGTACCTTCCTTTTCTTACGACCGGGTAACTGAATAGTAATGCAAAAAATGATATTACCGATGGCGTTGTTCGCGTAATTTATCGAAAAAGAACGGAAAGAGACTCCTAAAATATTATCAGTATACGCGTAAAATATTCTGCGTAAATTGTTAATTGTACACAATGTACAATATTTTCGATGTTACGTAAGGAGTTCTGTGGTCGCGTCATTGTCAATGGTTTTGTAGGCTTTACGATTAGTAGACGTTTATTTCGAGAGGTACACGAATTTACGACCTATCACAGGAATAATTGGCCGTGCCGTTGCGGTTTCCTGCGTTTGTCATTTTGGAAAATAACTTTTTGGACTTCAAAGATTAATTTATCGCTTATTGAGCTAACAAGTCTAGGAAATGGTATATATTGTATTTTTACGATTCATTTTGTTAGAAATGAACGGAGAACTTGTTTTCAGAGTAATAAAGATTTAACCGTAATCACATCTTTATTACTGTGAAAACCAAACGAAATATCGAGAAATTATATACATAAAAGCATATTACGACATGACCGTGCTATAAATTTTTTTTAAAATGTCTCCCACAACAACAGTAGATTAGTGTAACAAAAACACGACACTCAAAAAATAACGCAGATTATAAGCGCATAACGATTCCTATGTCCAGAACAGCCGACCACCGTAATATCGTCAACGTTAGCTCCCGATCATACGCCACAACGACTCTATCATATCCCATGATTGGAAACGACATCATCGATCTGACGCATTCTTATCGCGGGCGCAGATCTGCAGGTGCGCGCCACGAAACTTGCGCGCAACTGTCATAAAGTGCCTGTCGACGTATCCGCGCCAAGCTGCAGAGGAAAGAAAACAAGTGACGTCCGACTCCTGAGGGGATTGCCGCGGGTATATATGCGAACTCATAAAGGAAATTGTACCGCAGCGGAATTCGCTCTGATATGTACATGTAAATACCGCATGGCGACTTCTCGGTGTGTATGTTTTTCCGACTGTTTCTCTGCGTCTCTTTTTCGAGTTTTTTAATTAACAAATGAGAGCGAAATAAAATACACTCTTTACGTGTCCTTAAAAGAGAGTACATCATCATGCTTCCGACTTCGGTATTGCGGTAACGGGGATAGCATTTGGGTTCGTATAAAGATATTTCTTTTGTGCGAAAACGATTATTGGTAAAAGTACGTTAAGATTGCTTACAAAAAAAGCATAATTAATGGGAAGAATGAAACATTTTTAGTGCTGAGAGCGGATATTGGAAAAACTCTTCAGTCGACAAAAATATCTTGCTTCGGATATATAATAGTAATTAATGTAAAAAGAGAATAACGATTTCCGTCTTGAACAAATTCAATTACCCTCTGTAATTCTGTAATACATTATTCTATAAAGTTTCGAGGCAAAAAAACGATGACACCTTTGTTTATTCTTAGAACGAAAATTCACGAAAATTAACGAAATTTCGAAAATCATTTTACAAAGTTTTGAGGGAAGAGACGACGATACCTTTCTTTATTCCTGGAACGAAATTTCGTTAATTTTCGTTAATTTTTGTTAATTTTTGTTCCAAGAATAAACAAAGGTATCGTCGTTTTTTTAACCGTGTAAAACGATGTGTTGCAGGACTACGGAGGGCAACTAAATTTGTTCAAAACGTAAATCGCTATTCTTTTTTTACATTACTTATTTTTACATATTCTGCCAATAAAACAGGGTAAAGCAGTACTATTACACCCTTTCAATCAAGTTATAATTAAAAATCAAAACAAGTTCAATCATGATTTGTATTATTCAATATGAAACAAGTTTCTACTTATTTTTCGAAAAATTTGACTGGAATAACTCTCCAATATTTTCCTTTAAAATACAATTACTTGGGGTAACAAGTGCAACAATACAAAGTAAAATTAAATGAGAAGAATAATCTATCATGTAATTCTTACAACATTGCTGATCAGTTTCCTCAAGTTCTTTTTTTCCCCTCGCAAGCGTTTCATCCGACAATCCATCTGGAAATTTTACACGCTGATAATTAATAATTCTGTAATTAAAGACCACGCCGTCATGTTGCGAAGGTAATTATCAAGAAAAGAGCGGCTGAGCGATAAGTCGAGAGGAAAAGAGAGAGCGAGAAGAGGAAGCGAGAGTAAAAGAAAAAGCGATTACACTCGGACGTGTATACCTGTTCCGCAAGTACATACACTTCATCCGCAACGCAACTCAATCTCGCGCAGCCTCTCGCGCGCGCGCGTATACGAATAAAACTCGAGTCCCGGTCGGCGTCGGCGGCCGCGGGGAAAAAAAAGGATGTTCCCAGGCCATGAAATTACCCTTCCACGCCGGAAAAAAGCCTTGGCCGAGAGAGAGAGAGAGAGAGAGAGAGAGAGAGAGAGAGAGAGAGAGAGAGAGAGAGAGAGAGAGAGAGAGAGAGAGAGAGAGAGAGAGAGAGAGAGAGAGAGAGAGAGAGAGAGAGAGAGAGAGAGAGAGAGAGAGAGAGAGCGAGCGAGAAAATAGGTTCGAGCATAAAACCGCGAATAATGAGAAAAGCAGCGCGGAAAAATCAGATACTGCTGAATCGATTCATTTACCGGAGCCGGTTGCAGCAGCAGCTGCCGCTCGCAGTATCAAGCTCGCCCTCCCCCCTTGTTCTTCTTTGCGAGGCCGCAAAGGCGTGTATGTGTGCGCGCGCGTACGCCACATGACGGCGAAATTCGCCGACTCAGCGCGGAAATCTCAGGCCGCCCGCGTGAAAAATGCTGAACCCTCGCCTCGGCGTCAGGTTGATCGCCCAAGGATCGGGGAATTCTCGCATACATGCACTCACACACGCTTGCAGGAGAGAAAGAGGAAGAGAGAGAAATCCCAAGAGTCTCGCGCATAAAAGTCGATCGCGGAAGAAGCGGAGATGTAGCGAGGGACGCCGACGACTGGACTTCCTTGTATATAACGCGCCGCGGCGAGGCGCCGCCGAAGAAACCCAGCGAGGGAGCGAATGAAAAATTAGACCGAGAGGAGGAGCGCAGGAAAATGTGGAGCAGCAGCAGCCGTGTCGGGCGTTTCTTCTTCCGCGAGCGGAGGTAAACCGGTATATGGGCGCGGGAGCTCGGAGGCGGTCACATCGGCGGGAGAGTGAGTGAGTGAGAGAGGATGATCTTCGCTGCTGATTAACTTTTGAACACATCGGTGATAATAAACCAGTTTGACGCTAAGGGATTTGAGAAGCGCTACCAGTCTCTCTCTCTTCCTCGGGGTACAGTTATTTTCTAACGCGTGAGATGTAGGGTGTGATTGTTTTCACAATTTTAGGACTATCAGTTATCGAGATATATGGCTCAATGGAAATGGGGGCTGACGTTAAAGTTCTCTTATCAACAGTGTGTTAAGTCCGTTTTTTACTAATTATAACGAAGTGTGTATAGGGGAAAGTGGGTTTCCGGAGTACGTTGCACAATTACTCTAGAAGGAATACAAACATTGATATAGCATAGAAAGCTATAGATAAACCTTGAGTTTTGAATCTTTTCAGTTTCTAGGATTTCTTTCTTGAACTAAATTTTCGTACCGGCTGCCATCAAACACCACCATACGAAATGCTCGCACAACCTGGTAATCGAGATGAAAAGCCACAACTAGTATGCGCATAGCACTGTAGCTGACTGCGTGGCTCGTGTGTACGTGCAACACGGCATATATGGCGCATCAAAGGCTCTTTCGATGCCTTCGCGTGACGCAGGCACAAGACCGAGCACAGCACAAGGGGGCACTCAAAGAGAGAACGAGAGCGAGAAGGAAACCCAACAGCCCGATCGGAGAAGAGCGTGAGACACATGCGTATACGTGTGTACGCATATGCAAGGGGGGCGCCTTATGCGAAGCGGAAAGGTGGCCAGAAACACCTTGGAGGCGAGTGCATGCGACATGAGATGGTTGTGCGCAGTCAGAGCACCGCGGCAGCAACAACAACTGAGTGCGAGCGGGTATACCATTCGTCCGGCGGAAATTAAGCTATTAACGAACCGGTTTGCCGGATCGAGCGTATAACCACTCGCTTCCTTCTCGCGCCATTCACGACGACAAAGACGACTTTCCCATGTACGACTTTTTCTCGAGGCCGTGCGCGCGCGCGTGAGCTTCGTGTGAGATTTTTGTACGCGTAACGAAGGATGATGGGGTTGGGTGTATAATGCGTACGCGACGAAGTACTTAATGCTGTAAGCGCATGCGCAGCTCGCGTTATTAAAGATCGAGCGGGCCGATATCGATGGCTTTTAGATCGACAGCGCCTCGGGTGAGTGTGTCTATATGTATCCCGGATACATTGGCGAACAATGAGCTATGAGAATCATTGCTATCACACAGGGGTGTACGTCGAAGACGTCGCGCGCGCGATAGTTTAAGGCGGCAATTACGAAATGAGCCGTAGCATGACGGTCATTTTCAGAAGTTATTATTTATGGTCCCCGGCTGTACCAATTTTTTATAAAGATGATCAGAGGGTTATGAAAACACTAGCGTATCGAAGGTCTTGGCATACTTTGTTGTGTCTGGAATGATATAACGAAAGTTATACTTTGATTTTAGAATTTTACTTTCTTGGAATAATAGCTCACGATTTTATGAGATCAAATAATAACTCATTCACATCACAGCTTCTACGCGCCGGTCAACTCATTACGCTGAAAGAAAATTTCCACCAAAATAATATTTACTTTGTGTCCATTGTAGCTTATCGCCATTTATGTACCGATTCCTCGAAACTCCATGAATGTAATCTGCGGTGGCCGGAGTGTCCTCGTAAAATTGATAGCGCGTAACCACTCGCAGAATGATCTGTTGCATAATCAAGACCAATTCGTCGAATTCGAAGGAACGATAGATTTCCCAGAAATTGTCGGGAGCGATAACGAGCGGCTTGGGCGCGCGAGCACTAACCGCAAGTTTCACAACTCAATGATGGGCGTCGCTAATTAAAGCGCAACCCCCTCTTAGCGCTAGACCGGAAAGTGCCTAACGAGAGCTTCGAGAGTCCCGATCAATTATCCAAATTCGCGGGAACTATTCATTCTTGCTTCGTAATCGTGACGCGATTGTAAGCTAAATCGGCGCGGAAGTCGCTGCGGAGACACTTGCGAAAGAATGTTTCATTACTCGCCGGACCACGTGCAAACTGACTAAGGCCGAATGTGTACGCGCGCGCGTATACGTATGTGGGAGATTTCGTAGGCGAGCGAGATAAGGAACAATGAAGAAATTCGCGCACGTGCGGGCAGTCGCGACGACGCACTGCAGCACTCTCGAGGACACGAGTCGTTAGGCGATTACTGGTCGAATGGTGGAAATAGCGGAGGGCGTAGATAATGATACGTAAAATGTAATTCTTAATTCCTGTGAGAGAATTAAAACATGTTTCAATTAATTTTTTCTGTGATAATAATGTAAAAATTTTGCTGAACATCGATACTTGCCAAAATAGTAAATTAATGCATTTGTTGAATCGTTACATGATTGGAATTTTTCGCATTCTTAATATAAAGTGTAAATGCTGCTAACATTTCATTCGGTATTATTAAGTCTATTTAGCTAATAAAAAGTTTGCGTGACTCAGTATTTCAGTTACCTTAGATGAAAGTCATCCTGCATTAAATAAACTGAAAGGTATGCATTGATATATCAAAGTAATAGCTTAACACTTTTGGGATGACGTGCATCATCGATGACTCATAATCTTGAATCTAAAATGTTTCAAAATGCCTATAACGATTTACGTACCCTCAGCTGTCATGCATTGTAATTCATTTTAAACACTAATTTTTTCCTACTAAATCCTGCAACTATACATCCTATCCGCATGGATTTATTTACAAGTATAAGTGCATACTTTTTTGATATCATATGAATTTCCAGTATAATTTACTATCATTTAGCGGTACAAGGGATGTAACAAACATCCAGCAAAAAGTTCTTTCATATGTATTGCTTGTATTTAATTATTTTGTACGATAGTATTTTTAAACTCTCAATTAATAAAATAGGACGTTTTACTTATTCTTTGTACCTATGCACATCAATATTGTTTTTTGCACGAACACGCGCATAAACGTCTTAGTAATCATTGAACTCGTGGCGAAGATAACGATAACGTTGAACTTACATAATTTATTATTACTCGTGAAATAAATAATGAAATTCACAGTGTTTAATTAGACATTATTACGTACATATCGCAGCGTAAACGCGCTCGTATATGGTAATAAATTATGCAGATAACTATTGCATCCACATACTTTGATCGAGTTATTGCAAAATAATTAGTAGATGCATTATTACAAAGAACAATGTATGCTAAGAGATTCCGACGTAAAGTCGAATCAACAATCAGGTTGCAGTATATCGTAACTTTATAAATAATTCGTAATAAATCCCAACTCGATATGCATCGAAATATATTAAAACTCCGTGCGCTCTCTTGCCATATAGGATTTTCCAATTTGATTAACAATCGAAATGCACGCTGGAATAAATTTACGTGAAAAGTTTCGCCTTCCTCGCGCTTGAAAAGAATCAATTCCAGCAGCGCGGCGCGCGGCATTGCGCAATAAAATAATTTCAATGATAATCCCGTGCCATAAGTGCAGTTCGCATGAAATTTTTTCACCCCGATCATTCATTATATCGCTCCGTCTACGGTATATATACATATATAGGCTCACGAGAGAACGCCGTGGTGGTCGCTGCGTCGCTCGGCTATTTGTTGCGGAAAATCAATGGCTGGGGCCACGCCGCGTAGCGCACACGCATACATACATACATATATATACGCTCTCGCGTGTACGTACGAGTGTTTCGTTCGAGCCGCAAACGTATTTTAACATGCGAACACGTGCAAGCTCGCCCGTCCGCTTTTCGCCGCGTGTTCGTCACCGCTTGAAACATTCGTTCATTGCATATGGGCCCCCAACTGCACCACATATAGCGGGACACTGTATGTACGCGCGACGCGCGCTAACGCGTAGGTACGTATCTTCGTAACAATGGAAAATTTCATCCCGATATGGTTTAATGCGAAGGGAAATCATCCTCGGATCGTGCATACGTAATGCGCGTCCCGCGCGCGAACCTTTGCGCGTATAGTGGCAATTTGCATGAAAAACGCCGCGTGCACGCACGCGTCGCGCGCTTTCCTTTTCATTGGGCCGACAATGGGGAAACGAGCGAATGCGAAAAAACGGAATTTATGTAGCGCCGCCTTTTTATATTGTGATTTTTAACAAAAGAACTTTTTCGAGATCGCTGCGCACGATTAATGTGCGCGCTATCGATGAATGCAAGGGTTACACTTACACGCGAGTTCGAGCATTTTTGAGAATCTGATTTGAAATAGAATGGAGGTGTATTGACAACCGTAAATTTATCTTAATTTATTTTAGATTGCTATATTGTGTTGCATAATTTATATAGGTGATACGATCATTCTGCGGTGCAGTTAGTCACGCGCTTTGATACTATATACATTTTTTTTCCAATTGTTCGCCAAGCTGATTAATCTGTTGAGGATATAGTAATCCGGTATAGAATATTTTTTTTCTTTTTACAAACCAAATTTTAGTTTTAAGATATTCGTATTTTATGGATAAATCACAAATTTCTATAAATTTTCTTTTATCTTATGATATTCAACTTTTTTCCTAGAAATGTGATGAAAATTGTATTGAATTTTAAAAGCCGTTTTTTTTCAATAATTATCAAAGCCTCTTGGAGTCGAAAATACACCATTTTAATTTTAACACATATTTAAAATCTATGAAATGATGTTTGACTCAAAGATCTGGACTCTCAATACCTTTATATTGTTTCTTATTTAAGCTATTTTCTTAAAAGTATTAAAAACTTCTTTCCTTTTAATAAAATTTATAAATATTAGAGAAAAATTTAAATGAATTTAAAAAACCTTATCATAGAAATATCCTAAATATATTAAAAAATATTTATAATAACTTGAGAAAAAGTATACATATAAAATTTAATAGATATAAAATTTATAAATAGTAAGATTATGAACCTAGGGAGTAAAGTAGGCTATACACGCCCGCGAGAGATTTGATGCCCGAACGAACCGGAAATTTTTGAATAGCCAATCAAATTTCTCAACACCTCGAAAATTTCGCCTTGTACCGAACACTCGTTAAAGCCCCTGCACAAATTATTTCAGAAGAACAGAACAAGAACTTTCAGGACATAATAAAAACTGTTTAAATATTTATTCACTATTAAATATTAAATTACTCAAACATCTGCACTGTTCAGATTGATACGTTGAATATTTTGTTTTTAATAAGCCTGAAAAAATTGTTGTTTTTTTGTTACTGGGTTATTTCTGGTTATAGATGGTACTTTTATTTGGAGAGTGCTAATTGGCTAGAAATAAATTACTGTAATAGATAGAACGATTATGTGTAGCGCTCTCTATTAAAATAATAGTGTGTAA
The DNA here is from genome assembly GCA_036365515.1 of Torymus aiolomorphi. Taxonomy (NCBI): domain Eukaryota; kingdom Metazoa; phylum Arthropoda; class Insecta; order Hymenoptera; family Torymidae; genus Torymus; species Torymus aiolomorphi. Next base: position 126,819,017 of record CM070877.1, on the reverse strand, counting down.
AATTAGTTGGTCACTTAAAGTTGTTCTTCTATAAGCAACATTTTTTAATGATTTGAAATTTTTCAGCTGTATTCGATCCATGTACTGCAAATTTTAATTTAATTGGATTCGATTATTGTAATAATAATTTTTTTAAAACCGAAGTATTTTTTATATTTGTATTACTAACAGAAGTTTATTCCGGTTTTAATGATTATCTTAAATAAAAGTCTTTCTTGCGACTAATTTATAAAATTATAGATTACTTTGTAAAAAAGAGAATAAGGAAAAATTCTGAAAGGAAACTTTCCCTCTTTATATTACGCAAATATCATACTTCCAAAATATTAGCTTTTCAAAGCTTTTTATCGGGATTCGCAATTGTTATAACCTAGATTTCATTGATAAGCGCTTATCCTTTTCACAACGGGAAACCCTATATACAGAGATAAATTGAACAATCTCAAACTCTTCCAACAATGATTAAGTCCTTGCAGTTAATAAACAGTAAGACATTGAGAAACGCATAGTTATTCATAAATCATAATTCAAGCGTAAACGTTGATACTGCGTAACTGCTTTTGCGACAACTGACCTACAACAAACAATGTCTTAATCATACAATTAAAACAGAACTGACACGTGAAATTATGACTTTAATAAAAAAATGAATCGCAATAAAGTATCTTAAATACATGCTTATTTTTTTTATTATGAAAATTCTATACCCCGACTATTTACTACATTGAACTAATAATAATAGTTTAAAAGTATAAAAATCACATCGTATTTCTGAAAATTAACTCCGCAAATTGTGATTTCAATAGAGGAGTATTATAGTACAAAACAATTCACATATACAAACGCACGTCCACGCACTACCGAGAGTATACGTCAAATTCGCCCGCCTTGACGATAAACCAGAGGCCTCTTATCGCGCACGATAGGCCTCCGCGCGGAGAGTAGCTGCTCACGCTGCGCACGCGGTAGCATTCGCTCTATTGTTCTTCTGGGGAGGTCGTGCGCATCCTTGCCGCGCGTAATCGCAACACGCTCGATAGTGTATGTATGTACATATATATGCGTGTGCATTGTATACCCGCTCTGCGGGTCCATTAATCGGCCTTGCGCGCGCAGATGGTCACGGATTGACACTGGACGGATTAGACGTATACACGGTTTCAGGAAGTCGGCGAGGCGCAGCCTATGCGAACGAGATGGCAGGTCTCGCTTGGAAAATGGTTTTTTAATAGGGAAATCTGAAAATTGCACGCTCTGAAGCGGCTTGCAGGTGCACGCGCCGCATGACGGATGAGGCTATTGTTTCGTTCGAGTGCGTCATTGACTAATGCGATGGTAGGATGAACTTTGTTGCCAGTCTCCTCGTGTATGACATTTTTATAACGATTGTTCTTTGACGCAAAATTTTTATTGGTTTTCCTTGATGTTGTGGATTTACTTTATGTGTTTCCGCGTAAAAATAGCATCTGTTTGTATAGTGTTATAGAAGTAATTATTAGGTCACAACTTAAGTTTTATAACCTAGATCTGGTAGATGAGTTTGCATTCGTGCTTAAGGTTGTATTGGCTGTAAGGTTCCTGCCAAAAATTAGTTTTTCACGTTAAAACTGCGATAAATAATTATGTAAAGCAATTGATCGATTTTTAGTTCTCGCGATCAATGTATTATTGCAATTGGAATATTATAAGCTTTAAAAATCAAAACAAAATTGTGAACTCGGCACTATTTTTTTTAAAATTGTCATTACGCCGAAATTAGTGCATTTTGACCGATGTTAACGATTTAAAAAAAATAGTGCCGAGTTTACAAGTTTGCTTTAATTTTTTATTTTTAAATCTTATAATATTCCAATTGCAATAATACATTGATCGCGAGAACTAAAAATCGATCAATTGCTTTACATAATTATTTATCGCAGTTTTAACGTGAAAAACTAACTTTTGGCAGGGACCTTACGGCCAGTACAACCTTAAGACCTGTGATTCATAAGATGGATCATGGTAATATGGTATTGGTGTAAAATCGTAGACAATGTTATTACTATTCATCGGTACGGTACTATTTTGTAATATTCCTTAATAAAATTATAAAATATACAAATAACAACACTTCAATGCAATTAACAAAACTCAATCGCGCTGTACGCCCTACAATACTAATATCTATTTTTTAAGTTAAAACTTTGTAAGTTTAAAATTACATCAATGCTGTACCTTTATATATGCAACCAATCATATACACAGCGCGTTTACGGTAAACCTTTCACATTTTAGACGTATTATCCTTATTAATTATCCACACTAAACTACAATGAAAAATACATCAAATCACACATCTGTCAAGTTTAAAATATTAAAGTCACACTTCCGTAAATAGATCCCTTTATTATCAAATAAAGTGTCTCATCAAAAAAGCGAACCCATATAAAAAAATAACAAATGAGGAAGAAATGGGGAATAAAGTAGGCAAGTACAAATACCCGGAGAATGCGCGACACATCAAAACAACCATGAGGGAAGAAAAATCGAAGTACGTCACTCTCTTCTCGAGCACTCAGCCATCTCGCATCCACTTCGTCTCACCTATACATCGTCATCGATCCGCACCGCATAACTTTCGGCGCGAAACGCAGAAAAAGCCGAAAGAGAAGAGACCACCTTCGGGGCGAGAAACGTCCGAGCGAGAAGAAAAAAAAAACAATGCGCCAGTCGCTATATATAGGTTTTACGAGGGGGGACATCGCACCGTTTGGTTCCATCACGGCGTATTACCGGAGACCTCCCTCGTGTCCTCTTCTCGGCGCAGTGATGCTACGCGTGCGACAGGCCGTAACGATAATTACCGTATACAATATTTTTTCTCGCCGCACGCGCGGACAACCGCGCAGCAGCAGCGCGTCGGTAATTTATGGGAGGCGAAACGCAATACGCGTCCGAGCAACTAGATACCCGCGCGCTGCAGATATACGTATACGCGAGGGCCGGCGCGCGCGGTAGCTTTCAATGCACGTCGTGACGAATTCGTTCACACATGATCGCGCCGAGAATTCGAGAGGCTCTCGCCAGGTACACTGCGTGCCGGTCTCTCGCTCTCTCGCCCTCTCTATCTCTCTAGACCCTCGAGCGAAAAAGGCATCGAGGAAAACTGGAACGACGAGGAAAGAGCCGGAAAAGCAGAGCACTTTCGGCGAAGAAGCGGTGACAAAGAGGAGCAGCTTCCTTGAAGCACGCGCTGTATTGTTTAAAGGGGATGCAAGCGTGCGCTTGAGGAGCGAGAGAAAGGGAAGAGAGAGCACGCACGTGTTTCGGATAATACCGTAATCCAATAACATGCTGCAAAACGATTTAATTCAAACAATGCCCCAGAGGTGCATCTTCGAGCGCCTATACTTATACGCGTGTCCTTTTTTTCTGCTTCGGTGTTTTCCTTCCGACATGAGGCGACAGCAGCGTCGGGAAAGCGACGGTAGGTTATACAGCTTTGGTTATATATACACGTGTATCCCTCGCGCGCGCGCGCTTGTGGGTGTGTGTGTGTGTGTGTGGGTATGTGTGTGTATGCGGGATCGATCAATCATACTTCGTTTTTCGCTGTTGTGGTATACTTTATTAATGTTTCATTGGACGAGTCGATACCTCGAGAGCAGACCACGAATCAATCACACCGAGTCGGGAATTCGAAGATTCTCGCTTTTATAAGTCACACGTGATTAATAATATAGATGAGGGTGGGAGCTAAAGAATAAGAAAGAGGAGATACCGTGATAAACTGGTTGATATATATGGCAGAAATACTTGCGTTAATTAATTGACTTGTTGTTTGGAGATTTTGTTATTTTCTGTTGATATTGAGAAAAAATTGTATTTTTTTTGTTTGGGTAAAGATGTTAGGAAGTGCCATAATTTATAGAATCAGCTAATTTATCTGAACTACATATAAACCTAAGAGCAAATGAATCAAGTAACAACATAGTTTCATCATCAACATGATAATATTAATCATATAGTACGAAAAATTTAACAAAGCTTTTTTAATGTAAAAATTATTTCAATTTTTGCTACGTATCATCACGGGCTAAGCTATAATAGAAGTTTAGTGTCAAACGTAAAAAAAACCAAATGTTACGGTTTTTGTCTCGCTTCAGAGTCTGCCGATATTCCTCTTCGACATTGATGACATCGAAATTTTCCAGCTTCCAGTACTTAACGATTCTATTAAGGGGGTTCTCCTCGGGCACTACAGTTTGTTGCTCAGCGAGAGCACAAACTATACCATGGGCGTCGTTCTGTCTCTCTCGCTCTCGTGCACGTCGTCTGCTATTTGTGTTTATAATCATTAATATCTTTTTAAAAAGATCGGCTTGACACATATTTGATAAACTTAATAGAAAGAGCCGAATTCATATTTCTTAAGCTATGTTTTTCTTGTTGAAGTCCAGTTTTTTTGATGAGTAATTCTATTACTTTCTGTCACAGTTGATATAGCACTCATTTACTCTCATGTAAAAATAACCATTTTCAAGAATTTTTTTCTCAAAAATTTGTTCCGCAATGTATGTAAACAAACATATGGTATCATTTCTGTGACTTTGAAGAATAATTGTATATTTTTTTCAGAAGCTTTTTCAGTTTTTGCAATGTGAAGAGAACTACCTTAAGGATGTATTGGATATACAATCGGTGTCAGAAGTTAGTTTTTATTTAAAATATCAATAATTTGTTACATGGGGTTGCTTTTTCTTTTTAATTTGAAAACTATGAAGGAAGGCATAAGACCAATAGTTGAAGCTCCCAAAATAAGATATCAGATAAAAATTTTTGAAGTATTTCGACTTTTAAAAATCATATATTCTAATACATTTTTAATTTCATTCATCAAGGTGCCGCATCTTCAAATTTTATTCGATTCTTGTTTTTTTGGTCTTATTTTATCCAGTCAACTTAAAAAGTAAGCTCCTTTTTTATAAAACTAAACTTTAATGAAAATGTAAGGCTTTTTTTTATTTTTGAGTTAGTGGGTCCATTTATAATTCTCCCCTGGACAAAATAAAACCAAAAAACAAGAATCGAATAAAATTTGAAGATGCGGCACCTTGATGAATGAAATTAAAAATGTATTAAGACATATGATTTTTAAAAGTCGAAATACTTCAAAAATTTTCGTCTGATTTCTTATTTTAGGAGCTTATATTGCTCATTTGACTTATTTCTCTAAACTTACTTAATATAAAAATAGCAAATATGGTTTTACATTTTATATTTTATATTTTTATTTAATTATTAATAATTTTAGTAATGCTGATATTCAACGACGATAGTATAACCCATACATCTTTAAATCGTCACGTATCTTTCATTTCTTCCCGTATAACGTACCTATATCGTCTTATGCGCGCGCACGGATTAACCGCACCGGTGACGATAAATCGCACGATGACAAAAAAACGACGTCACCCACGCGTTCTTTCGCAAAGAAAGAATTTCACCTTTTTGCCATCGACACCGCTGCAGCATTTTTGCACATTCAAAATTGATCGACTGTCAACCGCGTCATGAATAATATTCAGCGAAACAGGCGATCGCGACGTGTCTCCTCCATCTGCATTATTATTCGAGGATATATAATACAAAAGTTTCCTTTTCGATCTATCAGAATGGGATTAAATCACGGTTACATCATAATCATTGTGTCGGATTTTTTTCTAGTCTGCTGCGAGAAGTGCTGTATGTCTACATGCGGTAGACAAGGTCGTTGCCAATACATCTTGCACGTTCCACGATAGCGCGCATTTAAATTTTTTCAGATCACAGGAGGTAGATAACATTTTTTTCCTCGTTATGGCTTTATACGCGTGGGGGAGTAGCTATATGCAATTTGCAGGTTTTTGCATGGATGAGGCGAAACGTGTTGTCGGTCGCATATTATAACTTTAGTGACGCTTTAGAAAAAATCACCTAGAAAAAGTGGCGACATAAAAGTGTTGCTATGCTACAAATTTTGTTGAAGAGTAGATAAAAATTGATGATTGATGATTATTCACGTTCAGCGAGTGGTATAAAATTATCGATTTTAGCATGTCAAATCAACTAATTAGAAATACATAAAATTAGAATAGTATAAGCTCGAAGTGATAAATTAAGTTCATTAAAAGTTGAACATATTCCATGAATAATTCACCTAATAACAAAACTTTCTAGTTCTGTCTCGGTAGTTGATATATAACTCGGTAATTCAATTCCCATCGGAACAGCGCGAAATTATAAAAATGTTTATATTTATCTTGTTTACTTTGCATATAACCCACCCCGAACGAGAAGTGTAATCCTATTTCATAAGCGATAATAACACTGTCGTACACGTGATAATAGATAAAATTAATGAAACTGTAAAACGGCTCTCATCAATAAGCTTTCTATCTGACGCAATCATCTTAGCACCTCACTCAAAATCCGTTCAAGGTTGCGCAAGCTATAACGAGAGAACGCGTTATTACATATAGGTATATACATATATATACGCGCGCGTGGCGTTGATTAATGTCAAATGTCAATATAGGCGCGTCATAACCTTGCGGCGCGGTGCACTTCACAACCTATATTTACGATACCTTGCTCTGGAGAACGGTGTGAACAGCCTCGACGACGCGGGCGAAGTTGCCCTTGCCCAGCAGGCCCTTTATCTGGTAATTCCCAACGTTGACCAGCGCGCGCCTCCTATCGCAATCCTTCATCGCCTCCTTGCCACTCGTAGCCGTCGTCGTCATCGTCGTTGGTCGCGTCATTTTCCTCCTTTGCTGCGGGTGGATCACTCGTTTCGGCACTCAGTCTCTCTCTCTCTCTCTCTCCTCTCTTTTCACGGATTCAGTACGCATTAATCGCTCGGCGATTTTTCGAGACGGAGGCGACGGCGGCGGATCAAAGGCGAGAAGCGCGCGGCACAACTCGCTTGACCGGGAAAACGAGCTGCGGGGAGAAAGAGAGATCGTTCACGCGCGCCTCGTGTGTTACAGGCACCGACTCGAAAAGTCTATAGACGCGCGTGGTGTATTCTCTCCATAATATTATACGAGTGCGACAGAGATGAAAGAGTTCGGTCGAATGACAAATGAGCGTCGAAAGTTTCGCACGCGTGCGTGGCGCGCGCGCGTATCAATATTCAAAAAAGGATCCGCTCGCGCGCGCACACACGTACTCACACACCGGCATGCTGATTGATATTTGATGATGTGTTTTACTGGTTTGACGATTTTGCGCCGTGTATGAATGATTATTCGCCGTATTATAAGCCTAGAGGATAATTTTCGCGCTTGCGTGTCGATGCTGTCTGAGCATAACGCGCGTAAAATGAAATGGATAGGGATATAACGAAGGTGATTGAGCACTTCTTTATTACTCCTTTTCATAGTGATAATTTATATTTCGTTTTATTGAGAGAGATGTATAGAGCGCTTTTATTATGTTAATTTTTTCGATAAAATATGGATGAGTTATTTGATTTTTTTTTCGGATTCTATGAATACAAAAAGATCGATATCTGATTTCGGTTAGAATTTACGTATTGAAAGTTTGATGGAAAACTTATTGCTAGTATTTAGCTATAGTAACATAAAAATGTAAAACGTTAAAAAAATGATAATATAATTTTTATAAAATCTGTACGTTATAATAACTACTATACTATTATGGAAATTTAAAATACAGTTTGTTTGTATGTTATCTGATCAGATTTTAAACATTTAAGGTCACTCAGGAGCATCTGTCTACGCAGCCAATTGATTAATTTACAAGTAATTAAGTGCTGGCTATACATAAAAAATGTCACATTAATCTTTAAATGATCAGGAGTCGAAAGCATGATTATCAACTACAAACAAAAATTTAGGTATAAACAAGTGTGTTTATACCTAAATAGTTTAATCCTGTAATAGAAACTTAGCTTAGTTCTTCATATTTTAATAATAAGAAAAAAGTAAACAGGATTAATTCAATCGATTTGGGTTTTATTATTTAGAAATTGTTTCTAGTTAATTATACATGCTCATAATGTTAGAATAAAAGTATGCCTCATATTTGACATCATTCTTAAAGAAATGTTTTAAAGAAGCCAGTACTTGAAAATCATGGATTTCAAACTAGGAAACTTTACATCGATATTGATTTTTCTATATATAGTAGTAATAGTAATGATAACATAGCAGTTTCATAAATTTCAGGTAGCAATCTTTCCTATGCGTCATCGACATCAATAATTTGTTATAATATTAGAGTCTTATGATAATTTGAAAAAATCATGTGAAATTACAGGTAATATTTTACAGCTATAATCAAATATAATAGAACTCACTATTTGTCTTGTGAAATATATGCAATTAGTAAATTATAGATTAACAGCAGACTCGGTATTGAAGCAATACTGTAAATAAGTATACAGGACATAATAAAGAATAATTTACAATATGGAAAATAAAAAAAAAATTTCGATCAATTAAATGAAAAGATCACCACGAAAGAAGTTTTGATCATGTCTAGAGTTAAAATAAAGATTTATAGTACAATGTAAAATGTTTTTTATGTGAAAATAAAAGATAAGGAATTATAAACCTAAATCCATATATTAATTAAGTACATATTCCTCATTTTAACTTTGACAGTAATTTGTTTCTGATCTTTTTCTTTTTGATATTTAAAATAAAACTTGTGTGTCCATTTTAAACGTTATAGTCTTTCTTAAGTTATTATACGTACTCGCGTTAATTTGGTGCGCTACGCGCGCCCTCTCTTTGCTGTTTCTCGATTACTTTCGAGTTTCGAGATCGATTCGAGATTTCAAGATACCTCGCAAAAACGCTCGAAAACCGAACAAATATCGATCGCTTAATTTATATTAAGGATTTTTTAGTACCCATAATAATTACAAATTTGAAGTTAAAATATAAATCTGTTTTTGAGTAATCTTTGAACAAAATTTTGAGATGCTACTAGGGCAATATAAAAAAATTTTGTGTAAAGATTACGCAAAATCTAATTGATATTTTTTCTTGAAATTTTTTATAGAGTGGTTGAATATTGTATAATTTAAAATAGTAGGCTCTTGACTGCACAATACAAATCTTTTTTGAATTACCTCGAAGCTGTAAAATTCACTTGGTCCTTATAATAGTTTAAGGTTGTATGGCCGTAAGGTCCCTGCCAAAAGTTATAGTTTTTTACGTTAAAACTGCGATAAATAATTATGTAAAGCAATTGATCAATTTTTAGTTCTCGCGATTAATGTATTAATGCAATTGGAATATTATAAAGTTTAAAAATAAAAAATCAAAGCAAAATTGTAAACTCGACACTATTTTTTTTTAAATCGTCGAAATGCATTAATTTCAACATAATGACAATTTTTAAAAAGTTTAGTGCCGAGTTTACAATTTTGCTTTGATTTTTTATTTTTAAAGCTTATAATATTCTAATTGCGATAATACATTGATCGCGAGAACTAAAAACTGATCAATTGCTTTACATAATTTCAGTCTGTACAGAGAAAACATTTTTTCTCAACTGGCCTCTACCCTTCAAAAATAGAAAAGCCTTTCTTTTTTGAAGTATAAATTTTAAATTTTACTTTCGCAGAACTGAACTATTTTTGCTCTCGCGTTAAAAAGCGGTCTACGTAAGATATATCTGATTGAAAAAAACCCTTTTAATAGGCACCTACTTGTTCTAAGAAAAACACGTAAAAGCATGCATGAAAAAGTTCGATTTGGGTTAAATATGCAGGCCTTAAATAGAGTCATTGTTTTTTCTCCCCGAGCACCAGGGCTCTCCACATAAGATTATTAAAATACACATGAGTCATACGGTAGATATCGAAAGCTTGCTCGTTTTTAGAGACCGTTTCTATAGCTGCTCTTGAAAAGCGTGCTACCACGAATTGCCAATCGATTTAGGACGAATCCGAGGAAAAAAGTAAAAAGTGCGCTCGGCCATACTAACGAGCTGTTAATGTGCCCTCATTACGCCTGCATTTATATACGCTCGCGCGTATGGCCATACGCGTAAACGCGATATTATTATATATATATACCACGGACGGTGGTATTGCCTTATGAGAACGCTACAGAAAAAGCCACCGCTGTATACTGATATTAGCCAACCAAATCGACGGCTGCTGCTGCTGCATGTGCCTGACATGTGCGGCGCGAATGCGCATAACAATATTTCTTGCGCGGGCGCGTTCTTACGCAGCTCGTTCTCGCGCAGGCCGGCTTTTTTATCCGAAAAAAAAAGAAGCACGGGGAGGGGGAAAGGAGGGAGAAAAAGGAGGAAAATAAACGGAACTGCGCAAATATGTAGAGCACACGCCCGCCCGCGCGTTCACGTTCGCCTTGAGTTTTGACGAAATTCTTAGGCCGTATTTATATCCGTGTATACACACACGCATGTGCATTCATAAATTACTGAACCTGTATCGTTAAAAAGTATAGGCTATTTTTAATATTCGAACTAATGTAACTGGGTAATTCGTTTGGCCTTCGACAAGTCTTTATTTTAGTTTTTTTTATTGGCTTCTAGTGTACCTAACACGTGCTCACGCGTATATAAAAGTAAAATGTAAGAAATTCACGTTTAAATGTATACATATATATATACATAAATTAAAATAAGAATTTACATTTTTTATATGATTTTTAAATACCATGAATTTTTTACAGCAAGAAGTTGAACCAAATAAGAATTATAATATCGTATACTTACTTTTGTTTATTTAAAACGAAAAGTTTTTATTAAAAGTTCAGTATCAAGTATAATAATTTTGAATAGCATTTTGAACAAAGGAAAGAACATTTTAAATGTTTGACAATGAGTACCCCTGTCATAGTAGGGAAAATAGTTCATTAAAAGCAAGAATCTGGCATGAATCGTCATGCTTTTTGCAAGTTTCGAAAATAGCGATTATGACTCGCTATGCAAGCGCGCCTAAACAAAGTGAGTGCTGAAAAAGACTGTTTGTTATCAACATTTCAAGTCTGATTGTTTAATATTATATGTTTCTTAAATCTCTCAACAACTTCTAGCTTTTATCGCTGGAATTAAGTTTTACTATCTACTGAAATATAGAACACGAACTTTTGGCATATTCCAAACAATGTTTAAAAAGTTTTTTCAACGTAAGATGTATAAGAATTTCTAATATAAGACAATGTTTGCAAAAGAATGAGCTACGTTGTAATTTAGTCAAATTTGTGTGACATGTACAAGCTACCGAACTTTTACGTGGCGTACCAACATTAAGAGAATAATGCGTAATACGCGTGTTTCTTCTAAATATATACTCGTAGCTCCGAATACAAAATACTTGAACGCTCCGAATTTTTTTCCGCGTGAGAAAAGAAAAATGAAGGTTACATGAGTGACTGGTTGAATTGCTCTCATGCTCAACTGAGACGAATTACGTCACGTACTTAAAATGCAATAAAAAAACGCGGAATTTATTGATTTAATAGTACATAGTAATGCAAAGTATATTTCAGATTCATTTATTTTGAAAATTGTAAATTATAAATCAGTCAATTCTTTTTTTAATAAATCAATGTATAGTTTAAAATATATCTAAGAAAATGCGTGTGTTTTGCAAAATACAGTTGAATTAGGCGTAATATACATTTATAACGTTACTTATGCTTTATTGTAGAAAAATACATACTGAACATAATTGCCATTTTAGCCTAAGATATAGATCCGAGTAAAAAATATCGAAACTTTAAATTATGAAAAAAATTTAGAAAAAAAGTTAAAAAAAAAAGTACATTCCAATATTAACCTGCTGAATCTTTAAATAACTCTAATATTCCGTGATTATTCTTCAGTTGCTGCGCATTTACTTAAACTTTTCAAACTATACCTTGAAACAAACAGCTATTAGGTACAGATATTCAATAGATATTAATAGTATATTATAGGTTACAGCACATAAGTTGAAGTACTTTCCGATTCTCGCCGACGCTTCATATCATAATATATCACATCTCAATAATTCGAAAGCAAAATGGAAGATTGCAAAGCCCCTTTCTACGCAACTATATACTTAGACAACAAGGCATGGTGTGGTTTGTGCACATAAGAATTATGCACATATTTATTGTGCACACTTTAGCATTGGAGTATACACATAGATATAGATATACACCAATGCTAAAGTGTGCACAATAAATATGTGCATAATTCTTATGTGCACAAACCACACCATGCCGACAACAAACGTCAATCTACGTACAATTTTCGTTATATATAATTTATAAAATGTGCGTTTATTTATGTCAAAAAAACTATATTTTATTGAATTTTAAAAATAATAGACAATTATACTCTCACTAAAATATTTGATCAAATTTTCCAACATTACTACGAAGCAACTAGCAGAAATTTATATAAACTGGGAGATCGCGCCATTCGCAAAAAAACTTGCGCCTCTCGCATGGAAAATCTCGTTCTACTGCACTTGACACCATCAGCCGTCGTCGCCGCCACTGCACAGCCACAGCAGTATAATACCGCCTGGGGCTACGAATCGCGAATAAGCTCTTCTACGGGTGCAGAAGAAGCAATCGCGCGCGAGAGGCGGTATAACGCAAACAACTCGCAGCTGACAGGCAGTGGCGCGACGACGACCGCCGTGAAAGAAAAGTCGTTTCCACATTCTCAAAAGGACAGTCCCCCAGCTCATTCTGCCGCCGGCGCGGAAAACGAGGCGATCCTCAGGTGTATATAGCGCGAATCCAGAAAACAGGAGAGGCGGGGAGGGGGGCAGGGAAGGCAATTAGCGTAACTAGAAATGATTATGAGCGAGAGCTTTATTTCTCTTGAACGGGGAACGTTCGATCATTTGTCCCGGTGCGTCATCCACGCGATCTGGCAAGGGAGAGATAAAAAGGGCTGATGTATATATATACATGAGAGAGAGAGAGAGAGAGAGCAAAGTTGCCGGCCGGCTCTCTCACCGATTTAGCTATAATCGCGAACGCGAGAGCCGCCGCCGTGAGGCCGAGAAACGAGGGAGAAACCGAGTTTTTACGCGCGAGCGACTTTAGTACCTCTCCCTCTGCTCTCGCTGCCTATGCGCTTCTTTTCGTGCTGCGTGCGCACGTCCGACGGCGAAGGCCTGATAATTATCATTTTTATAGAGACGTGCAGTTCAGGAAAAAAATTTTTATTGAAAAGTATAGGCACACTTCTGAGCGAGGCCGAGAAGCGCGTTATTCCACTGGGAAATGGATAACGTTAATGGTTTGGCAAAAGCAACTATATATGTGTATATATATGCCTGTGATGAATAACATCTTAAAATAACGATCGATAAAATTGATGATGAAGTTCATTCAAGCACTTCCCGTCGCAGTTTAATCAGGAAAAACAGATCTGATGCAACAATTATGATGCAAATGTGTGACACGTGTCTTGATTATTAGGAAAAGAAAATGCTGGCGATGACAATTACGTTAGCGACTTGCTTCCATGAGGACACTATAATGAATTTGCATTTTCAATTGTAATCGTTTCGTATGATCAAAAGAGACATAAATCGAATAATTCATTAACGAGGTGAGTCGTTTATTTTCAAATTTATTATTTCCCAAGTTATCCTTTTCAATGATGCATTAATATTTCTCATTTTTTATTGAGTTGAGTTAAGGTTTCACATTCACACGGCCTGCACATTACTCAGTCTACATGATAAGTCAGATCTACCAAAATAATTTTAGGAATAAAAAATAGTTTTACAAAAAAAAGAAAATTAATATTTAAAATAAATAGACAACAGTCAATCGCATAAACCATTATGTTTATCTTTATATAAGATATACTTTCTCGGCAAATTTGAATTTTTTAATTGCACGTATAAAAACTCCAATTTCCCGTTTATCCTCAAGCCTCTTACGTATATACCCCGCGCACTGAATTCAAATTTACGAATCTCTCTAATAAATTAACGACTCTATAAAATCTCTAGGAACGCCTCAGTTTTTCCAGGAAAGAACCGAGATTACGCTGTAACACACCTACCCGCATTTTCCGCGCCGTGAAACGGTGTTTTCGCTTTCTCGCGCTTCATCTCGCGCACGCGCTGCGCTCTTCCGATCATTACTGTCATTACGCGCACTTTACCTCTCTCTCTCTCTCTCTGACAATAAGCTGAAATTAAGTAGCATCAGCGGCCAGTACGCATATACACGCGCCTGATAACGGGCGCGCGAGCGGCGTAACAACGTTTGAGTACACATGTAATTTGAATACATACACATAAAAGCACATACACGAAACGCGTTCGTATGCGGGAGAAAGTGCGAGTGAAAGCTCCCGGTAAATGCGCAGTAAAAGATCCCGGTGTTTGTGTGTGCGCGTGTACATGTTATATACTACGCGCGAAGATGATGACGACGCTAGTGGACAGCGAGCGCGCGAGGAAACCGATAAAAAAGGAGTAGCCAGGAGAGACGAGCGGATCCGACTGCAAGGACGTCCACTAAGACGACGAAGACGACGACGAAAAGAGGCTTCGCCGCTGTAGCCTCAGGCTAACTTTGAGCGAAAAAAGGGGAGGCGTTATACGAGCGGCTCGGGCGCAACGAGAGAATTGCGAGGCGCTTTTACACATACTGCTGGACGGCTAATTTTAAAATGAAGATAAATGTTTTTCTTCCGACGCAGCTAGCGCACGCATCTCACAGCGGGTTTCCTTAGCAAAATTATTATAATAAACCAGACGCGGAGGGGACTGCTGCGTGTATTTATATACAATAATGCGTGCGCGAGGTATATACTCGATGCTGAAAGTAATGTAGGTATATATTCATATCGGTCAATAAGGTGCTTGCAACGCGCTGTATCGATCGACTGTAGTATTTTTGTTTCTCGGATTATGAATACCGAGACTAAGAGGATTAAACTTCTTCAGACGTCCTGATGTTTTGAAGTTACGCTTTTAGCTATGATGCGAATAAGAACGAAATGAAAACAATTTCTGTAATACTGGGTAGCATTGTTCGAGGAGATTATTATAAACTCCTTTAGAAGGTTTGTAAAGTTTGTATGGTTTAATATAGAGGTATATTCCTTGAATTTCTTATGGTATTAGCGTTTACAATAATTCTAACGATAATTTTTGATACTATAGAGAAAAATTGGTATTAAAAAAAGAAATCGCTGCGTTTATATGCTCTTTATTAAAAAAATAAAATAGTATTTCATACTTGTAACTATCGGTAGATACTAGCGCAAAGTATTATTGATATAATTGATATAATAATAAATGGAAAAGATATGTTAAACAAAAAAAAAAACAATTTATAAGTAGGTTAATTATGGATTATTTCCTGATTAAATTGAGTAATTTCATACTGGAATAAAAATATATTACAGATTCTAATTGAAGTTAGACAGTGTATTATATTTCTATAATAAAAGTACCATCTAAAAAATACAGATCGTAAATTAATTAAAACGTTCTACATTTATTGAGAAGTCACGTATAAAATAAAAAATGTATTGTTGATAGAATTTAGATATATTTAGACTTAAAAATTGAGTACCCAACTTAATTAATAAAACCTTTTCAACTAATATTTTATTTCTATTATAATAAATATTATATAATACATATTAAAGAGTATTTACAAAAAATGCTTTTTATTTAAAATTTTAATCACAAGAAAATATTGAAAACCTCTGTTTGGCAATTCACTAGAAAAGTATCAGGTTTCCTGATCACGGATGTAATTTCAATTTTCAAATGTGTCTTTTATATATAAAATGATTTTAAAAACTACAATAGTAAGACATACAGCTTTTAATAACTCGAGTTATGGATGTTCTTAGTTTTATTCGAACAGTCTAAAGTTTTAGCATAAAAAACAACACTATACATAAAATGAGCTTTCATTTGCTTTCTCAGAATTAAAATATTTAAACTCGTTCCAAAGTTATGACAGTTTAAAGTTGTGCAAGGAAAATGCACCAAAATATGCATAAATGCGGAACTAGAAGTTTTAGCGATTTATCAGAGCATTTTCGCTACTAAACTTTAAACTGTTATAACTTCGGTAGAGGTTAATATATTTCAATTTTGAAAATGCAAATAACACCTCGTTACCTGCAGTTACAGTTTTGTTTCTGAAAATTGTTCCTAAAATCTTTCTACGCTTAATTTTTCTACAACCAAAACAAAAGCTTGTCTAAACATTTTCGTAAAATAAAACTAAAAGTGTTCCTCACTCGACTTAAACAAATCATTAAAACATACTATAATATGTCCACCACTCTCAATGCAGAATGGTAAAAACATATGACCAGGCGCCTAAATCTGAAACGAAACGAAGCAAAGAGACGATGACGAGATGGCGCAAATTCGCGAGGGGATTTGCATGAGCCATACATATACACACGCGTCCACGAAAACATGACGGAAAGGCTGCTGCTGCTAAAACGCACGACGGTGGCGGCGTCGGTGAGCTGCATTACTCGAGGCCAGCAGGAAGCCACTATCTGTAAGTCGCGAGAGAACGCGCCGCCGTGGCTCTCGGATATCAGTCGCCCGACACACTCCAACAGCTGTTCCCTCTCTGACTCACGCGCTCGGCTCGTGGCCTTGGTCCAGCCGTAATTGAGGATTATAGCCGCCAGTTTATACATATATATATATATATATGCTTTTCACCGCTTCGTTAATAGTGAACAGCGCGCGAGCTGGTAATTAACCGCGAGTGCACGTGCGCATGCCAGCCGATCGCGAAAAAATCGCAAAAATTCACGGCGGGTCTCTGACGAGTATAGTAGCGCGCTATATAGTATGATACGCGCGAGCTGACGTAGCGGTTTTGCGCGTATTTTTCGTAATTAGCGCAAGATCGTAGGCGAATAGCGTTTTTCATTTCCAAACTCGCCCGCTGCATAGTACGTACATGAACGATATGCAGATGTATACGTGCGGCTAAACTTGACACTCCGTGGCGCGCGAGGCTCGATAAATTCATGCTAACTGCGCTTTGACTTTATTTGAATTGCTATGGGAAGAAAATTTGAAATTCAAATGGTCGTAGGTCGCGGCGCAAACACAATTAGGATTATTACGATGTGCTGCTGTAACTGGCTAGCGTGAAAATCCTTCTCCGCTTCTCTCCCTCTCGCTAGCCGTTGGCCATGGACGCGCTTCTGTGAAATTATATAGAATCCACTCACCTGCTCTTATAGTGTTTCACCGCGGCTCTTTCGTATATATGTTTGCCTCGTTTTTCTACTCGCTTCCTATAGCGCTAAATCCCCGGAATCGGAGAAACGAAGAGAAGAAAAAAAAGAGAGAATCGTAAGTGGAACATTCGGAGAGTTCGCTTATGTACTCTCGGGGGCAAATAACTGTTTGACGTTTTCAACGCGAGCGAGTGCGCACAGTGCGGCGCTCAATTACCCCGTTGCGATCGGCTACCCGCGGAGTGTTGCGAGCATCGCGGGAGCCTGTCGGATTGTCGATAATTTCTATGATTCCGGCCGGCGGCTACCCCGCTGGGCGACTACTCCTTTTTCGAGACGCGAGGTGAGGAAAAACTCCGAGTTCGATGGCTGGACTACCTACCGAGAAGTCTGCTCGATGATAATGGTCATTTGTGGATGTGTTTGTTTTACCGTGCTTGTAATAACGGATCTCGTTGAGGTGTAGTCATTTTTTTGGCTGTGCTAGAAGATACTGGAAGAGGATACATTTTTAAAGCTTGTTTCTTTGGATTTAATTAATTTTTGTCCTATAGTAACTAAGTTCTCGATCAGCACCAGCGGTTGTTGACCATTTTTTCTACACTGACAAAAGTGATGTATTAAAAATTACTATAATATATAGGAACGTGGGGACAAATCTCAAATAATAAAATTATTACTATATTTTATAGTAAAAATTACTATGTGTATAGCAATTTTTAGTATGTACATATCAATTTTTACTATAAAATATAGTAAAAATTTTGGTATTTGAGATTTGTCCCCACGTTCCTATATATTATAGTAATTTTTAATACATCATTTGTCTCAGTGTACAAATTTATATTTTCTTCGTTCATGACAATGAAAACCTATAGTTCAATTACTAAGAAATCGGTATTATAGGTTATTTAACTGTAAATTCGAATGCAAAATACAAAAAAATTGATGCAATATTATTTTTTTTAAAGTAAAGTTGGTCAAGAATCGGGATACATCTGCATACCTGATCGAGAATTAGAACATTAACGATAAGTGAATCATCACCGGGGAGATAACGTTTGAGATTTCATTAGATCATTGCCAATGCATTATGAAGTAATCAATATTATTTCTGATATACGAGTAAGATGAAATTTTAATAATGACACGGTACTTTTAAAGCGCTCAGTTACAAAAACTTACGTTCAATCATTATGTATCTAAGTTCATTATCACACATTAACTTTTTATAGTCAAATTACGCAACAAAAGCATACAATATTTTAAAATGACCGTGCTCATATTTTTTCTTTGAAAAAGTCGTTTTCTATCAATAAAAAACACGTTTTTATCAATATTCATTTCTGGCTTTGATGTGAATTAAAGCCGCATCTAACGACTTTATCATTTCATTCCAACAACATTCAATGCAATATATACGAGAAAAAAGTTTTTATTATTTTGAGAATGCATTCATGCGATTTATTTTAAAATAAGAATCAAATGTTATACTATTGAACATGCATTGAGCCATATGCACAAAGTCTATTTGATAATGCACATGAGTAAATCCAACATAAATGAAGAATCCAAGATTATATTACTTATAATATTGATCCACTATTTCTAATAAATGGATATTTATAATTCCCAAATAAAAAAACATTTCTTTTCAGAAATTGAAACATACATCGACGTTGTATCCCCAACCGTTTTTCATCAAAAAATGTTTTCAACAGGTAATTCATTTCCCTTCAAGTCCCCCCTCATACACAATAACGCAATAGTTTTTATACAAGAGCGATATTAGCCCCGCTTCAGTCCAAATACACAGGCGCACACATACGCAGTCAGACATCGATAAGGCCTTCCTGCGATCGAACGAGTGTTTTGACAGATCTCGATAATTTCTCGTCGCCTGTGTCGCGCGCGCGTGAAAGAGGGAGAGAAAGAGAGCTGTTTGCGAGTCGCACGGACAACGGGCCCACTGTGTGCTAACCCACTCGCGACACACGCGTATATATATATATATATATATATATATATATATACGATCGTAAAACGCGCGCGCGTATATGTCTGCGTACAATAATATTGTGTTACAGTAAACGAAATATCGAGAGAGTGAGTGAGAGAGAGAGAGAGAGCTTTTTTTCGATATCGCTAGCGCACAATGCCGTCTTTGAGGACCCGCGCGCTCATGCTTGCGGCGCTCCACGCGATCGCGTTTTTTCTCTCTTCGGGGAAACGTCCGCATGGCTTTGATAAATCAGGCCGATATCGACGCTGTATCGATATACGCGCGCGCAGATATAACACGCTTGTTTATTAATCTCTCCCTGGCTTATTGCCTCGAAGTCCAATATTGTATATAGGTATCTGCATGCGTAACTTCATACTGGTGAAGTATGAGAGGTGGTGGGCGCATATTGCTTATTATGACGTATTTCCCTGAGCTTTGCTCCGGAATGTTTGATTCATTTGTCTGTGGGCGAAACAACAGAAGTTCGGCGGAAAAATTCCGCGAGTAGACAGACCAGATGCAGTGAGTTATTTTCACTTCCGCAATCCCCCTCGTTACGTGTTACACACATAAATTAATACCGTTCCGCGTTACTCGGCCGCGTTTACTCTATTCTACTTTGGTGATGTAAGTGCTTCGACTAATCATTTCTTCACTCCATCTATCAGTGGCCTTAGTTAATGTTGTACATACACTAAAGTAGAAAGTTGAAACATATTATGTTTTTAATGAACACAACATTCATTTAGAGATATTAGACGCAATTTTAAGAACATTACTTATTTGCAATCTCAATCTGTCATAAATATCGCGTTTTCTTTTTAAATTCAGTTCCATGAATCACATATATACATAGTTTGCAATGGTACATATACATATACATCTATGCGCATTATCAAAGCAAAATTTAGACGTCAATATTACGTCAATTGAGCCAACAATGAAATTACAAACGATGGATATAAAATTTTCATCGCGTTGCGCAACGCGAAAAGCGTACATAAAACAAACGGCCGAACGTGGGGCTCACGCACGCTAACCATGGCATTGTATTAGGAATAAATCTTTGAGGCGACTGATTTGAAAAGTTTTCCACGCACGTCGTGCTCGCTCGCCCGTGCGCGCGCCTCGGGTGCACGCATATATACTATTTATACAGGTACGTTGTAAGTAAGGTGGCCTCACCTGCAGGGTTACGCGCGATCATAAATTATAACGATCGTAAATGGCCCCGATCCATTTTCATAATGTTGTTACCGGCGCTGTTTCGCGCGTGTGTTAGGCATTTCTTCTCGCGCTCTCGTTCGTATTTCGAGGGGGCTGTATATACACCCGCGCCCGGCGATAAGACGCCACGGGATAATGCGTATTGATATACATTTTTTTCTCGCACTCCGCGGCTTATTTAACGTTTCGTTGGTTCGCGTTACGTTTTACGATGCTTCGCACCCAATTTTATATGCATGTTTTATAAGGATACATTATACTTACTTACTTACCGTGAAATGAAGAAACGACGAGATGCTCTCACTACATATTGTGTATTTCTTTTTAGGTACATATATATATATGTATTTGACGTCAATATTGCCATATTGACACACGACATTTTATTAATAAATGTAAAAGGTATACAAAGAATATTGTACCAAAGCAATAATAATATTTCCGAAATTACTAATTCTATACGAGTGTTCATTAGTTTGATTGCATAGAGACCATTGCAAATTATTTTACAACAATAATAATCCTTCACGTAATTACGGCATTCCCCATTTTAAGCACTTCATATTATGCGCGCGAACTCGTACGATCCTACTTTACGCATTTTCGAAACGAAATTTATCATCGCGAATTAAATAATTAAGCTACAGCTCAATCATGGGCGCGCACTACAGCTATAGCTAACGGGCACGCGCATCTATAATAGCCTCTCAGCGATTATCGTTAAAAAAAAAAAAACAAAAAGAAGAACTGTCTTTGCGCAAACAATGTGCCAATAGTATTAAAGACCCGCACAATCGAGCGACGCAGAGCAGAAAACAAGGCAAGCGAGCAAGGGGATCCCTCTAGTTAATTGCTAAACATTAGCCGTTGCTTTCATGATTTATTATCTTTGCTCGTGGATCGTCCGCTCGCGCCTATGTCGATTTGATTGACGCACGCGAAACGCCGCGTAATTACTCCAGAGTGATCGGGCAATAAACGCAGTGATTCCTCTGTGTATGCGTGCGCGCGCACGTTCGCGCTTCGTCGTCAATCTCCCTCTCCTATACTACACTCTAGCGCCCGAAAATGGCAAAATCATTAAATCGTCATGGATGGTTACGTCGCCGGCCGGAAAAATCACCTTTGAGCAATCCGCGAGATTGTACGCACGCGAGGTTACACGCGTATACATATATATACGTACTCGCGCTCTCGAATTGTCTGTGCGCCAGTGTATAGCGGCCACGTTCACGTGCATGTCGAATCCGTCGAAATTGATTTCGAGCGATCTCTATGAAATCGCAAATTATCCTTCTTGCCCTCCACCGCCTCTTTCGTTGCGAGAATTCGCATTAGCGAGAGAGAAAAAGCTATCGAGAACGAAACGGTTTCGCGTGTCGGTCATAGAATTTTTTAAAAGCACACGTGTCAATACTTCCGAGCAAGTCCTCATGTATCTCAATACTTGAGGAAAATTCATTAAAAATGTTCTGGTACGTGACGAATTGCTCTAATGCACGGTTATCAGCTATGCGCTAGTAACTCTTTGTGTGATGGATAGCAAAAAGGTTGCATAATATCATATAGATATTGGAAGCTTATAAAAAGCAAGCATGGTTACACCCTGAAAAAGAAATATTCTATGTTCAATCGGACTTTGTTTTAAGTAAATATTATTTATTTTAGCTAAACTTCAGTTGAAACAAGAAAGATTTCCTTGAACATACAGCATTTTTTTCAGTGCATTATATTTCAAAAAGAATGCAATTGTATTCGTCTATGCTACTTTTTCATGTTAATCATATACATGTCCGGTGAAGAATCCCAATGGATTGTGATTGGAATTGTATCTTAAGTTCTTAACATCCTTGAATCTGGAAGACATGAGCAATTTTAACAAGCACTAAAAATTTAAATGTATTCTTTTTTGTGTCCTTACATTTTCAATTGCTTTGAAAAGCTAATGTTCTTGTTCCAATTATTAAAAATTTTAATGAAGTGGATCGAAATTTATTGACGACTACAATTTTTTTTCTTATAACAATTCTTCATTGAGTAATAAAAGGATTATAAAGAATTTTTTTATTGTTTATTCTATTATTTATAAATCGCTGATAATATTTACGGCAAAAGATTATTTCTATTCAACTAATATGATACTTATAAGGTAATTATTTATTATTAAAAAGTAATATGCGTAAATGGTTTTCGAGAACCCATATATCCTAATTTATGATATAATAATGTTGTAATAAATACACAACTAAATGTAATATAATTAGAATAAAATCATTGCACTGATTTCTCATTAATGTTACATCCTCATTATGATAAGAATCTTATAATGATAGCGGAAATATTAGTTTTAGTTGTAGAATGTTTACTATAGCTAATAATACTTTAATGTATTTTACAACAGTTTCTGAAACTATACTTATTCGATGTTTAAAAGAATATTGTCAATTTATTCGATACCGAACGTAAATTTAAATTCTTAAGGTCAGTCATATATTCCAATCATTATTAATTTAATTGTTACTAATATATTTACTTAAATATAATGCAAATTTCGGGTAAGCCATTTCTAAAAGAATCAATTTTTCAGTACTCTTTTTATGCAGCTAATTTCTTTCTTTGAATAATTTATACGTGTTTATTGCCAGACCGTGTTCGATATTCATTAAGTAATTATAACCATTTTATTGAGAAGTTCACTATTAGAATTATTTTAAACCCTTGTAAAAAACGGAATAGTGTATAAAAGTTTAATAAATGATTTATCATGTTTACTGCAAGAACATTTATTTACAGTGCCGATTATTATCACTCAACATAGTACAAAAAAAAAATAAGCAGTTTTTAGTCCTATATTTGGCTTCTTTTATAACAATTAATAAATCAATGTGTAAGGCTAAAAATACCTAAATAATATTTTACTTTCAAGTACTAATAATAATTTATTATAGAAACGAAACTGCCTCGTTTCGATTAACATACACACCTTAACAACTTAATCACTCGACAAAATCAAACAAATACTTACTTATAGAAACAACAATCTGCGGATAAACAAATACATGAACGTTGCCGCCCATTCATCGCTCTAGACACTTAGGAAATTACGCTTTCTCACCGAGATGCGAGCACTCTATCTCTACACTCTCGGAATATAACGGTAAATAATAAGGATGAGTTAAGCTCTCTCTGCGCATGTGAGCTATAGCGTATAGGCTAAAGAGCGACGAAGAAGTAGCTATACACGAGCCAGGCGCGTGCCTCGCGTGAAATCTCACCTCGACACTCGTGCGCGGATTGACGCAACGAACGCGCGATTAGCAGGCGGCATTGTAATTAAATAACGACAAAAAGAAGAAAAAAGAAGAAGGAAGTGCGAGATGTGACTCCTCGGCGGAACGGGTATCACGTTTCACGACTGTAGCCTGTTTTTCGCCTTATCGGCACGTATAAGAGAGCAGCATTAGAGGCCTAGTTTTCATTGAAATAAAGTCACTGGGACGCGCGAGAAAAGTGGATCATTAATCATCGCGCGCGGTGTATGTAAGCGGCCGATGAGGCTCGTATTAAGCAATTCGACGGAAAATATTGCAATGAAGGAATATTTACACTTTCAAGGAAGCCTCGAAAGTAGTACGAAGGCGCGCGCGCGCGAGGTTAAAAAGCTGACGGCTATGGAAAGTAGTTTGAAAAATCGTTTGCTACCGTGGTGCTTATATAAAGTGGAGGGAAAAATTGAAACTGTGTGCCAAGCTCTTAAGCGTTTTTAAAAGTTTGCATTGGCTTAAGAAAATATCGCTTATTTATGCGCTAAGCCAGTGATTACATTAGGTGCGGAATAAATTACTCTCGTTTATTAAACTGAACATGTCTATTAGTAAATACATGCTATTTAGTTTATTAAATTATATTTCAGAAATTGCATCGGAAGGTTAATGTCATTTTTATTTTGTATCAAATAATTAACACTGCTGAATTAAGAAGTTCATAAAATACAATGTAAGGAAAGTACTATGTCAATTTTTAAGTACGTTAGTGGAACGTTAATTGCATACAAATTGTTTACATAAAATATGCTTCAATTGAATTATGCTTATAAATACTATTTCAAAAATATATATTCCAACGTTTTTCTCGCAATATTTCCATTTACACTTGATTATTTGAAGAAAAAACAAAGTAAATTTAGATTTATCGCAATTCGACTTTGCCATTATACACGACTCCACATCTCGCTAATACCTTCAACGAGTTACAGCTAAATGCTCCAAGCGATCGCCTATCTTTAAACCAATTACACGAAGATATCGAGAAAAAAGTGTAAATAGGCAAATCTGCCTCAAGACCTTCGCGCTCTTTCTTTTACGCGCGCGATCGCGCGTTTCACTCATGCGAAATTCAAATGAGTGGCTCGCGTGCGCCGACTTCTCTCTCTCTTGAGGCGGCTGTCGACTCAGCTGTCTATAATTGCCGCGGCGCCTGCAAAGCGGAAGAAAACTCTAGAAGAGCGAGGAAAAAGTCAAGTCGAGGAGGTGGTAGTTGCGTGGGAGGAAGAGAAGGAGAGAGAAACCAGAAAGAGAGATTAATAATAAAGCGAGAGAGCACGCAGAGAAAGAGGGAGAGAGAGAGAGAGCCCGTGTGCGTTATATATTACGCGCGCGTAAGAGGAGAGTTCGTCTGTTCTCTGAGCGCGGGATAAATGTTATGCAAAAAGGGGAAATAAGAGATTGATGTGCATCGTGTGGCTATATGTGTGTACGTATATATAAGTAGGTAGAGCGAGGGTTGTTGCTTCGGTCGAGATAAAAGGAGTAAGCATTCATGCACGAACCAGCGCGCCGCCGCACGAGAGAAAGAAAACAAGGGGAGGGTATAATTGAGGAAGATCACTAGAGATTGATAATATCTCCATCAGAACTTTTCTCTATTACCTTAAGAATAAGAGCGTTCATTTTTTTTGAGTGCTCGAAGGGTTAATCAAATATTAGGATCGGGAAGTGCGGTGTAATGAGTAAAATAGTATGATTGCGTGATATTTATTTAATTATGATAAGATAGACAAAGTCCGGACAGAATGAAACACCGCACTGTCTGAAATACTCTTAGAAATTCGTATAAATTATTATTATATGTTGATACAGGTTAATATTATTAACTAGAAAAAAAATATTGAATTTTTTTCTTTTTTGTATCGCCTCTACGGAGGTAAAAAGTTATATAAGATAAATGGCGTATAAATATATTTTCGGTATAAACATTGTAGGTAGTTCAATTGCAAAATAAGAATTCTCGAGTAGCAGTCATGCCTAAACATTACCTTGCTAAGTGATGCATTACACTTAAATCGGGCAGAATCAATATCAAATATATTGAGATTGATTGTTAAATGAGTATACTCATTAAACAAGTAAAGTCATTCAAAATAATGTACAAGACATATTTATAACATCTTTGTCAGTAACGAAAGATATAGTAAAGTAACGTAAACGTAGAATAAGGTATGGTGTCAATTTCCCTCCACTTGCTTCAATTTTAATTATACTAAATAAATTCATGAGCAAAGTTATGTATTTCATGCAGCGTGAAAAAGATTTTTTTAAATTAATTTATGTACACGAAATTACCTACTAATAAATAATATTACTTACATCAAATAAATTTCTCACAACACTAGTTCGAACCATATCGCAGAACAACTGCGTAAAAAACGTAGAAAATTATGCATAAAAAAAGAATGAATCAGAAAAGTGAATAAGTAAATGAAAAAAATAATACGTAAATGTTTATAAGTTAATTGATTAATATATTACGTGTAAAGAGATATGGAATATCAAAACTCAGTTGAAGAAGAGCAAAAAGTGAAAAAAAAACAAAGAAAAAAACGATAAAAAAGTGTCTACTAAGATAAACAAAGCAGAAGTGAGTCCTATCAAAGACCAGATATAGTATGAATTTAAATACTATAACGAGAGTATGATTCACGGGGAAAAAGATAAACTCACCGTAATTGCGTCTTACACTTTGCTCTATATTCATATGTGATGATGACGCGTATAGTAAAATACGCTAAGCCATCATTGATATAGTTATAACGTAATAATGTTTTAAATCCATTTAAATATCAAAATTTAAAATTTAATATATTTTTTATATTTTTGTATATAAAATGCAAATTTTGCAAAGCTAGATTATACACTTATCAAAAACTGTCTTTCAATAAAGTCCATAATGTAGAACGCAAGTTGTACACAAAGGCTAATCGTTCGATTCACCGTCCCCTGGATCTAGCAATAAATTATCAATCCGTCATTTCAATAAAAAGATCACATCTGTAGTACTACAAGCTCTCGCGTACGTTCTGCAAGCTTAACGAGCTCATTTGCGATTGCATTAAAGCGGAACCGCAGCGCGATAAAGTCCGCGCTCATCATCAGCTTGAAAAATCGGATACGGGCGCGCTCACGTCCAGTAAATCAAAGCTCCAACTTTTGACACAAAGAAACAATTTCGCGATTTTAGATAAATCTTCTTTGTACAATCGCGGTAAAAAGAGCGAAAAAGCTAATTAATAATCTGACTCATTAGATTGACGTCGTGCCAAGTGGCGATAAGAGCCGCGCGTACGCAAAATAAAGGCGCAGTAGTACTAATTCTAATGGTCGCCGTTACATGTGTGCGTGCATTCATACGACGCCGTCACTCTCTGAACTACATCGTACACGCTCGCTTGCTCTCCCTCATCGATTTTTGCCGAAGAATATCGCGCTCCCGGTATAAATCACTCGCGGTGAATCTATCGTAGCCCCTATATATCGCACACGACGTAGTTCGGTCTCGTTACACTTCCTTTGTTTCAATCAAAACGCCACACACGCGCGCGTGCGCGGGAAAGAGTGAGAGAAAAAACAGTAAACATGAGCCAGCAGCGATACGCTACTTTGCGCTCGGGCTGATGTAGAGCTAGACGTGCGATGTGCATAAACGTGAATTTGCACTTGCGCTATGTAAGTACTCTCACGGCGATATACTCGCATGTAGCGCGATAATGGCCGTTAGTCGGCAGAGGCACCTCCCCCTATACGAGTAACCCATTTGTTCCAACTGGTAATTTGAATCGAAATGCAGGAGAAGTGGATATGAGCCCAGCACTGTTAAGTAAATAGAAAATTAATTATCGTTTCATCATAAACATAACTGTATGTAAACCTTTTTAATTTATTATGTGAAAAGATCATTTGACGCATTATATACCATAAATTTAATTTTATTACTCACTGGCATTTATAAACAGAAACGTTTCTGTATAGTTGAATATAAAATTTACAATTCAGAATATGATCTCCCATTGGTAGCAGGTTTTCTTGAAAGTCATTTATATGAACTATGGAAAAACTATTCTTACTATAACAATAGATTTTCATTGTTACGTGGACAAATATAAGAAAGTGTAATGATTTTAAGTAAATACCTATACATAGCTGTGATTCAACTGAAAATGAATTGCGAATCTATATAGTCTATATGCTTTGACAAGAAACTATATCTCACTATTTTATGCAGTATTACATATTAACTTAACGTGGAATTAACCTAAAGGCAATTCATTGACGCTCTAACCGCGATATACCTGGATCATTGACATATTCACCCCGCAGTACTGGAAAAATTACAACACAGTCATAGTACCGACATTTCTCAACAAAAAAATTTATTAAAATCGCTTTAATGATTCACTTACTATCTAATTCACATCTAGCGAAAATAGTCGAGGCATATAAAATATTTACTAGAAAATAAAAAATAGCATAAAGGAACGTTATAAAATTGATATTTGAATAAATGAAAATTCTGGTCCGTATATAATGATTATAAGTATTACGTGTTAAAAAAAATTCTAATTTATTTTAATCTATTGTATTGCAATGTACATTCACAAACTTTTTAATTCATTATCCCAACTATTGTAATATCATATTTTATCATAAAAATTAAAATGATGAAACAACATTGAAAATTTCATGTACAATATACGCTTTTCGAATAAACTATAAATTTGGCATTCTTCTTCAGCTTTCCAAATAATAACGATCACGAAACCAATAGGACCCGAAATCATAAAAATATAAATATACAAACAGCAATATAACCACGGCGATACTTTGATTCGAGGACGTAAGCCCATACAGCCATCCCCCATGCGACATCTCGAATTCATAAACCGAGATTATAAAAGTATATTGCCATATTGGCTCTTAACGCCCAACCCTTCAATAAACACGGCGATAAAGAATGCAGAAAACCAACCATCTATATACACATTCGAAAGCTAAGATCCGTATTCGTTTCTGTCGATGGCGATCGTTCTCTCTCGCGCGCGCGTTATCTCGCTCGCCTGGCATCTTTTATGAATGTCAATGGTCCCATTCGGAAACTAATTTTTTCCCCCTTATAAATATGCGATATCGGCGCAGGGTCAACAACGTCTAACTCGCTCACTCTGTCCTTCTCGCGTCGATGACTCTGTAGTTATTTATACATAATAAAATGTAACAGCATCTCGGCTCGTCGCCTGGCGGCGCGACTGACTCGCGCACACTACTCTATACCGTCTGGAGGAGGCAACGACCGCGCACACGGCGCGCGCTTGCACGCGGCTCCGAATTGATGCATATATTTTAATGCCGGCCGCGCGACTGCCGGCAGGAAATTGACGACAAACAATTCTCTGAATTATGATGCAGCGCCGCTCCAGATAAACCTGCGCGATTAGATTGTGCGCCGTGTAACACTTTTCGTCCGCGATCCCGGCAAATTTCGGGGTATAAACTGTGCCAGCTCTACGCTCTACTTTTAATCAGTCTGACCTTAGAAACACACTTCGGAGACGATAGCAGATCACTTTTGGCATGCTTCTACGAAGTATGAAACGCAATGAATTACTCGTATGTGCATTCAAAAGTAAACTGGCAAATGATGAAAAATTAATTTTCATATTAGCGCGCGTGAAGGTATAATGTAATGTACGTATGATAATTTATGCAGCACGTTTTAATGCATTTTTAATATAGCTGCGCGTTCAATAACTGAAATAACCAAAATTGCTGCACAAATAATTGATGAAATGGTTATAATTATTACAAGTACAAGGCAACATTGGATAATTGGTTGCCGATTAAAGTGATCGATATTACATTTACCAAAGTCAATATTAGATTAATATAGTATTGCATTAATATTTATAATTCAAATTATAAATCAATTTAATTTTGCAAGAGATAATAGAGAAGTTGTAAGTTACGTAATAACATAATCAAAACCGTGAAATGCACTAATCTCATACCGGTGATCCATCATAAATTTCAGTAATAGTCCTGAGGCAAAAGAGCTTCCAACTATTCGAGGTACAAGGCCATCGTGCACGAAAAGAAGTGCCACCTAATTAAAGGCTATTATTTTTAAACGAATTCCCAGAACTTATCGCGGCGCATCTGTCACAGAAGTAGGTTCGAGAGGCGAGGGAGAGCGGAAGATGCGCGCGCGCTCGTGAGATTAAGTAAGAAATTACCAGCCCTTTAGAAATTTCACCGTAGTAATTGCAAGTTGCGAAGTCAATCGGAGAGCTCTTAATCCTCGAACGCCTGGCCGAGATTACGTGCCCAAGCGTCGCAGTCCCTCAGAATTGCTCCACACGTGACGTATGTACTTCTTATCTCGCCGAGATGAAGAGGAAGAGGGGAGGGGGAGAGAGAGAGAAAGAGAGAGAGAGAGAGAGAGAGAGACGAGGCGGCTGCCTGGCGTTCGTTGGACTACTGCGCAACGAGGACTTAGTTAACGTGTTTCCATTTGCAAGTGATTGGGGAGACGTCTGGGCTGGAAGAAAAATAAGAAATATAATCAATATAAACTGGAATGCGTAGTATAAAAATTAGAATTTTATTCGGCATTTCATAAATATTAATATTATGATTATTAATACAATAATCCTCTGATTAATTCATTAACACAATATATATTTGTTATTATTTCATATTAATTTTGTTTTTTATAAACCTTTTTAAATCGTTAAAACTTTGAATATAGTTTCTAAATGTTTAAAGATTGATCACATCAAGATTGTGACATCGTTATCAACACTGCAAAAACTTTGATATATTAATCGATAGCATTACCAATAATTTCGGATCAAAAAAATTTATAAACACTACTATTAGACATTACAAATTGATAAATTGATGAATTGATATTGCTCTGATCCGTCTGCAGTGATTATAATACGTTTGCTATCCTAATGCGAATGCACTCGCCAGCTTACGAGAAACTAATCTAATAACTTGTTATTAATTATGCGTTTACTAGGGAAAGGATTCAGCCTGTTACGCGTATGAATATGTCGTGTATAAAGTTATAAATGTGTAATAATATATTTATTATAATTACACGACCAGCTTCGTAATGTCTTCGTGTGAGAGGTACTGATACTTACATTAAAGCTGTTTAATTATTTTCCAATTTTCTCTTGATAATCATTTCATAATTTGATAATTGTATTAGCCATTTCACCTAATAAATGCAATACTGCAGTATAAATCAATGATAGACAGGTATTACCGTCGATAAGTTTATCATTATAATGTAAAACATTGAAAGTTATTGAAAAAGATATTTGTTGTTTCTTTAGCAGGTAAAAAAATTAGATTAAGACAAGTTAAATAGTTAAGGAGGCAAGCCTGGGATAAACCTTTAAAAAATCAATTCTTTTTTATTTCATATTTAAGTCGCAAATGTACACCGATATTTGATATTAAATTTCGTTTCAACGTTAGAAATAAAAGTAGAAAGTAGTAAATAATAATTTTTTCATAAAGTTCCAATTTTTTTTAATCGATGACGGGTGACCACGGGACAGGCTGCACAAAGGGACGCGTCTGTAGACATTTTGGTCGAATAGTGTTTTGTAAAACTGTAACTATGGCAACTGATTTTACTATTGTTTTAAACAACAGAAACTTTTCATTCTCTGCTTGAGCTTATAAAAACGAGCAAACGTACTTTTAAAAAATATAAATTTGTATTAAGTAATTTGTTTCTTAAACTGCTGTGTTTGTAGAACTCATAGATTAGTGACGTACAATTTATAATTTATGAATACCGAAATTAATATATTAGGAAGTATTTTTTACATTTACCAGCGAATTTACCTTGATTAACGTTGTACATTTTAACAGTAATGGAATAAAGCCTTGTAATATTTAAAAAATTAAAGAAATTGATATAAATTTGTGTCTAAGTCCAGCAACTGTGTGGTTACGCAAAAAAAAATACAACCATCCACATATCTCCAGCAAATAAAAGATTATAGTTCATAGCTAGACGGATAGATTATGGCATTAAAGTGATGGTCCAAGCTTCGGGCGCTAGTAAATCCTGCATCCTCAGCTTCTCATTCAGCTCCTCGCGCTGTCTTCGCGAACAAAACGAGCAGTTAGCATCGAACAGAACCCATCCACAGGTGAGGGTCCAACCCGCAGAATCCTGTTTCTACAACTCTAACAGTATATCGAAGACAACGCACTGCAGGGACGAAGGAACGGCGACGACCGTGAATCTGGACCAGCGCTGCCGCAGCAGCATCGTGTGCCTGGGTATTATATATATACATCCCTCGCAAATAATTACGGGCCGAATATTTATGACCGAGCCGGACGCGATTCTTCCTCCCGCAGCGAGGCACAAAAGAGAAGAAGAGGGGGAGAAGGAGGAGGCAGACAGGCAGGCAAGCCGAGAGGGAGAGAGATAGATGCCTGTCCACGGGCGTTCGAAGCACCTAATGAAGACAATTAGCCGGTGGAGAGCGGAGAGGAAGAAGCTGAGCGCGTGCGCTCGCGCAAGAAATTATCCCGTGTTCGATGATAAATCGTTAAAATAGTTGCTCGCGCGTGGTAGTCGCGTTGCCTGTCTCTCGGTGCGCGTGTATACCGTAAATACACACACACACACACACACACACACACACACACACACACACACACACACACATATATATACACACACACACACACACACACACACACACACACACACACACGCGGTGTACGCGAGCCGTGTGCAATTATTGCGGCCCGGCGCGCTGATTCACGACGGAATAATAACGATGTCAATGTGATTTAAATTATGTTAAGTAGCTCGTGCGCCAATTACGCGAGCGCTCCGTATTTTTTTTCCTCGCCCGTCGCTGTTGACGCGCAAAATTTTAGCTCGAACGAGAGAGGCGAGGGGCGAGGATATCTCGAGAAATAAGAGTGAAAGTTCCAGCGCGCGAGGGCTCATCACTCACGGCGCGGATCTTGTTTTATTATTTTTCGGGCTCCGACACTGTGCGCGAGGAGTTTTTAGTCGAGAGGAGGCCCTCCTTTCGAGTCGAGTAAATTGAATTGCACATTCGGTCACATTGGATTTTCATCGTCTCTCTCTCTCTCTCTCTCTCTCTCGGTCTCTCCTCTGCTCATCATTACGACAGCCATCGCCGTCTCGATGTGACGTATTCGTCATCACTCCCGTACGGTTTTTTTTACGTTATATTATACAGTCGAGCACAAACCTTAATTAACGCGTCTCGTTATGTGCATGTGTGAAAGCATTAAATTGAACGCGTGTGTAGAGCGCATTTCAACTTCTTTCCATTAATTCTTTGATCTTAACGTGCGTGCATTCATATTATATAAAAAATAATTATTCTAAAAAACATTTAAATGAGATAATTTATGAAAAATTATATTTTAATTTTCTATTGGTAAACTGCTGACATATGATTGGCATCTAAATGATTTAGTTATATATTATACTTCACATGGTAAATGATTATTCAAAAATGCAGCTTCTATTTTAATAGTAGCGTATTTACATAAACTAAAGACATCATAAAATAGAACGTGTGAAAATATTAATTAACGGTTTTAATATTCAGTTTAATTCAGAAAATGGAACGACCAGTTATACTGCATAAATTAAAAAGCTTTTTAATAAAATTTTTCGCTGAGAATACGATAATTAAGACATGTCAATGAAACCTGTTTTCATGTTTCATTGCCAACTGTGTTTATTTTATCGGAATGAATCTTAAAGCAAATATTTTTTTCCCTCAAACAATTTCTGACTTTGCCAAAAACTAATTGAAACCGATAATATTTTTAAAGTGATATGCATCTCGAATGAAAACCGCTGCCAATTCATTGGCCCGTAGCTTCCTCAACCGTAATTTGTTGATTCCTTTAATTAATTTTTAATAACAAAATTTATAATTTTTTAAAAAATTTATTGCATAATTATAATTAAATTCATTTATGAATATTAAAAATTGTTAATTTTTAAATTTATTTATTTATTTATTATTTATTTATATCAAATTTATATAAATTTTGAGCTGATAAATAAAGTTATCATTTGAAATAGAAGTAAAATATCTATATTTTATAATAAAACAAATAGCTATCACGGTTGTTTTGTTATTAACAAAAACGTGTTTTTTTTTTTATATTTCATAATTCATATTTTTTAAAAAAAAAAAAATTTATAGCTATCATTGTTCTTTTGTTATTAACAAAAACGTGTTTTTTTAAAAAAGTTCATAACTCACAAATAAATTATAATAATGCAGAATATAATGCATTCATAATGCATAATTCATAATTATAATAGATTATAATAGATATAATTTTTAAACATTTTAATTCATTTTGTTGGTTGGTTTTTTAAAAATTAAAAAAAAATCATCAAATGCCTACTCAATGACGTTTCCTCATTCCACACCACCTAGCGGTAGATATCGTATCGGTAGGTAGCGGTAGCGGAGTTATGAGTTTTTAAAAAAAAACACGTTTTTGTTTTTGATGATAACTAAAGAACCGCAATAGATAGAAAATTAACTTTTTTTAGAAAATATAGGTATTTTAATTCTCTTTCGAATGCCATACAACCCATTCAGATACATAGAGCCGTTCTCGAGAAATTACGATTTAAAAAATATGTCAAAAAATTTTTAACCTCAAATATCTCTGAAATTTATGGACCAATCATTTTGCCCAAAGAACTCGACCGAATACTATAAAAAATCTACCTCTAAAAGGAATTTTGAAGCCATTAAGTCAATTTTACTCTTGTAATCGTTGGACATACAAAACTGATTTTTTTCATTTTTCAATTTTTTACTCAAAATCTAGCCTACAGAATGTATTCAAATTTTAACAGATAATAGCTATTTATATTCTGTATTATCATGATTTTTCTCAAAAAAATTGACCGTTAAGTTTAGGAGTTATAAGCTTCTAAAAAAAAAACACGTTTTTGTTAATAACAAAAGAACCGTGATAGCTAGAAACTTTTTTTTTTTTTTTAAATATAGGTATTTTAATTCTCTTTCGAACGCTACCCATCAGATTCGAATAACTCGATTCCATCATTAAAAAAAATCAAAAAACAGTTTTGAGAAAATCGAAAATTTGAAAAAAAAAACAAAAACGCATCGCCCCAATCAAAAAATGGATTTTTGACCCGCCATCACGCAAAAAAAACAAAAAAATGAGACCTGTCCGGTCAAAATCGACCGAGTAGAAGCTGAGATCCAGGCGTATACACACACACACACACACACACACACACACACACACACACACACACACACACACATCCATACAGACATTTTTCAAAAACCATGTATTTTAATTCCTAATACCTCGGAACACAATTATAACATGTTTTTACAACAACTCAAAAATTTACTATCACAAAGCTTCCTCTAGGAGGAAGCAAAAACGTTGGATGAAAATAAATCGAGTAACCGAATTCATTTTGACAAGTTAATTACTTAAATGACGTTTGTCTTCTTTTCTATATTTTGTATTTGAATATTAAATAGGAATTAAATTTCGTACAATCCATAACTATAACGACCAAAGAAACATTGAAATAATAATATCATTTTTTCGCATTCGCAGTACAGTTCTATCGGTAACCCGTTAATAAATTTTTTATCGACGTATTCCAGCTTAATTGACCGTTGCCGCGCCAACTACCGTACACACATACGTATACACACTCGAGCGGACGATAAATTTCGCTGGAAAGCGAAATGCCAATGGAGCGATCGGGCCCCATAACTCGCAAAAAGCCACGAGCGCGCGCGCATCGTCGTATAATTATGAATTACAAACGGACCAAGTCGCGGGTTAATGCAAAGCCGCGTCTCGCGATTTATAACACGCGTATATGTGCGTATAAGTATACGCGAGCGCCGACAAAAGTGTAACGCGAGCGCGCATCCTCGCCGAGTTTATAATGACACTTGGGCACGTATTTAATTGCGCGACGAGAGAGAGAGAGAGAGACAGGCACTAATTAAAACGAACGACCTCTCGTCGTCTGCGTCGCCGCGCGCGGCTACAACGGATAGGCGAATCCCGATGCGTTTCTCATTAGCTGAATAGTTATAATAATCGAATAAAAAGGAGGAGCGCGCAGTTGTGATTAAAGGCGGCGATGCTTATAGTGCAGCGAACTCTCGCGCAATACGTGTACATGTGTGTGTGTGTGTGTGTGAGTTACATGCACGGGGAAAATGGGCATTGTCGCGCGTGTGACGGGCGGACGATAGATCATATTTATTCATTGCTCACTTTAATCGCTTATCGGTACAAGCGCTCGCTCACACAGTGCGTTTGATGCATTCGCGATGAAAGCGCAATCGATTTTTCCACGCCGAGCGCCAGAGAGCGCGCGCGCGCGCCCATAAATTCTTCTAAATTGTAGATTCATATTTATTGCGGCGTTGCGAAATAATTAAATCTATTAGTTGCGCAATGCTCTATTCAATCATTTTGGTTTGAAGTAACGCGAATGATTTAATGTTACTCGAATGTCTATATACGTCTTATATGGCTTTGTCGTAGTAAATAATTTGTAATAAATAATTAAATGTTGAAGCGATTAGTTGAAAGTTTGTCTGGAAAGGATGTGTCATAGTTAAGTGATAGTTGAGCAAAATTTATTAAAACTGGTAAAATCTCCTCGAGGTTTTAATTAAAATGATTGAGCTCATTAAAATCATTAGTCATTGGATTATCAATCAGCGCTACCACGTGTGTCTAAAAAGCCTTCTTCTCGAATAAAAGTATACGAAAAGAAAAAAATTACACTTGTTTATATCGAAAGTGGCACACTTATATTACAGACCGGAATGCAACTAATTTTCGGTCATTAACCGCGCGCGCGTCGGTCGAAGGCCTCACACATTTTGAATAAAATCCATTAAAATTTCAACGAGGACGTTCAACCGAGAGTGTACAGCTTGAATTGTAGGCGTACGAAAACAGCAAATCATAATGTGACATCGAATACGATTAATACCGAATATCTTTTTGCTCAATAGAATTATAGCAATTACGGGCGGTTTTTTTCCAATCAATATATATGTACCGAACAGTAGCTAGTGT
Source organism: Torymus aiolomorphi (assembly GCA_036365515.1). NCBI lineage: Eukaryota > Metazoa > Arthropoda > Insecta > Hymenoptera > Torymidae > Torymus > Torymus aiolomorphi. The sequence goes on along the minus strand of CM070877.1, from coordinate 126,782,072 downwards.
TTTTTCATGCTACTTTTTTTTGCACCGCACGCCACCGTTGGTGAATAAAAAAAACGAAATTAGATTCAAAGTTAAGAAAAGCGAGCACGTTACTAAACCCCAAGACGTTGTTATACACGCTCAGCATTATTCCAGCTCGATAAAAGTGTTCGTCACGGACCGTGAAACGGCAAAAACTAGCCTGCTGCTATTATACGTTACAATTCAATGTAGTCGTTGCAACAAAGTAATTTTAGGATGCACTCGCCAAGATACAAGCGCTCGGTTTAATTAGCTTACCAGCTTGTCGGACAGAGTGTTGCAATCGAATTTTCGCGCGTATAAGTATACCCCGTACATGCGCTTATCTAATCGTAACTGGCATAAGCGCACATACACACACACGCACGCACTGTCCTGTCGCGCGTCCAGGCGCGATAAGCGCGCGCGGCGAGAGAGAGCCTTTCGATAACGAGGCACGCGCAAGCGAGGGCCTGAAACGAAGGAAAAAACAACGCAGCATGCGTATGCGCATAGGGGGGGAAAAATGCCGTCGGACGGCATTCTGTACCGGAAATTTTGCGTCGCTCTCTCGCGCGTGCAGCGAGCGCGCGCACGCCGTGACATTGTCGACTCGACGTATAGCCTTCAATAATTATACTTCTCAAAGGTCTTTAAACTAATAAGGAGACGCGACTCGCTGCACGCGCTCCTCGCGTATATACACGATGATGATGATGATTCACCGATGAGTCAGTTTTTTTCTTCGCCTCCTCTCTCGCACTCTTTCGTCTCCACGAGCGCATCGTCGAGATGCACGCCGCGGCGTAAATTATAGCGGGAGACGGTAGAGAGTTTATGTGCTTCCTCGCTACTTCTTGTGCCTCTATATGCGCGTGTGTCTATATATGCCGCGCGCGCGCGTTTGACGCGAAAAGCTGACGCAGTTACGAAAATTTTATATTAAACTGCAGTGAGCGCGCGCATGAGAGACGCGACGACGACGACGGCGGGAGGCAAAGTTGCGGCGGTAACATTTTCGCGAAACTTGCGTATTTATCGGGGAAGTCGGAGGCGTTACGCGGGCGCGCATACGCGCATATATATAGAGCGCAAACTGCGAGGGCGATCATCATTAAAAGTTTTATTCTCTTCGGCTTACGAGTAAACTTCCGGTATATTGCCAGATGTCGATCTCTCGCGCGCGCTAAACTTCCAGCCGGAATTTATTTCGTATTGTGTAATAATCTTTAGAACTCGCATTACGCAACGGATATATATACAAATAGGTGGTACTCGGAAAAGAGATATGGCACGTTTTGGAGAGCTTATACTATATTGTATTAAATTTCTGTAATATTTTGATATATTAAATGAAACCATAAATAAGGTAATTATAAATAAAGTAGTAGTTTGATTAGATGACATAATTTAATAAATTTCTTGGAGGATTGTGAAAATGTACTTATATATCAACCGAGTGAAGTTATGGCAATATAAAGAATAATAATTATCGATCAATTATTTCAAAACGGCTAAATAGATTTTTCAATAGACGTATGTATATGTATGTATAATTAATCCATCAAAGCGTTTAGTGCGACTCATTAATTTAATTGGCAATTAACGTTATAATGCGAGTTCGGGCTAAGAAGCTATAGCCAATTTCTAGAGGACAACAAAACCCCGGAAGGTAACTCTTTCTACCGCAACTCGAACACGTTCAAATCTGCATCGTGAATCACCAATTATATACCTCTGCACACGGGAGCCACCGGACGTGTCACTGACTCACACACATAGACAAACACATACACACATACACACACACACACACACACACACACACACACACAGATCTCATCATGCCGTTGTCGCGCGTCACACGTGGCGTCACGTACTACCTGTTCGCGATAGCGCGACGCGCGGGAATTTCGAATGCAGAAACAACGAAAGGCTATTTTCGAGCGGCGGCCCCATCAGCGACGATGTGCAGTTAAAATGTCATTCTCTCGCGTCATTGTTCGGGCCTAAAAGCAAACGCGAGCTGATTGAGCAAGAAGCTCGCCGTTCTCTCCGCGTTACACACGAGAACCGCTAGATATATGCGCGCCGCCGAGAGTTAAGTACTTTTTCGCACGGAGTTATAGAGCGTTGCGCGCGGTTCGCCGAATTGAGATTTCGATCGTCGCAGATTGTTGAACTATAAATCGTCGAGCGCTCAATAAAGGTGCATTGGGGATGGAGGTTGCGAATGCTATTATTTAAATTTTGATTGAACGTATAAATACTGCGGCGAGTGAAAGTGTTAGCGGCCGAGTGAATTTTCAATCAGTCCCAATGAATATTTCGTTCGAGTGCAAAAATGCAGCGCAATTTAAGGAGAGTTTACAATTTACGAATCGCAATGACATACGTTTTCGAAACCCTTGAGAGATTCACTGAATTTGGTTTCATGATGGGATTGATTTTCACGTCAAAAATTAAATAACAATTTTTAATTCCATAAAATTTAACCTTGTATACTCAAGTCGGAAAACTGCTTTTCGGACACCTATAATATGGAATTAATGGTAATAAACTGGTTTAAACAACGTGAAATTGCAAATAAGCAAATAGTAGCTCAACTATTCCATCTTATAATTTATCCCCATTGTTACTCAAGAATGCAGTAAAATAGAGAATAGTACAGTTTTCAAGTATATGATGTAAATAAATTCTCATTTTTTTAACTCTACATTTGAATATCATAATAATACACCGAAAGTCCCATAAACCACCAGTTAAAACTCAAATCATCATAATTATCAAAATTACAAGTTATATCATCCCTCGTAGTGCCGTATATAATACGCGGCAATGCGCACAATCCTAAAAAGGTCTGACAAAAAGCGCTGAAAACGATTTCCTTAATACATTCTTAAATATCCCAACCATTCTCAATAATTATACCGAGCGAAGCTGCAGCGCGCATTATCAGACTTAATTCCAGGTAGCAGCATTTCAGGAACGAATGAAGTTCTCACTGCGCTCGGCGCGCGGTGCACTCGTCCGTTTCTTTTCTCGTCCCTCTCTAGCTCGCTCAACCAACGACAAAAAAGTCCGGGTAATCAAGCGGCAATGTTTACTCTTACTTTATTTGCCTTATTAAAGCCACCTATCCGCGCCTTGTTTTTCCCATCCTCCGCTGCCGCCACCGCCGCTAATGCCGCTAAAACCCATATGGGCGCAACCGTATTTTCCTTATACGCGCGAGTGGAGAACGACGCGCCTCGTCATGGTACATACGCATACGTACATACATACATCAGGCGCGCAGATTTGCTGTCCCGCGCGTGCACGCTAATGAATCGAAGAGGAGCGCGCATCAATTTGGACCACCGGCGGGACCATCGCTCTATCATCGCTGCGCCTGCGCGCTCTCTGCTAATGGCCAGCGCCTGCACGGTAGTGATTCTTTTCTCGCCCGCTGCTACGTGCTCCTCTTCTTTTACGCTTTTGCATATTAAAGTGTCGCTTTATTAAGCTACTCGTGTATGTCCCCGCACATATGCGCGGCGTATGTCCATCGCGAGCGAGTTCGCCATCACTCATTCTGAATATTAGCGATGTCACTCATTGCGCTGCAACATGAGTTAGTCTTTTTTTCTCTCGTTTTTTAAGGAGCGGCATTCCCAATGCGATTGTAAATTTAACATTGTTTTTCTGCCCGACGATTTTGAGGGGAGGAGGATTTCGATGCGATTTCATGCGAACTCTCTGATTACACGACTAGATGCTATTGTTCTAAGCCCCTCTCTAATGATATTTTGCAGATTATTACTAAAACTATGAAATTCCTTTAAAAACAGAAGCGGACTATGTATATATATATTTGAAATAAATTCCCGAAGGAACGAACGATCATAAATCACTACCAATTTCCAAAACTCCTCTAATTAATATCGCTTACAATAGAAAATACAAATCCGAACTACGACTGTAATAATCGCCGGATTAAGTTCGCCGTCAAACCGATCACTACAATATATATATATATACCACTAAACGTTCAGCGCTCACGCGCGCGCGGGCACTCATTTTAATCCCCGCTTTCGCTATAATCAATGATCGCTTTCCAAAAAGGCTTAAAACTCGCGCGCGCTGATCAGCTCTCCCTCCGGGGCGGGATATAATGTTTCGACCGCAATTCCACTGCTCGCGCGATTGTGAACACGAGAGAAACAAAACAAGGTATCGAGAGCCTCTGCCCCCCCCCCCCCCCAGCCACCATCGTTTCATCAAGCGCGCGCTAGCTGCACTCACACACACACACAGCTCACCGCAACGAACGTGCGATAGTACAAACCGCAAAATTACGGAAAATATTACGTGTACAGCGGACGCGTGATTGAGGTGCCCCGGAGGCCGAATTTTAACGAATGAACTCTTTAATAGCCTCTCGCTCGCCCATTAGTTTTGTTGCTATATAGTGTGCATATGTGTGTATATATATATATATATATATATATATTATAAGAGTACGAGTTGGTGCATTGATTTTTCGATGGGGAGGATAAAATCGAGTGTATGTATAGGTACGCGAAAAACGAAAGTCTCGAGAGCTCTCGTACCTGTATTACATATAACGTAGACTCGCGCAATTACACGGAATGGTATGATTTCGAGCGAAATTTTCACGCAGAGTTGTAAAGAAAATGGTTCGTCGGCGTAATTGTTTTAATGCGCGGCGTGTACGCTCTCTCTCTCTCTCTCTCTCTCTCTCTCTCTCTCTCTCTCTCTCTCTCTCTCTCTCTCTCGCACACGTGGTGGATTTTCTAGTACTATAAACTAACTTCCAGGCAGGCTCTTCTCGCGCCGTGGGCAAAACAATTACCTATACACCGTGCAGTGCCGGGAAGTGCATTGAAAACGAAACGCTCGCGTTCGCAACTGTTTTCCTACTTCGCAACGAGCTTCCCCTAGATATATACCAAAGCCCTAATCTTGATCCTACTCGCGTAAAAATAACCGTGTGCGCCATGACTCCCAGCGTGCTAATTGAATTCACGAAATTCATAAAAATACCCGGGCAGTTATAATATACGGTGTATTATATATACATAAAGCCTTAAGGAAAGGAGAAAAACTTGAACTCGACGGCTGCAGCTGCGCCGCGGGATAATCGGAACGTGTGTGTATTATACATATATATATATATATATATATATATATATATATATATATATATATATATATATATATATATATATATATACACAGCACGGCGGTGGGTTAGCCCCATAACTCCGCGGGTATATCTTCAAAACACAAGGCATTAGAGGCTGGCTCAAATTACAAGCTGTAAAACCGCACTAAATAGCGGAGTTATCGAGCGCGCGCCCAGACGTATACGGGGGGGGGGGGGGAGAACAGGGGACCGGGAATTCTAGATTTCTGACCCTGGCACACGTGAGCCTGAGGCTCGTGCGACCGGTCTGCACCTATATAATACGGACGGATAGAGCCGAACGACTGATAGATGCGCGCGTGAAGAAGCGAGTCGTTGGGTTTATACGCAGATAGCTCTAGGGATTCTTATCGCAGTCGAACTTAAAAATCAGTAGCTCTTAGAAGAGGAGAATGTAATTTTATCAATGACTGATATTACGTTATAGAGATGGGAAGTGAGCGATAAACATAAATTGAAAATGTATATATACATAACTTTGAATGAGACAGGCAGCGGTAGTTAAAATTGCCACTCCATAAGCAGTTTCTGAGTACTTCTATATGCACTGTTACATACATGCGGTCTAACAGTTTGCTGTAACTTATTAGTTGGAAACCTTAACAGATATCTAATAGTCATGTACAGTAAGTCTTTCTGCTGCGACTAACCCTTTAAATTTTCTGCTTAAACTGGCGATATTTAATCTTCATATTATCTTAATTAATACTTAGAAATATAGGGTTTTTTTTCGTGCGCAGTACGCAATACGAATTAGCTTGAATTTATAGTAAGAAGAAATAGACTATTATGTAAATCAAAGTCATATTGATCCATTGCACCTTGTAAATTTTCTAGTCTCAATAAGTGTTACAAAAAATGAAGTTTATCTAATCTGTATTCATTGCTCTCGCATTATTTATGTATATTTGATAAGAAAATTATTTTCACATGCAGTTTCAAAGGCGTATATATTTGTTTAAAAAAAAACGATATTTCTAAATACGTAAAACCACCTATACATATAAATAAGATAATTATTTTTCCAGAAACAACGCAGACACAGCATTCGAACCTCGACTATCCGAAATTCCTCGTCACGAGGAACTTACTTCTATACCACACGGCCTGTGTGAGAAGCTAACACGCGCGGCACATCCTCGGACTCGAAAACCGGTATCCGTGCGCAGCGCAAGCGTGCGGAGAGGGAAGCGCGGGAGAAGAGTCCCAGGCTCGCTCGGCTCAAGGAGGCGAAGGAGGAGGTAAAAGGACGAGCGCGCGCAGGAACGGGGGTTAGACGAGAGCGATCGCCAATAATCGGTTTAAAGAGCCTCGTAAACGCGCTCTCTCTCCCTCTCTCGCTTGCAACTCTGTCAAGCGCCCGTTGCGCGTTCGCGCAAGCGCTATCTATACGTATATAGTGCCGTGATTATGCGTTCCAGCGCCCGAGGCGAGGATACGCGAGAGCCTCTTCACCCCCCCCCCCTCTTCGATCCTCGAGAAAAAGAGAGAGACGGAGCTGCATATACGTGTGCCGGCCCTTGACGTGTAATTTATAAATAAACGGCTCGTGGACATAATTTTAAATTAGGATATAAAAAGATCGGGGCCGTGCGCGTTCTCGTCTTCTTAACGAAGCTGCAGCGCATAGCCGTACTTTCTTCTCCGCTTGGTTTTTTCTGGCAGCTTGTGTGCATGCGGCGTTTCGAAGGTGTATATAGAGTGGAAAGCAGGCAGCGATCGATTCGAGGCGACTCATTGACAGCGTAACTGCCGTGAGGAGAAAAAATGACGACTTGTTATACGAGAGTGCGGCGTGGATTGCTTTTTCGAGTGCGCGTCAATGAGGTGCGGCTACAAAACTGTAATTGAGTGGAATGTGGAACTAGGGGAGTTTTTAATTTGTCTGGGTTGGTAGAAAAAATTGTGCCGGTAAGGTGTCCCTCAATTAAGGAGAAATTTTGTACCTTCTTCATACGATTTATTTTGTATTTCTTAAGAGCTTTATTTATTCCGTTGATTATATTTTACGTTATCTTATATATGTATAGAGTATGTTTAATCTTGAAGACTACTTGTGAGTAAACCACATACCTTCTGATTTTATGAATATCTCGATTTGACTAACCGATTTAAAAAACTATCGATAACGCTAAAAATAAAAAATTCAATATGATAAAAGTATATAAATACATATATCATACACGGAGAGAAATTTTAGAGTAAAAATTACCAAGGTGCCGTGGTAGCGCATGGACAGACTGTCAAAAGCCGTGTTATTCCCAGGTTTCTAATACAATTTATAAGTTTCCCAAGAAAAACTACCATAACCACTTAAAAAAAATACCAAATTATCTGAATAAAAATTACCAGAAACACTGGTAAAAATTGAGATCTAGTCATTTTTACAAGGTAACCTAAGAATTTTTACTAAGAAAACTGATAAATTTTACCAAATAACCTGGTATTTGTGTACTCGCGCATGCGCACTGCGCATTATTGTGTTTCAGAAGATTGATACTAGAGGCGTGCGCGACGTTAAAATGAAAAAATACACATATTTTCAGTACGTAATAACGGCGATTCAAATGACTGTTGGTAACAGCTTCTGTGGCGCAGTCGGTAGAACGTCGGACTCTCAACCCAAAGATCGTCGGATCGAATCCCGCTTCCGTAAAAATTTTTTTCAGTTTAATGTTTTTTCATCATTGTTTCTGTTTCTATTTCTATATTAAAATACTATATATCCATCAATATGGATAAAAAAAGTTAATTTTTTTAATTTAAATTAACTAAAAAAAATTTTACCAAGGCACTTTGGTAAAAACTTTGAAATTGTCAGTCTGTCCATCCATTACCATAGAAACTGGTAATTTTGTCTCGAATATTTGTAATTTTCACTACAAAATTTCTCTCCGTGTATAGTGCGAGTATATTAACGTACACATATTTTTTTAAACACTCATTTTTCTCTAACCCTGCAATAATACTGAAATATTCGACGCTCAGTATATCATCGCCACACGGGCACACACACATAGCCAATTATCAGAAAACTTCAGCGGCCAGCTAATAAATTTCATTTTTATCTGCCGCGCGTCTTATAGTACACACGGCAAAAAGAAGTTTATAGGCCAGCTCGCCATGCACGATAGAAACAACACCGCCGTATGTATAGCTGCTGCTACGTGCACACACACACGCGTGTTGCGTCACAACCCTCCGGCGAAAACAAAGGGGAATTTTGAGATGGCAAAAATTTTCAGCCTCTCTCTCTCGACTAAGCGGAAACTGTCTCTCACGCTGACTTCTTGAATGCATTGTGTTCGGGCCAGAACTCAATTGCGCCCGAATCTATATATACAAGCATCGGCATTCCAGTGTCATGTCGAGCACGTATGCGCTCATATATATGCATTCCTGAACTACGGCAGCGCAGCCGCCTACGCCCCCCGGCCGCGACGACGGCTTTCTTCTTTTTTTGGCAAAGCTCGTTAATAAAAGACAATGGCCGTGTACGCGCGCGAGTGCACTTGAAGCATTTTAATTCTACGGTGACATTTTTTTCTTCGTTTTCGGTTTGTTAACGAGGCCACTGCGAAATTCTTGTTCCTGCGGTTAGAGTTGTATACTTGGAATTGTATAGTGAAAAGGTGTAATACTGTATCCTAATATAGTATAAGGCTCAGTAGTAATTTATTGAACTTACAGAAAAAATTTATAAAGTTGATTATGATTTGCAATTATCAAAGGACGAATTTCGGCCTCTCGTATCGCTTTTGAATCTACCATCGAATTCCACGCAGATATTTCCGTGCATACCGTACCCGAAATTCTCTATATATAAACGCCATGTATTCGTCCGATTTTACGAGTTCGGCTATGCACGCGCTTTGGTCGTGGGGAATGCTTACCACGTTTATTATTTTTTTAGCAATTAAAATTGCCCGACGGGAGTTGCGTTCCTCTCTCTCTCCCTCCCTCCGCGACCCTCTCGCACGCACGCACACGTATATATACACGGAACGGCGTTAACGCGCTTTCGCGCGTGCCAAAAATTTGAACCGCTCGGAAAACTTTGGCAGGCGCGCCTAACCCGCGACGACGACAGTAAGCGGCTGCGGCAGTGGCGGTATATAGGTAGCTGCAGTTTAAAGTGCGCGTGCCCACACGCCGATCTTTACATGCGTGTTTATGCCTCCGCGCATGTTATTATCACACTCTCCTGCACGCATAGGATGTAAGGTTAGTCTGTTGTAATCGGCGAGACATAATTATGGCGGGTTAAATAAACTTGATCTAACAGCAGGGTGGACTGACTCATTGGACGTTTTGAAATAGATTTAAATGAAGTGGCAGGAGTTTATGTTGCGTGCATGTTATATACGGGAAATTCGAATTTACGACGCCCAATCTTGACTTTCTGACAAAATTATATTTATTTTAAAAATATTTTCGCTCGTTTGTGGAACAAATTTCATTAAAACGAATTATATCGTAATTCACAAACGTGAAGTTTTAAATTTAGTGTCGGGTACAGAAATGACTCAAATAAGAAGAAAACTGTGTGCAAAATTTAACGGAGTTTACAACAAGTGTGATAAATACCCGAAGAAAATTTCAACAAGTATGCTAAACAGCACAACTAGATCATAGTTTCGAGGCATCACGATAAAATAACGACTTTACAATCTCCCGGCTGGTCTCTCAAAATGAAGCAACTCTCTCGGGGAGAGTGCAAATAAATGTATAGCCGCGGCGCGACTATAAGCGTCGGAAACTCGTAAATTCAATTATGCAAACGTCTATCCCGCGACTCGATCAGCGCGAAAGAGTGAAAAGAGCGCGGGGGAAAAAAGCGGCGAGCTGTCGACTCCGTAATCATCGTACTGTAAAAGGCTCTCTCTCTCACGCGCGCGCGCTCACACCGTGCATTTACCGCCGCCGTCGTCGTCGTCGCCGCACATCCGAGATAATGACGCCCGACAGATATAGAAGAGCTTGCTGACGCGACGATCACCTTTTTCCTTATCCCCCCTCTTAGGTCCCACTCCGCGGCGTTTTTTTTTTCATTTTGGCGTAACCATCGGAAAACCGCGGTAGCTGTGTGCGCGCGATTTCACGCAGCTGCGGAAAGAATTTAAACGACCTGCGGCTTCGCGACGAGGGAGAACGAGCTGGTCGAACGATTCGACAACGACGCGCGCGGTTGTAGTTCGAGGCAAAAAGTCACGCAGCTCGCGAGACGAGAGGCTGGCTCGGGGATTTTTTACGAGGTGGCGGAACAGCTGGCTGATGCTGCGCTGCTGCTTCGCCAAAGTCAAATAAACGTCTTGCTCAGTCGAGCGCTTATTACGCGCCGAATGTCGTTTCGTTAAATTTAACGGCGACGGCGTGCGGCGATGCGTGTAGTAAGTTTTTTTTGGGGGGAATGAATCGATGCTATAGGTAGGTAGTTTTTGCGGCGAGGAGTTTTCATAAAGTATCTTAGTTATTCAAAAGACTTGTTTTATAATAGGTTTACATTCCGTGGCGGTGCTTTAAAAAATTTAGTAAAAATCGTTCGGAAAATAATATTCCAATATTTGTTATACATATTATTACGAATACATACATATTATTATATACATAATAATACAAAATAATAAATACAAAATAATAAACATATTATTACGAATAATAAATGTTTTAAAAATTACGATAAAGCAGCGAATGTCTGGACGAATCGAAACTTGAAGTCTATATTTGGATATTACAAAAAATAATATTTAATAGGGAGATCGTCGCGAAGGGTTAAATTTAAAATTAATTTAATTCATTCACCACTGACTTTTCAAAACATATAAAAAATTATAATGATAAAAACATCTAAAATAGCACTTAAAATTGCTAACGGTACTTCATAATAGAGAGAAAATTTTCATTTAAATATTAAACTTTAATGAAATTCAAAGATAGAAAAACGGGTACTTTATGTAAATAATAGATTGGAAATTAAAATCTATTATCAGTACTACATAGTTATTATAATTTATTAAATTCCCTAATATTAAAAAAAAGTCATGTTATTATAAGTATTCATGTACTTGAATATTAGATTATAAGCTCAATATATATGCACTCACTGGAAGTTCATATAGTGCTTTTGGCCTTCGTCGAACCAGGTTTTTCGACGAACTTTGATTCATGGGCTGAATGACTTAACCGCAGGATATCTTTGGAACCAAAGAGACTCTAAACGTAGTGTGAATCCTTGACTTTGTAATTGTAAAGATATACCAAGAATTTAAACGATAATTAATGTATAAGATATATATAATAAATAAAGAATAACTATTTTAAGGGGGTCATAGACCTATAGGCCTTTGAGGCCAAAATCACTTGAAAAAATAAAATATAATTAGTTACATATATTAATAGTATATTATAAATAGGCACAATTTCTGATAAAATAGCCCAAGATATAATCCGTAGACCAATTTTATTCAGAGATATTGCATTGCCAAGGTCTTTCCTTTGGCGTAGTTTTTAAAAACAAGTACTCCACAAATTTTCATGGGACAAGGCCTAAAATACTCCAAAATTCATCCAGTTTTCTACCTAAGAGTTAGAAATATCAAATTTCTTGAAACAAATATTTTTTAATGGAAAAAACTACTTTTAATTCATGAATTTTATGAATTTTTATGTTTTTTTTGTGAATTTTAGCATTTCAAAAATATTAGTTTCCAAAAATGTTATATTTCCAACTCTTTCGTGCAAAACTGAATGAATTTAGAATATTTTAGGCCTTGTCCCATGTAAATTTGTCGAGTACTTGTTTTTAAAAGCTACGTCAAAGTTTTAAAAACAATATTTTATAAAAAACCCTGTGAAATGGAAATTCAGTAAAACTTGAAAAATATTGAGCCATTTAGTTCCCAATTTTTTTTCCTTCCTGAAACATCAAAAATAAGTTTTTATAGTTAAATATAATGTAATTTTACAATAAATATATTGCTTACCCGTTCTAAACACATACATAATAATCTGTAACAATTAATGAAATTCTGCCAAATACGGTAGTGGCAAAATTATCTTACTCACTATTTATAAGATATCTTTTGAAACCCAGTTAAAGTAAGATTTTATTTTTTTTACAAATAGAATATTAACTGATTCTCTGTAACTGAAATCAAGGAGAACATTTAGCAAAAATTGACTCCATATTTTTAATTGATAATATTGCAATATAAATCATAAAAACATTTACCTTAGCTTGAGATATGTTCCCCTATAAAGGGTGATTAACAATACTGGCACCTTAGCTTGCATTCCTTTAAACTTGATATCTCAGCAATGCGAACTCTTGGGCTTCTGATCCAACCTTACTCTTAAATGAGTTTCCAAAACATTGCCCTCAAATATACTATTAAGTAAAATATTAAGATGAATGTAGAATATTCTACAACAAAAATGTTTCATTTTGTCGAATCCAAAATCTCAATCAAAGCTTATAATAGTACAATATATTTATAAATTAGCGGTAGGTCCATTTTCTGAAACCATTACTTCACTATTATGTTTGGCGTATTATATGAAATCTGTAGGTATCTGGTGGATATTACAATAAGGCATTACTGGTTCAGGAAATATAAACTTAATTTTATCATAGCGAGTTAGAATTGGTGATCTGTTCTAAAACTTTCTGACCAAAGTGGATGTTTTTATTTTCTTTCACTCACATTTATTTCTCTTTTTTTTTTAATTAAATTGAATCTTGATATAAATAAATTTCTATTCATAGAGACTGTTGACACTACGGTCTCATTTTGAAGTTACTTTAAAACTTTAACAAAACATTCACTATCCACTTGTATTAAAAACTTTCACAAACTAATTATTAGATGTATTTTTAAATATAATATAATGAATCTTTACTTACGAATCAACTCAAGAGTGCAAAAAATTCACAATTAATTGAGAAATGCCATATAAAGAAGTTTAAAATCACAGTGCTTATGTGATGTCAGCTGTGTTTACATTTATGCTAGCAATCTATTATGTGTAGGTATTACTTATAGTTTATGGTTATGGAACAAAAAAGAGAGTACACTACTATCGAAAATTGACTGGTCAATTTCGAGTAAAGTGGTTAAAATTTACGGTCAAAAACAAATCCATTAGTTTTCAAATTAAAACGTAGGTTACTTTAATGTTAAATAGATAATAAAAGAAAATCAAGTTTTTCGTATTTTTATAGGTGTCTATTTTCTTGAGCTGTAACGAACATTAAATTTTTTTTTTATTTATGAACCACACTTTTTTAGGTTCAGAATAACATATATAATTGAAAAATCAAATAAAAAAAATTAATTTTTTGACATATTTTAGGTCTATGACCCCCTTAATAGTACTTAAATTTTAAATTAAAATTATTTCAAAAGATATTTTGTAGGAACCTATTGAGACTAGAAAGACAAAGATCACAGACAGAATCAAAGTTCGTCGAGAATCCTGGTCCCGCAAAGAGACCAAGACCAAGGGGATTTCCAATGAGTGTGAAATGTTACTAATAAACTAGCTTTTAAGTATAAAAATTACTTTATTAAGGAATTAATTGTAGTACTTACATGGTTTATAATACGTGACATTTTTTTTAGTTTCAACCATAGCTTGCCTTTATGAATGCTCATGGCATTAATTATGAATTGCAAAAATGATATTCATACGTGTGTACAATGCATATCTCTTTGCGCAATGCTCAGTATGAGCGTCCGTTAAATCGGTGAAATGATCTCTCTGTGACAATACTAATGTGAGCTTTTGCCGCGAAAATAATTTCCAAAATGGCAGTTTGTTAAAGCCCAATGAATTTATCGATAAACGTGCCACTAAATTTTGAATGTGCATATGAGGTGGGCTCGAATGTTCGTAAAATTAAGCGAGAAAATATCACGTACGCGTGCACTTGATATTCAGTAATTATTCAAATCCGCTTTACGATAACGGTTGTCAAAATTGAATAAATCATGAATGTGAAACGTACGAGAAGAGATTGAAGTAATTAGTGCATCCTGACGAGCGTGCTGTTCGTTTTGTTGTTTCGAACAGAATTTCATTATTTTAGTAATCAAATTATCGATATACTAGATTCGAATAGAATTTTGATTAGCATAGAATCTAATGGCAGAATCAGTGTTATATCCATTCGTATTAATTTTATGCGCAATTATTGTTGTAGTTTTTCACATTTTTTATACATTAAAATTTTCTATAATTTGAGAGCTCCAGAATATCTTCATCGGCTACCTGAAATACCAAGAGTAAGTCGTCAAAGTCTTGATATCTGGATGCAAAAAGATACGAAATGCACCGCCTAGACATCATTATTGGCTACCTGAAACATCTAGACTACGCATTTTACAAGATCAGTTAGTTCATACATTACATTTTCAATAATTGTCGTACATTCTAGAACTAGGGCTTCGCAATAGTCAAGACAAAACAATACTACTAAAAATATCGTGTTGCTATTGAAAAATCTTGAAAAAATTTATCTTGTTTTGCTCTTGAACCCCCAAAATATTGTATTGACAAGATTTTGTCTTGAAACAAACACACCCACGCACTTTTTATTGCGAGACCTTTATTTTACAAAACAGTAATTAAAGGAGACGTGGTCGTATTTAAAGAAGTTAAGTTTAGCGTAAACGATATTTTAATTATCTCAGTCTCTTTGATTTCGGAATTGGTTAAAAGTACGTAATCCATTTGTAGATGTGATTAAACAATTATTAGTTTGGCATATTGCAGATGAAAGCCAATATACAAATGTATTCGAGCAAACCTTTTACAAACCGAGATTTTCAAGAGCAATAAGACCCTTCGCACGTATAAGAAGGAACAGATAGAATGAACAACAATTACATGAATTCTAGACTAGAACTAAAATATATAAAAGTAAAATTAAATAATATAAACAGCCAATTCCAAGCAGTCAATATAGGTATTCCTCAAGGAACTATTTTGGGACCCTTACTCTTCTTACTTTATATCAACGACTTGCTACTAGACATCCCCGAAGACACTATAGTATCATACGCAGATGATACAGCTGTAATAACGACAGCCAAATTCTGGAAAGAAGTCGAAACTAAAATGAATAAAACTCTACATAAAATATCAACATGGCTAGCACTCAACAAGCTTTCATTAAACACAGACAAGAAAGTTTACATTAAATTTGGAAATAAAATAGATAACACACCAAAAAATTTAGACATTAACATTCAAGGCACTAAAATCAATAGAGTAGAAAGTACGAAATATTTAGGCATCATTTTTGATAGTAACATGAGATGGAACGAGCACATGGAATTCATTTACAATAAAACTAAATATCTCATTTTCATTTTCTATAAACTGGCAAAACTCATGACTACTGATACCTTGAGGATGATATATTATGCCCTCTTTCACAGCATTATTTCATATGGAAATATAGTCTGGGGAGGCGCGTATTCTAACAGTAAAAGCTTGCTCAATAGTCTACAGATAAGATTACTTAAAATAATTAATAAGAACAAATTTACACTCGACAAAAATCTTATGAACTTGGATCAAATCTTTTCGTACGAATCACTGTCTTACCATTACGAAGAATTACAGTCAGCCTTTATTAACTCCAATAGTACAACGAGAAAAAAAAGTATACAAATTCCAAGAAGACACCTGACCATTAGCACAAAAAACAGTTACATTAGAGCATTAATGCAGTTCAATAACTTACCAAATGAATTAAAAACAATTAGACACAAGCATAGCAAAAAAATTAAACTAAAACAATGGATAAGAGGAAATCCCTAATACAACACTTATAAATTAATTATTCTTATAAAAGTCAAGAAACTCGTAACCGAATTTACATTAAATTATTTATTCTTATAAAAGTCAACAAACTTCTAACCAAATTACTTTAGTTCTAAGTTAGTATTTAAGGAGGATAGATACCTCTCAGCGTGCGGGAAAGGAAGAAGGTTTCCCCTCGCACCGCGCCCGCCGCTCCGCTCACCGCGCACCCCCTCTCGCAGCCGACGAACTCGATCGTTTGTTTACGTTTTGCCGCAGTACTCAGAATCGAGGTGTATAAACGTACGAATCGACTTCGTACAAACATTCTCTTGTATATTTTCTATATTGCGAATAGTTTTTTTGATCATTCTTATATTTTGTAAAGAATCGCATCCTAAGTGTTTTGTGTTTTAGCAAAGGTACTTCCATAAGAACTCGTGTATAAGAGTTGAACTTTGAAGTTCAATAATTTCATAACCGAGTTGACAAACGATCTGAAAATCCCCACACTTATAGAAAATCAATCAAAGAACAACATATTAAATTTTTGGAATGATCTTATATTATTCATTTTGGTATCAAACCTCCTTAAGTGCGCCGGACCAGCGAACAGGAATTAGTTCCTCTGCTGGATTACATATGTAATTGTAAATTTGTATAATCTTGTACATTTACTCTGGTTAATAAATATTATTATATTATTATTATTATTATTATTATTATTATTATTATTATTATTATTATTATTATATTAAGACTAATATTTACCATTAGAAAGCTCCCATCCTCAAATGTAAACGATTGCCAACGTTTAGGCAACATTCAGGAGAGCCACAGTACCTAACATTTCATCCATAGAGTGAATAACGTTCTATCCATAAGGATGGTCGATTCAAATTTCAGTCAACTTTTATTTCTGACTTTGAAATGATTTTTGTGAGCAATATTTGGATATAATTTTGGATAGTGAATAGTTTTCTTGAGAGCTGCCCAAATGTCGACAATCGTTTATCTGATTTATTGCCAATATATTTCTTATGCAAATCTTCAATATGTGCAGGGCTATATGTATATTACCCATCATACTTTCAACTTTTACACAGTTATTCTGAAAAATACACAGACACGTTAGACACACTTATCTACATGTAAGTAGACACCCAAATAAAGGACTACGACTGACCACTGTGTCGCGTGCTTGCCTCTCCGATGCACACTTAAAATTATAATGTCGTGTGGCGTGTCAGAGTACATCATCGTCGCCATAGCTCAGTTGACGCACACACGCGAGACTTGCATTTGAAAGTCGATTATTTACTCGAAGCTGCAGTTACACGGGCGAGGGGAAATAAGAAGCGCATAACAGACTGTATAAGAAGCTGCAAAGAAAGAACAACATTTTATTTTAATAATATACAAAAACATTTATTTACATATATACACCCTTACAAGAAGTAATCGAATTGAATTTTTAATATGTATATAGCTGCTCTTCTTGGTATCCCACTTACTTTTATGACTTTTGACTATCAAATTAAAACCGCACACATCGGGCCATGAAAAGTCTAGAACCCTCGATTAAAGGAATCAAGAAACTCTCTCGCAAGAGCGTGCAAAGATATACGAATGTGTGAAGGCTCGGGTTAAAGGCTCGCCTCGCCGCAGGGAGTGAGAGAGAGGGAGAGGAAAGAAACGAGAAGGTAGAGACGATGAGAGGAGAGGGAGAAAACCGCGCAGCGGAGAAAAACACCACGGAACGAGAAAAATGAAAGTCAGGAGAGAGAGAGAGAGAGAGAGAGAGAGAGAGAGAGAGAGAGAGAGAGAGAGAGAGAGAGAGAGAGAGAGAGAGAGAGATTGTGTCTACTGGTGAAGAGAGCGAGAGAAGGACGAAAGGAGGAGGAGAGGGATATAAGGAAGGCGCGAGCGAGAGGAGTAGCAAAAGGAAAAAGAGGCAAACGAGCGCGGGTAGGACGAGGAAAACAGTAGGAGAGGAAGAGAAGGAGAGAAAGAGGGAGAGGTAATTACTCGGGCGACATTGACCCGTCGGCGACCCGACGCGAGAGGGAGAAAGAGATAGAGAGAGGCGCGTTGCACGACTCTCCGCGAGACTCGTCTCGCGCTCTCCTCCACGCATATGTGTGTGTCGCCCATACGCCCCCGCACATCCACTGCGCCCGTCTCTCTTTTCGCATGTGCCGTCAC
This sequence comes from Torymus aiolomorphi, assembly GCA_036365515.1. Lineage (NCBI taxonomy): Eukaryota > Metazoa > Arthropoda > Insecta > Hymenoptera > Torymidae > Torymus > Torymus aiolomorphi. The sequence goes on along the minus strand of CM070877.1, from coordinate 126,763,849 downwards.
TCGCGCACCGCGTCCTCTCTATACATCGTTACGTGTGTAATGTATCTTTTTCATACCCCGTCGTTTTCTGCTTCACGATTTTTACGCTTTAGGCACTTCGTAACTGTATATAAGCTCGCGAGCTTTTCTGCTCGTACTAAAGGTGAAAACTGTTTTTCGTAAGAGAAAAGATTCTTCACAAGTAGGCTAATTTCCGTGCATCGAATCTTTCGTAAGATCGTATATTAAAAACGATTACCTTTATTGGCGATTTTTGCTATATCTTCCCACTCCAATTTACGATCTCGAAGCTCATAATTTTGTCTGTTTATTCTCAGTTTACTCTCCCATCCGAGCTGCAATTATCGAGCATATTATTCTGGCCACAAGGTGTGTACCATTGTATACCTCGATACAATAAATATCAGCCAGTCTATTACGCTCTCCCTCTCCCGCCGCATCCTCCTCTCCAGCTCTTCTTTATTTCTCGAAACTGTTATTTCTATCAATTCGTATCTTTCCGTTAATCTTCAATTCGCCTCTCTCTCTCTCTCTCTCTCCCTCCCTCTCCCCCTCGCTGTCTGTCCGTATTTCGACGCCACCGCCGCAACGCAAGGTACTATACGGTTCACTCGAGTTCACCCGCCGACCGGCGAACCCGTGGAACGAGCGAGAGAGAGAGAAAGAGAGATAGATAGATAGAGGGAGAGAGAGACTGGGCAAGAGCAGCAGGAGCTCCGGGCCAGAAGCGGATCTTCGGACCGAACTGCAGCAGCAGCAGCACCATCAGAGCTCTATAGCCGCATCCCTCTCCCTCTCCCTCTCTCTGATTTCGTCTCTAGCTCGCGCGTTCAATTCTCTGTGCACACGATCTAATTAGGAACGCGTGCTCAAGCAGGAGTCCAGGAGTATAGAGTATAAACGCAATGGCTAACGTATACGTAAGTGGGTATGTGTGTGTATACACACCAACACGCACACACACACACACACACATGATGTTCTCTATACACTCGTGTTCGAACACGTGAGTTGCCGAGCGCTTACGCACTAAGCGCAGTCAGACTTTTAGCTGAATTGCGGGGGTAGGTAGTGGGATTTTTTAGGGAAACGCGAGCGGTGAATAGAGCAACGAGTCAATATTGGTTTATTAAATAGGGTTTTTTGTTGATTGGCAAAGTTTAATAATGGTATTGGTCACTAGTTTAGATACGTCAGCAATATGGTAAAAAATGTAACCTGTAATATCAGTTGAATTGCGTACAATAAATCGTGTAGATAACAATTTTATTTTTATCTTGTATTAGAACAACATTATTCATATAGAAATGAAAAATTTTTAGATAGATGCCATAAACTTTTTCGTTCTGTTTGCTTATAAACTGACTTCATCGTCGATGCTAAAACAATGATTTCTACGAAACTGATAACTCAAGTAACCTTCGCGATCAAAGTTTTAATAAAAAGACAATTTTCCAGGAAAATAATTTAGGTTAGCTGTTTCATACTCCTACGAAGTGTATTCCACTCTCTTCTCTCCATAAAGATTCAATTTATTCTTCTCGTGAAAAACTTAACGTTCTTTACTGAAATACTAATTACAGAAATGATTTCCGTAACCCTATTATGATGCAGTACTTTTGGATACGTCACGTGAAATCGTATACGTACGCCAGTAAAAATAAATTATACTTGCCAGAACAAGAGTTGCATTAAATTCAGAGGAAACCGCGTTTCCATGAAAGAATTAGTGTAAAGTAGTGCCTCTACAATAATTACAGTTGGACTATTTGCGTCATAGACGCACAACTTCACGTGCAGTAACATTCAATTATCGATGAATCATACACGATCCTATACATTTATGAACTAACGTTATACTTTTATTATATTTGCTGATTGCGCGAAGGCTTTTCAAGAAGACGCAATCAAAATAATATAAAAATTCTATCATAATAAAAGCTATAATATATACATACCAATATCCATCAATCTCATTACAGCTCACGTAAAATATGAAAAAGGTCAAAAATAAAATTACGAATGCGCAGTTTTATTACGCAACATCGCGCCGCTCGTAAAACCTTAACAAATAATCCAGAGTGTTGCCGAAGCGTTATAAAACTTCCAGTAGTATAGCTGCGAAGAGCATCCGCTGAGCCTCGTTGCGCAGAAACGTCCTAATATCCATATCGCTCGTAAAAAAAGGAAACCCGCATCGGATTAGCCGTTTAATTTTTCACGACTACTAATCCCCGCGTGGCGCGCGAGCGCTGAAAAGAAACTTTACTGCCGCGCACGCGGCTTCGTCGTTTTTCACACACGTCCTTCGTCTATACACATAAGCCAGCCCTCGACGCGATATTGTAAGAAAAGTGTGTGTGTGTGTAACGAACGAGAACAGTCGTGCGAAAGATAAAAAAAGAGTGTCGTTACCCGATCGTAAAAAGTATTTCCACGCGTTATCGCGCATTCGTCGGATAGCTTATATATCTACATATATATTATAGGTATACGTATAATATGCTATATCGGCCACTTATATTAACATATACAGTTGCGGACCGTGAAAAAGGGGCATCGGCGGGTGCCTGCCGATGCGGATGGTCTCTTTCACTCAGGTATATAGTGGCCCGGCTCTCGCATACGGTTATACCGTTAAACTGCGCGCGCGCAGGCCAGAGATCGAAGAGCGAGAGAGAGAGAGAGAGTATCTACTACGCCTCTAAGCCCCGTTTACGTCGTTGCCTGGATGTGTGCTCCTCTCCGCGCGCGCGCGCTGCGCTGCATTATAAGTAAGCACTCGTTCGTGATTTTAATACGCGAGCCACTGCAGGGCTTATCTTATCCGTTGGTACCAATTAACGAAACACTAGCCACGCTTCATGAATCTCTGTGCGCGCACGCCCGCACGTTAATAATATTACTGTGTTCCGAGATTGTATACCGTGAGAGGCATTAGTTTGAATATCAATTGAGATAGTTAACGGCTGAGAGTGTGAGCTGATTCAAGTTTCTAGTTTATGTGAAGAAATCAGCCGAAGGAATAGCTGAGAATACGTATTTATACGGTTATTTGAAACTTTGTGAAATTATAGCGTTAGAATTATTTATCAAATCAAAAGAAAAAGCAAACATCACACACGTAAGCTATAATACGTTAGTCTCTAGTTACGATGAAAACAAAGTAATGGAACAAGTATTTTATGCATGAGAACGAGAATTTTGTATTTATAATAACTTTTCGCTCAATCGTAAAATATAGTCATTTGGGCACTTTTACGAAACTTTGACAAACCACTTTGATAGTTTTGCAAAAGGGTATATAGACGAGGAAAGTTTTATGAATGTTATGTGCTTTCAGAGAATAATAAAGATACTGTACATGGTATCAACAATTTCCACTAACTACTTATTGGTTTATTTATTCGTATTAATCTGACGAAAATTGTACGCTACCTATACGACTTAACTCGAGCGAACGTAATAACAAAACCCCTAAAAACATATAACACGCGATCTATTTCAGCGAAAATGCTAATACCATAAAGTCTAATGTACTCCTCAACGTATACCATAAGTTCTTATATAAAAGTTAAATATCTAATATCTCAAGATAAAGTCACATGCGCATGTAATAAAATCTACCGATAAACTTTATTCAGCTATTAAGCTCGTCCCCTTTGAAAAGTCAGCGTAACCAGTCGAAGCTGTAAGTAACTACGAAGTTTATCATGCCGCGATCTCATCTGAAGCATCAAAACACACTCCCTCGCGCGACTACCGTTAAACGACGGAGAAAGAGTACACGAGAGAGAGAGAGAGAGAGAGAGCCGCCATGCATATAGAGAAGAAAAAAATCGACAGACTCTCTCCCTCTCTCTCTTTCTCTCTCTCCTTTCCATCTTCGGAATATATTCCGCACCTTGGCGTTATAGTATATATACGAAATGGCCGCCTCCGCGCTGTACAGAAGCGTCTTTCTCCCTCTCTCTCTCTCTCGTTGCCACCGTGCGGCGCGAATATAATAACAGGAAAAATACGCTACTACTACCACTACTGCCGTGTGCGCGCGAACGCGGAATAATCGCGGAATAGTAATGGCGTGAAATTAGATGCCATTCGCGCGCTAGCTCGCTCGCGGGATCCAGCGGCGCGTAATATTGCAGGCGTCCGCTGCTTGGATGGATCGAAAATACAGTTCCCGCGAGAGTTTAATGGTAGAAATCGCACGCGGGTGCACCGCTCGCGCGCGGGGATGAAAAATCGGCACGCGCTGTGTACCGTTAGCGAGTTTACGAAGCCGCGCGTATACTTCTGGGTAGGGTACATATACTGTATAGTATATTATGTGAGCTGGACTTGATCTTGATTCGATCGGTCGCTGCCGATCATAATCGCTTAATGTAATCCCTACTCCAGCAGTATATATGTACGCGCGGAGACTATAGCTTGGGGATCATCTCCGAGCGTCTCTTTAAATGCGCAGGCGCGCGCGTGCGCGATGAAACTGATCTATACCGGGTGTTGCCTTAGGAGAGAGTCTGCAGCCGGAGTAGAGCCCGGGTCTATCATATTCTATGCGGTCTTGAGAGTTTGCCCGCATGAAACTCGGACGTTTACGAAATACGGCTCTCGTGATATGCGGTTCATTTTGACGCTCCTCGGTTCTCACTCTTTCTCTCTTCGTTTTCTTTATTTATACTGCTAAAGAGCGGCCGTATCGAGTCGTAAAAGAGCCTTAAAGTGCCGAGGCTATACGTTGCGAGACATAAATATTATCATTAAAGTGCAACTTATTTAATTTAATTCATAATTTACTGGCATATCTTGTTTTTGGAAAAGATAAGTCAGAGAAGTGCGCAAAAATTTTAAACACGTAAGTAATAGTTGGCTATATCCACATCGTTAAATATTTCCACGCATAAACTTTATAACTCCGATGCTTATCCCGTTATACATGATATTTCGCTAGTTTCGCCAAAAAGTCATTAGTATTCCACGATGATTCTGTTACAGATTATATATACTACAACTTTTTTTTTTTAGAAAGCATCTGCTAGTGTTACATCTACCCAGTAAGGTTTCGTCTTGACAAAAAAACATAAACATGTTTGTAGATAGTAATTGGGACATTTTTCTGTCGAGTATTTAAAACTTCAGTGATTACGTGCTAAAAGTTTGAGATCTCCCTTGATTATACGTCTAGACAAACTTGTTAAGTGCTCTGAACTAATTATAATATTTACTGGGTCACCGGTCAAATCTATAAACGCGTATGTCTGCGTATTTCGTAGAATGTATGGTTAAGTGGCGTTTCAATACCACTAATTATGTTATCGAATCTTTCAACTTTAAAAAAAAAAAACAAGGTATGTATAGTTTGATGGAGTTTCGTTTAGGCACAGTTTCTTATAAGCTTTCACCAGCACATAAAACTCGTACTAAAATATGGTCTAATATTTGTATTAAATCTTACTCTGGTGCATTTAATGATTCAATTATTTTCTGTCTTATAACCTTTTTCTTTTACTTCCAAACATCCTATAGCTTATACAACTACGGCACTTAATTAAGATCGCGAATGAATCTTTTAAAATCAGATGTTTCGTCATTACAATATATGTATATAATATTACGGTATTAAAGTATCCGATAAAAAAATCAATTTCAACGTTTAATATACTCCTCGGAGCGAAGATTCCAGAGTCGTCCTAATGTGGGAGCGGGCTCGCGTATATAGAACCCTTTCAGCGGCCCCTCGCGGGTGCGTTTAAACGAGTTTAGGAGAAAAGGAAAGAGTAGGAAGAAGAAGCAGAGGAGAGAGCGAAGAACACCCGACACCGCGCGCCACACACTACCGTGCCCGAGCAAATCTTCGAGGATCTCGAACGAAGACTCGCCAAGTGGCTGCCGCTGCGCGGCACGTATAGTTACGTACATATATACATGCGCGTATAGCTATCCCTTCTCTCCCCCGCAGGACGTCTGGCTGCGCGCGCGTGGGCGTAAGCCAGGAGGCAGCGATTCGACTCTCCCCTGTACCACCGACGTCACGGTCCCGGTCGTTCCCTACGAAAATTACATAAACTATTACGCGGAATCTCTCTTGAGAACGCGGCGCGCAGAGGATAGCGTACGTATATATATATAAGCGAGACGGCGAGCAGTCGGACGTGGTCTATGTGCTACGAGCAAATCACGTCGCGGCGATGCGAATACACAGACACACACACACACACACAGGTATGGAGATATAATACGCGCTTGCGCGAGAGTGCGGCTATATGCATTATGTATTCCGGGCAGATCCTGCTCTCGTGTTTCAACAAACTCTCCGCGGCGGTTTATATTAAGGCGCCCTGGCCCCGAATGTGTACCCTTTTAATACACACGCGCGCGGGAGAAAGAGAGAGAAGGAGGTATAGGGCACGACGCTGCTGCTTCGGCTGCCGCTGCACAATGCCCTCTCACGAGATGATACCGTAAGGTCGTGTCGTTGTGAATGCGCGCACGATTGTCCGTGAAACGTCCAACGGGCCCCCGCGCGCTGGAGCATCGTCGAAGGTCAGTATTATAGCTGAAAAGACGGCCGGAGAGGGAAAGAGTCTACGCCGTGGATTATGTATATTATAGGTATACGCATATGTAGGCCCGTGCGTAGATGAATGTATACGGAGGAGGAACAAAAAACACACGGTCACCGCGGATTATCTCGACGTGTCGCTCGGATTGTGAGGAGACGAGGCGTAGAGAGAGAGAGAGAGAGAGAGAGACGGCTGGTGAAACGTGACACGAGGCGCGCGACGTGGATAGTATAGCCAGGTCGCGTTGCGTCACACACCGCGCACCGGAAGGGGGTAGTTGTATACGCGCACGATCACCGTGCGGTGAATGACGGTGAGTCCATATCGCGCAATCCGTACAGATACGGAGCGCGACGCTCAGGTGAAATTTACGAACTTGTTCGAATGTGTCCAGGAATAACTTAACGCTTTTAGGGATGTTTTTTACGAGCGGCCGGTACGTGACGTTCTTGTGTATATCGAATGCCGCCGCCGCCGCTGCTGCTGTGCACAAGGTGCATCGCGTTACATAGGTGTGCGAGCTTGACTATATTAGTACGGGCCTGAGAAAAAGAGAGAGTTTGTCGGGGACAGGGCTGATTAGTTCAGATGTGAGCGGAAGCAACGCGTAGAATATGTAAATAAAAAGGGACTTTGAAAGAAAAGTCTATGGTTAGACATAAAATCATGATGCGCTACTTGACGGTGAATAATCCATAAAAGGAATACATTAACCGTGTAGCGGTCGTTAAATGAGAAATTGGATCTGAAAGAATAACTAGCGTATATTCCCGACCTCGGGATAAGGAGTTGATTTCTTATTCGTTTTGCCACTAATACACTTCGGTGTAATGAAATAGAAAGCGGATGAATTGTTAATAATGCCAATTTGTATAGCTATGTCTTCAATAATTCTTCGTTTCATTATGTACACTTAATATCGCTTTTGATATAAATTGATTAATCTTCGTTTATTTTCATGATAATTAAACTCCGGATTGGATGCGAAAGCAGTCGTGGAGATTGTATCTATTCTACCCTACGGTATTTTGATTCAATAATTAACAGCGCAATCTTATTAGAATAACAGGTTATTCCCATAATGTTTGCAGTTTACATTTAGTTATCAGATAGTATAATATATTTATAGGTGCCTTGGTAAATATTGTATAGAGCAATACGTAGCGCGCACGTTTTAATTGAACTTTTGGATAATATTCAATTTTGACATATTCCGTTAAAAATATGTTACTTTCTTTTTATTAAATTTATCCGTCTACATCATAAACTATTCGTAATTGTATTTCCAAAACAATCCAGAAATTAAATAATAATTAATTATTAATAAGCTTCCAACTAAAAATGTTTATTATTTATGATTAAATAAGTCATGAGGCACGTTAATTATTATTGGACTTTCGCCTTAATCAGATTTTTCTTATTTTCATAACTTGATAATAATTTAGAAACAAATTTCATTTATAAAAGCTGTCGATAATCATTAAGCATATTTCAGCACAGAATAGCAGGTTATTTATTGATTATTTGAACATGTAAAACCCTCATTTTTATATAATTCGCAAATATTTCACGAATCCGTCTCCGATACCGACAATCCTAAACCTCATCCAAGTTTACGTCGTACTAATCATCTTACACTCAAGCCAAGCCCAGAGCGCATCTCCTTCAAAATACGATCAACAAACATCATCTCGCCCAAAGTCCACACCCCGCATAACTTCATCCTCTATACAAACGCACATCCGCACAAACTCCGAATTCCGCGCAAATATTCTTCCATGCGTATACTATACCTACCTACATAGACAACTTCTCTTGCTCACAACTCTGCACGGTGCAGTTCCCAGAGCACGAAACCTGCTCGCGCAGCCCTCAAGATTATAGAAGGGTTCGGCCGACTTTGCGCTCGGAGCACATATACATATACACGTGGCAGAGGTATATATATACATATACAAACGCGTGCAGGCACGCGGGTGGAGAGGAATAACACATCGACGAGAGACTGCTTCGGGGTATAACAACACACACACACACACACACACAACACAGACGCGCATCACCTGCCCTCTCCCACACACAAAGGCACCTGCCTCCCCCGTACGTCTGCACGTGTACGTATAGGTGTACACACACGTGGAATCGCCTCGATTTTTCTTCTTCGCCAGGTGATCGTGTGCGAGCATGTGTGTAAGGTGTATCTATATATGTGTATAACGTGCTTGTGGCCAGGGCTGCATCGCGCGAAATCTCGGCTGCTATACAGTCTCCTGCGGCGTATTGTGTGTGTGTGTGCCTGCGTCTGCTCGCTGCTGCACAACCTGTTCTCTCTCCCTCTCTCTCTCTCTCTCTCTCTCTCTCTCTCTCTCTCTCTCTCTCTTCCCCCAAGAAAGAGCAAGAGGCTCTTTCTCCCCGCGTCGAGTTTATTTTGATTTATTGTGTCGCCGCTAAAGAGATGTATTGTTGTGACGTTGTCTACGGGGCCCTTCCTCTTGTCCTGCGAGAGACTCTTTATTTTTTTCCGATGAGCACGCAGCAAAAAGTGTGTGTATGTATATGTGCAAACGCGATGCAAGCGCGTATACGTGTGGGATGTTTATGCAACGCCTTCTCTCGATCGTGAATGTATTAATGCGTCGCGGCTTGTATTCTCGAAAAGTGATGAAAAATGGGGATAGAGATCCACCGCTGCGGCTTATTATACCTCTATGGTTCGTACTTGAAGAACAGGTTATTCGAAGGAAAGTAGAATTCACACATTCCTTGGTTTTATGCTTTTGAACACAATATAAAGCATTATTGAGAATTCCAAATTTTCATGAATCATCGCAATTGACCGATATTAATTAGCTTGATGTTGATCAAGCATAAATGACTAAAATTATAAAAAAGAAAGCTGAACAGGAGCCTAAAATTTAAAAGTATTTTTACAAAAATGAGAAGTATTAATTACAATTGTGTTTAATGAATTTAAATGAATTTAGTTTAAGCACACAATTTATTTTTAGTCAAGTATACGAAATACATAAAGCCTGAAAATACATTTCATGAGCGAAAATATTTTGTACTTACAATTGCACGGTTGGCCGTGTACGCGCGTGAAAGATGGCGTGAAACGGAACAATGCAAAAATTTACATTGCTCCCGTGTTTAGTGTACACGGTGCATTGCCTCTGTATGAACTACGCATATCGTATTAGTGTATACATGAATGTATTCATTACGTGAGGTATAATAAAATGCCTTCTGAATTTCCGAATAAATCTTTTGAAATAATTTTGTAAATATTTTATTGAAATCGTATTTTATAAAGAAAAAATGTAAATCGTATTATATGTCAAAACTTGAAAGAAATTTAAATTTTATTGTGAGAATTAGTAATCCTTATAAAATAGTATATACGTAGAAATCATAAGACTTTTTAGCAGCTTTTTTTCTTAACATATGATTTAAAACGAATATGTTTCATTGAATATTACTAATGAACCCTAACGTTTTTAAGCGATTAAAGCGTATGAGTATTTACATAATAAATATTGAGATCTTACAAGGATACGCGCAGCATTAGCATTGGTAATAATGTATAATGGAAGCATTTATAATTCAGATATTTTTTTATGCACATGAGCTCTACGGAATGATATTTGCCCTGAGATTTTGTCAAAACAAACAAGCGTCTGATGATAAATGCCCTACCCAAGTTCTTTTCGTCAACTAACTTTATCAGCGAGATTAATCAAAATTCCTGCACACTTAATGCAATAGGAAAGAATCAAGGACTCATTGGGATTCTGAATAACCGGATAAATGTTCCGATAAGCCGATGGTAACAAGGAGCCGAGCTAGACATACGTGTTTTTAATATTAACGATCGTTTTTCGCAGTTACTGGCCTCGAATACAATATTGCGCTCAGCTGAAAAACAAAATTAAAATAAATTTCGCAACCACAAGATATTCGTTTTATTTTCAATAAAAGCTAATCATTCAAAAGAATGTAAAATCTGTCTTTGATCATTCGACAGACACACAAGATTTTAACGGCGGCGGGACATCGAACCGCCTATTATTTTTTTCTCCCCCTCTCTGGAAAAGAAAACATTTGTACAAACTCTTCAATCGCAGTAGCGAAGAAAGAGACGTAGCCCGCGGAGACAGAGCTCTGGAGTATATAACGACATTTGTACAGTGGCTCGCGGTGAATGGGATACATCTCTTCATTTTCCATGCTCTTCTTCAGCTCGGTATAGGTATAACGTCCGTTCCGTGCACCTATACCTACACATACACACACATACGGTACCCGTACATATATATATACAAACGCACAGAGGAGACGAAGGGACTGGCTCGCGGCGGCGGCGGCGGGAGCGCAGGAATGATGACTGCGTCATCCGGTAGCCAAACGGCATCGATCAACATCGTGGCCGTGCGCGCCCGAGACGAATGGGCTTTCGTGAAGAAAGTGAAATGAGACGCCGTGCACGGGAGAGTGAGACGAAGAGAGGGAGAGAGAGGGACGCGAGGGGATATTCTAAATCGAAATTTACATACATTCTGTCGATCCCGCGCACGCACACACGCGCGCGTATCTTGCATTCTTGAGGTATATAGGGAGAGAGGAGAGCACACGCCCATAATTCAATGCCAGGACGAGGAGAGATTCCGAAGGGAGTCCGAGAGACTCCGGGCTTTCTGTTATTTTTGACGCTTTTCGGCGAGTCATTTCGGGATCGTCGATGAAAGGGGGGTGGGGGGACGCTGATTTTTTTTTCTTTATAGAGGAGAGTGCATGCGTGGGCGCGGATGGTGGAACGTGGAAATGCGATTGAAATCCAATGAGAGCTGCAACCCAATATGAATATTGGAAAATTGAACTGCGCATTGATCGAGGCACTTGGCATAACATAATTCGCGGAGTGAGTATTATACTATAACGTTCGGTCTATTTATCGAAGATCAATTAATGGGCTATATTAATAGTTTTTCAATTAATGGCAATTATACTGTTATTCAATTAATGGCATCAAGCAATTATTGCTTAGATTATAAAATTACTGGAATCCGTTTGAATTGTCGAAAAGAAATAAGTGAACTTCCATTGTATACTTTTATATATTACTTAGTAGGTCAATACTACGCTATTTTTCAAATGGAAATCAATTATTTAAACTATGAACTGAATATTTTCAAAAAGATCTGAAATTTTTATATATTCTACTTTCTGCCACCATGGCAAAATATGATTTATTAAATTTAACACAATATACCATGTAAAATTCATTGAAAATATGCTGCGCATTTTATAAATAATGCATTACATACACACACACTTCGCCCTACAGTCGCTCGATTTTTATCACGTTTTTCAATATCCCAAAAATCATCGATGAGCTTTATATGGTAATTTTTATGAGAACATCGGCAACGCGCGCATCCCACCGGCCCTCGTCTTTGTATACAATAATAAAATTAAAAAAAAAATAACCATGAAAAAAGCGACTTCGCATGCGCACGCGCGTACGAACGAAGCGCCGAAGGAAATGAATTTAATGCGCGCACATATATATATATATATATATATATATATATATATATATATATATATATATATATATATATATGTGTGTGTGTGTGTGTGTGTGTGTATATACACACACACACACCGACGGGTGGGCGATACAAAATCACCGAATTCCCAAACACACACAACGTGCCCAGCGCACACTTTAAAATTTCAATTTCAACCGTGAATGGCGCACACGCGTGCGCACGGCCTTATCTCCCGCTTTTACGCATGTAAATAATGCGCGTAGAGGGGTGCGCACACGCGCGAGGGTAGAAAAGAAACGTCGGATCGCGGGTCCGTTATTTATGCGTTTCGCTCGTCGAGCGTAAAAAATCACGGGGGCTTCGAGTGAGGAGGCGTACATCGAAAGCAACTGCGAAAATCGCCCTTTTCGCCGGCGGGACTTCCCGGCCGCCGTGTAGTTCTCTGTGTGGCCTGGCTTCATTACGCCCGCCTAAACGCTGTTTTCTTTATATATATATATATATATATATATATATATATATATATATATATATATATATATATATATATATATATATATATATATATATATATATATATATATATATATATATATATATATATATATATATATATATATATATATATATATATATATATATATATATATATATATATATATATATATATATATATATATATATATATATATATATATATATATATATATATATATATATATATATATATATATATATATATATATATATATATATATATATATATATATATATATATATATATATATATATATATATATATATATGCGGGCGAGATAAGAACTGGAAGCGAAACAAAGTTTGCGTTTGTTTAGGCCGGGCCCGCGCGCGGAGGCTTTTTGTTTCTCTTCTGCGCCGGAGAAAATAATGATGAATTCAGGCTCAAGTTTTTCCCGCAGCGTGTAATACACATATATATAAGCTAAGAAAAATACAGTGAACGACGAGCGAAGAGATTGCGAGTATGGGGGTGTTGTATAGGGCCCTCGCCGGGCTAAAGTGAGCTTTCGCGTGCCGCGGCTTTACAATTTTTGCGATGCTGATCTGAATTTCATAATTGATAGCGTGTGCGCCTGGAATGAAAAGTACGCCGCGCGCGCGCTATATGCGAGGTCAAGTGGCGAACTTTGCGCGCGGTCGTTATATACGTTGGAAAAAGACATAATGCACACACACAGCGGGTCACTCGCGGCGAGATTTTAAAGTCGTGTAATTTGCGCACGGCTTTGAGAAATTTCGTATAATTTAGCTGTCTAAATGAATAAAAGTGTAATTTTCGTTTTAATTTCGAGTGCTAACAGTGCGTTTCATGAAACTATGTAGCGGTTGCAACTGTGTTGCATGAATATATTGAACGCTGATATTGCGCTCGTCGACGTTATTAAAATTTTCGAATATTCAAACAATAATTATCTCGTAAACGGAATCGATATAATTGGAATATTTTCCTCGAATTAACCCTGGTAGAAATTTGTCTATTACGAAATAGTCAGAAAGTCAGTAAATAGCTAGAATAAATGGACGTGTTCTTGTTTATGCACATACTGATTGTGCACATATTAATTGTGCACACTTTAACATTGGTATATATCTATATATATAGATCTGTACCAATGCTATCTGTGCACAATAAATATGTGCACAATCCTTATGTGCACAAACAAGAACATGCCAATAAATGGCTAGTTAATAGCCATGTTGAAAAGCTTTTTCCCCTGTCCATTTGGCATGGTGTGGTTTGTGCACATAAGAATTATGCACATATTTATTGTGCACACTTTAGCATTGGTGTATATCTATATCTATGTGTATACTCCAATGCTAAAGTGTGCACAATAAATATGTGCATAATTCTTATGTGCAGAAACCACACCATGCCGTCCATTTAATAGTAGATTGGAAATAGAATGGCATAACTTCAAAATATTGGCATGGTGTGGTTTGTGCACATAAGAATTATGCACATATTTATTGTGCACACTTTAGCATTGGAGTATACACATAGATATAGATATACACCAATGCTAAAGTGTGCACAATAAATATGTGCATAATTCTTATGTGCACAAACCACACCATGCCAAAATATTCAATTTAAATTTACTCATAATAGAATTGGAGTGACATTTAAGAGCATTCAATTGTAATAGATAGCTTACAAAAATGTAAACAATAAACACAGACTCAGAAATCATTTACAACACTCCTTTCTTAGATATTAACTGAAACCTATATTTTTCTATTAGATTCTGTCTCTCTTTCTCTTCGTCATAAGAAGCCATCTATACTAGCCATTTTCTAACTAAAAAAACTGACCAACAGTTTTTTTTTTTTTCTCCAATTTTAATACCTTTGATATAGTTAAGAACAAGCTTGCGTAAATATTTAAAAAAAAGTCTTTCTATTTTCAATCTATTAAATGGTCGTATAATGTTGGAAAAATCGTTTCATCGATAGATAGAAATATCCAAGAAAAGTGGTTAGTTTTTGGCTATACCCCACTAAAACTAGCTATTTATTAGGCAAATAATGAAGTCAGTTTCCACCAGGGAAAGACCATTGGAGTTATGAGAGGTTACTCGAATGAACCCTTCTAAACGATCGTTATACCTCATGAAAAATAAAATATTTTCAAAAATCTCATCCAATAAATCAATTGCAAATCGACTAACGAAGAGATCATGAACGACGGGGTTATGCCATTTCAATGAAAATCACTTTTGAACGAAACTCCCCGTGTGTTCATTAGCCTCAGAATGTACGGTTACTCGTTCATTGAAACCAGGGGAACTTATCTCAAACGCTCACTCGGCCGCTGAATAGTATAAAACAAATGACTATACTCTCCGCACGTCGAGACCTTACTCGACTAGCTAATAAAATCTCGAAATCTCTAATTAACAGAAGCAGGCACGGTATATACGTCTGAAATAAGCACGCGCAGCGGGAATCCTTCTCTCTCTCGCTCTCTCTCTCTCTCTTTCTCCTGGCGCCGCCGCTACCGTTGAAACCGAGCTCCGCGCGAACTTAGAGTTTCCCGCTTGCGAGATAGAAGTAGCCAGCAGCCACAGCCGCAGCTTGCAATGTGTATATTATGCAAAGCGTAAGGAGGCCCTCGCACTCATCCGGTATAATAACGCTCGCTTCGTCACGTATTGGCCATTATGAAGGCAGATCGTTTCCTCGATAGGGCATCCCGTATATATATATATACCAGCAGAGACCTAGACGCAGCGAGTGAGAGAAAGAGAGAGCAAGATAAAAAGAAAGAAAGAAAGCTCGAGTGTGATGAAGCGGCCCTCGTTTGAATATTGACTCGAATATAGACGCGAGTATCGCCTACATGTGTCAGGCGGAAATAAAGCGGCACTTAACGGCTCTCTGCCACAGCAGCAGTAGCGCAGGAGAGAGAGAGAGAACGCCGATAGACGAATCGCGCGCGAAATTCAATTGCCGAGGAGCGCTTTGTCCCTCGCCTTTGTGGGGGCCTCTCTTCCGGGGGCGGGAGCTCGCGCTCTCGCACAAAAGCCACGGATTTATAATGCGATTTCACCGGGAGATATGCGCGAGCGAGCGCGAGCGATAGCGGAATTATTTATCGTGGCGGTGGCGGCCGTATAACGTTTTATCGAAAATATAGATATTTTTATTGGCTCGGATTAAATGGATCCTGAGGAGGCGCGTGCTGTCTAAACAGTAGATACGCCGCGGATACTTTTACGAGCGCAATAATGCGAATTTCCCCTCCCCGGTCTGTGACTCTGCCCCACGCACGCGCACGTACGCGCCATTTGAAGGGGAAAAGTCCCGCGCATATATAGATATGCGCGTGAGAAAAGTTAGAGGTGGATAAGAAAGCGCTGTTTTTCAGAGTTATTTGTTGTTTTGGATATATACGGTGATGCGTGATGCGTCTATTGGTAGTGCGCGATTGGAGTTATATAACGTAGTTTATCGCTGCTATACGCGTGCCCGTGCAATTTGACGAGCTATCAATAGACTTCTTTATTGCTCGCGCGCCGATGATTTATTGGGTTTGTTAACTACGGCAGCTCTCAGTGCTGTGAGCTTAACCGAGGATGGTAAACTATAATAAAAGATTGTGGTGAATATCTATTCAGAATGAGATTCTATCTAGTATAATTAAACGCATATTCATATTTATTTAAATTTTTCTTTAATTAACGTCATCTGCAACCTTTAACTTTATTTTTAATTACCTTTCTGTTTGTATGAAAATTAAACATTCTTTTATCGCAAGGATTTTACTGGAAAACATTTATTATTATAAGTTAATTAACTAATGCAAAATATATTTATAGAAGGAATTGAAATCTATCATGCAAATCTGACATGTTAATCAGGTTTCATAACAATGGCAATAACCACAGTCGAAAATTATCTAGTTTCATCTAGATAGTGGTTTAATAAACGAGCTCCTATGCTAATAAGCTGGATAATGGATACCTTGATAATCTAGCCAATGTTCAGCTAGAGAGAAATAGTGCAATCTAAATTTCTGCAGGAAAAACTTACGTTCATATCAAGTGCACATTTAATAAATAAATAACGGTATTCATCGTGTAGTTTAAGATTTGAATCAAAGAAGAAAATACTCTGTTTCCAAAATTATCAAGTGATTTACAGTTTATATAAGATCATTTTGATAGTAAATATATTACTTGCATTATATCAAATTAATACAAAGATTAAGTAAGTCATAATTATAGTTGATAATATAGTCAAACTCGTTAAATGTTACAAACGCTCATTGTAACATGTCAGTGTAATAACGAGTCTCCGGATTCAATTTCAGCTTTATTAGTCAATTTGCGTCACAGAGACTTTTTCATTAAAATTCAAGTTGTCACGTATTCATCAGACAAATGAAATCGAGCCATTCCCTTGTAAAACTGCGAGTATTATATTACAGCGCATAATAGACTAGGCGCTGATTTGAATATGTTCCTAAAAACAGTGTCAACAGTCCTTTTCCCGAACATATCGTAATGTAAGATCGCTTAATATGAAATTTAATTAAATCACTGCTATTTCCGCGGCAAGTCTTATCACCCAGAAACTCCTGCAGCGGGGAAAAAATAAGACCATCTCTAATCGCGCATACTTTCATTGCCTATATACAAACTGTAAACAAATAAGTATATACACAGTCGCTCGAACGAGCCGACGAAAGAGGCTTAGCCGAGGCGAAGAAGAAGCTATGCAAGGCCAAGTAGGGGCGGGCGAAACCTCATACACGCGCGAAACGAGATAAGCGCCGCAAGCTCGTCGCTGCGCGCGCGCTCGGTGCAATTCCTCGACGACGATGACGCCGTACTATAATACTACTTTAGTTCCGGGAGAGCAGGAGACGCGGCTATCAGGAGCGCGCGCGCGCTCGCTAGCTCGCAAGTGTCCCATAACCGCGCGCTAGGTCGATTATCTTTAGGCGCGTTAGCGTATGTATATATCTATATACACAGACGTATATACACTGCCGTTGCTGCTGAGTAGTACACAGATGCGCCTTTATGCAGCTGATAGCGCGGAGCGGAGATCAAAATACGCATTTAATGGCAGAGGGAGAGAGAGGGAAGAGGAGACATTATAATTAGCGCACGAGCTATCCCATAACCCTACGGCCAACGCCGCCGCCACTGCCAGAGCCGTATGATTACACGGGATCGTTTTAATTACGACGCTAATTGAGGTTTGTCGCGCGGAAAAAAAGAGAAGCGACGACGACGACGACCCGGTCTCTCATTTCGCGTTTGTTAATTCGTCTTGTTTTCTTGTGTGTTTTATTTTAGATGGAGAAAAAAAGGAGTGAAGCTTAATTCGGCTAATTGGACGCTTCATCAAAGATTAAAATTCAATTATTTTTGACTCTGGTATATAGGCCTTAATGATACCTCGATGTATGGAACTTTCTTTACGATCAAATTTTATTGAATTTAATTGTGGCAGTTGCGGTTATTCTTTTAATATATCTTTCGTAGTGGGGAAATTAAATGAAAAAGGATTGCAGATATACTTGAATACCGAATATGTAGATATTTTTAAATATTATTAGACACGTAACGAAATGCATGACATTTATAGGTAATTTTTTATATTGATTCTCTGCATATCGTATTGTTTAAGTATTCTATTTTAAGATAAGCGTTAAAATAAGATTAAATTACAATAATAGTTAAGCCTCAACTACACTAAACTATATTTAGTATAAATTTTAACATTTTCACTGCTATTATGACTAAAATAACTTTTTTTTTTATTTTCTTCAATTTAGTGATACTAAAATTGTATACTTTAGAAAAGTTTAAAAATGCATAATTTGTTATTCTTTTTATACTATTTATACTTGCGTAGCAACGGAAACGTTAAAAATATTTCAAAATTATGAAACGGGAATTTGAAAGGTCTTTTACATTATTTTTTTATAGACTTATTCCTAAACCAAGTAATACCAAAATCTACTTTAAATTGTATATACTTTATATTTTATATTCTTATAAAGTATATATACTATACTTTATAGCTATTATATTCTAACAAAAGTCTAATAATTGCCGGAGTATAGAGAAATGACGACGAAGAAGTATTTTCAATTATTCAATAAACCCTAATTACGACTATGTTGTAAAAAAATTGTAATTTTGAAAATTTAGTATGAATAACCACAAGCGCTCTATTATTTTATAATTTTACATTAAAGTTGATTCTATTATTACATTACATATATGAAATCACAATTTTGAAAGAAAGATTTTCGAGAATATTACTATTGCAAAACTAAAGGCTTTAGCCTTGACGATTATATTAACAATATTTAAAACTTTTAAACGTGTAACACAAGTGAAATCAATACAAACATGAACATAAACTTTTTCGCGAAACTGATAAAATAAACATGATTTCCGCTACAAAAGCAATTTCTACCCAAGATACAACCGCTGAAAACATGCAATTTCGTCGCATCGAACCAGTCTATTCCCGCAGGCCATTCATTAGTTCGCCAAACTAAAATAACTCTGATCCCGTGCTTTAAAAGCGGGCTGCTCCCGCTATAAACACGGCACCCTCCTCTATATACTTCGCACACACACAGACACAACTTTTGCGCCGCATCCTCGAGACTCATAAAAAATTCAGCGAGTCCTAGCGGCGCTCGCGCGACTACAATGAATGATTCAGAGAAGAGTCGTGCGCGCCAGCCGCTGTGGCGTAGTATAGAGTAGCAGCGCGGCCACGCGACGCGCTGGAATTAATTTTACAAAACATCCTCTCGAAGGCATTAATAAATCAGCGCGGAATAGTTACAGAGGCGAGGAGGTAGGGGGGAAGTCATGCGCCGCAATTAACTCATATAACGGAAAGAGTGGAAAACCGTATACATATCGTGGCCTTAACGCCCGATAGCCCGGCGTCGCGCGCGCGCCGCGCGTGTCCCCGACCGAGAGATAAGGTTATCCGGGAGGTGAAGAAAAATCCGTCATAACTGTTAACAATGTTATAGCAATGAGCGCGGCGAGAGAGGAGGGGGAGACGACAGCAGCAGGCTCGATAGAGTGTGTAACCTTTCTATTAATAAATCGTGCTGCATATGTGTGTGCACGACATTTTTCGCCTACGCGGCACTTTTTCATCTCAACTAAAGCCCATCGAAGGCTATATTATTTTGTGCATGCGATAAACTGTGTGAGATGCATTTTAAAACACAATGTAATTTTGCGGTTTTCAAATGATAAAGCTGTGGGGCTGTAGGCGATGTGCAGGCTGATTGCGTTTATCGGGAGAAATCGCTCTGTGAAAATTAAATCCACGATCGAGCAAGTCAAATATTCCTGAATAAGTGTGTCACAGGAAATGAAATTGAGGCCAATTTCCTATCTAAAATAAATATGATTGGTTTAGAAAATTTAGCGTCAAGTTTATCGCGTAGAACAAATATAGTTATGAACGCCGTCAGTTTAGAAATTTATTTGAACTTAAACTCTCACAGCTATATTAACCGTCAATTATTATTTAATTTTGTACAATAAATCTATGCTTTGACGTTAATAAACTAAAACAAGCGTCGAAAAGAAATTTACGTCGCCTCAAGTTACTAATCACGTATTGCGGCATCAGATTACACAACTTACGTAACATTATAAGCTTGATTTAGTTCGATAGGCGGCCGAAAAATCGGCCATATCAAAAATCGGACGGTAAATTAGTAACAGGCCACTCGTCACACGCCAAAAGGCTGAGGGTCGAATTTCGCGATAACACACACACACAGGGGCTCCCCCCCCCCCCCCCCCCGCGCGTATCAGCTGCCCATCTATACGCTGCTTTCCTAAAAACGACATTTTTACGAAAGCTATAACTGTATCCTTATTGGACCATAAAGGCCCGATAAAATCGGGCAGAGCCGAGCCGCGTGTATCGTGCAATCCGTTTTGCAATAACTCCCGGCGTGATCTAAAAAGCGCGCGCGCCCGCGCTACACATATCCCTGCATTTAGCATTTTTCCTCCCTCCTCCCCCCTTTCCCGCTCGTGGCGACCATATAGCATTAAGCACTGTATACGCGGTTGCCGAAAAGAAAAGGTAAAACACTGCAGAGCGAAACTGCGCGCGCGTGTACACATAATCCGCATGCGCGCACGTCGCCGAGGGAAATAGGAGCCGATAGTGCAGCGCCGATAGAAAGCTCACTTACAAAACGGTAGCCGTCACGTACGTAAGGAACGTCAATTATTCTCGCTGAAACATTTTTTTCCCCGCGCTCGCGTGTATATAGCGTAACGTTGGTATACATACACTGTATACGAGAGGGGAGCGAGACAAACACACACACACTCTTTCGAAATAGTTCCGTAAACGTCCCGCGTGTCGGTAGCCGCAGCAGCAGCAACACACGCGTCGCGCGCGCGAGGCGAGCCTTCCATCCTGCAGTATAGAGAGGAGAGAGGAGAGGCCAAACACGGCGCAAATGTCACGACTGAAAGCCATTACCGTCCGACTTATCGCCTGGACCCGTGCTCAGGTCACGTTCCCAAGTTACAACGAAAAGCGCTGTACCTATACGCTGCAGTGCCTCCTATGTGTGTAGATATACGCGAGGCTGCGAGCAGCCCATAGGCCTACTCTAATGCTATATACGCCCGCTCGAAAGATATCGTCATTAGATGGTGGCCGCGCGCGTTCGCGGATTCCCGGCTTCCTCGTTCGTATATATTATATACTCGGCACTCTGCCGGGAGGAGAGAACTATGTGGTCGCGCTGCTGCGTACATTCATCAACACCTCGGCGCTTTGACTTTTTCCGTGTATATACTCGGTTCTCTTCTTCGTTCCTCCTCCTGCTGCTGCTCACCACAGAATTTTATTTCGTTGGGATGCCTGGTGTCGTTAGGGTTTTTGCTCGTTTCTGAAAAGAGTAGAATGCAGTGTCAGTTTTATATTACTAGCAAATTTGTATTTATTTAAGTTTATTCCTACAATACAAAAATTTTAAGGTTTGAAACTGTAATGAGAACAGTATTCGTATAGTCCTTCATTGTTAACTACTTACACACTGAGAGAAGGATTTATTTATATTTAATATATATGTTAACTATTAATACTAAAATAGCTGATTTTGGCGAATTAAGGAAATATTTGACGGAAATATCCAAAGCCTTACTATAAAGATGCGCATATTAATAGCTAATATACGATATGAATAGTTAATTTGCGATATTGATAGTTAATATATTTTTCTGTACATTTTTAATATATTTTCTTATTAAATATAAATAAATTCTTCTCTCAGTGCAGATAAAATTTTAATACTTTTTTGCTATTTTCAAAACGACATTTTTAATCATTAATACTATTTATGACTTATATTTTTAAGTTAAATGTTTCATAATTCCAAACTTTGTAGGTCTTCTTTGGACCAATCAGCTAAGGCCTTAAACGAAAAGCTAACGTCACCGTCAACCAATCACGGGCTCCTTTTAAACGGACTTGACCAATCGCAAAAGTTTTATTTGGGCTTCATATTTCCGTCATCAGTCTTTTAAGAGAGGATAATATAGTTATTCATGAATTACGTGTCCGGTTAGACATGCGGAAAAAGAAAGCTAGTTTTTTTAGTTTATAAAAAATGGTTTAACAGTTTTTTTAACATATTAAATATGTATGTATATGTCTTTGGAGATTATAAGAGGGTATACGCAAGCGGTCCATCCTAAAAAATGATAATTTCTCGAGATAAAAAGTACTGCTCATTGTAAACACTTAGGAATTTCCATTTTTTTTTCTTCAAAGCAAGCAATGTTTACAATGCCCAAAACAACACGTATGCAAATGGGCGAGTATACGTTTCTTTCGAACGAGCTGCTTGTGAAAATTTATGAATTATGGAAGTTTCGCATGCCATAAACGGCCGCGACGGCATAATTATACAGCGCAGATTGTTTAGTGCAACATACACTCATACCACCCCACACACACACAGAGTGATTCAGGCAAAGCAGACTAATTAAACTTTACGAAGGCTGAGCAGCGTTCACTGAAGGTCAACGTTTTACTGCTGAAATTTAGTGCCCCACACGCCGCGTGCGCAAGCGCAGCAACATATATACTTGTATATAGTGGACGTCGACGGATGGCTCGCGCGCTCGCCGAAAAAGAGCGAGCGCGAGAAATGCGTCAGAGTCGTTCCGGCCAATAAACTAGAGATGCGAAACGCGGCGAATCCTTTTCGGCGAAACGAAAATGGAAAGGACAGTTCATTATGTATTCATTAGCCTTTTTCGCGGTAGATCAGAGAGAGAGAGAAGCGAGATAGGAGGAGGAGGCGGTGGCGGACCGTTGGCGCCGCACGTGCCACGGGAATGGAAAAAACACTTTGAGCTCGTTCGCCGTGTAATTTCGTGCTACCGAGAAATGGGAAACAAAGCAAGAGGTATATGTACGTAAAAGTGCATTTTTTCGGAAATTAAGTCAGTGCGCGAGCGTGCTTCCCGTCTTCTATGAATCCCCGCCGTATACTCCATTTGCGTATATACCTCTGAACTAAATTCATTATAATAATTACTTGCCAGAACTCGCTCATACTTGTTAACGAATTAAAAACCAGTTTTATGAGTCACGCGTGATTATGATCAGATTTGACTTATAATTACTGCAACGTAAATAGGTAGTAAAGAGTTTAATGTACATGCTAATGCTAAAAAACCTTAAGCCAATCTTTTGTTTCGTCCGTGCACTGGATTATGTGATACGGTCAGCAGTATTTTCGAGAATTGTTCACCGTGTATAAAAAGATCAGTATTGGTAAAAAGCCGGAGACAACTCTGGAAAATTGAAAGAAACGTTACAGATTTCTACATCGAATTTTTTTTTCAATAAGTTTTCAAAGTCAAAATTATCTCACTCGTCCCCTCTTCTCAATGAGTTGAAAAATAATGTGCAACCAAACAATTAGCAAAACTAAAACATTACTAAAGAATATAGAGAAAAATACGAAAATATATATTTACACCACGAAATTACCAGTGCACAAAACAATTTAGCACAACCGACCAACATAGTCTCATCTCGTGCGCTTTCAATACTAGAAAATTAAAAGCGTCTAATTATTAATCGCTCGTTCCCAGGCACATTACGCATGAAAACGAGTCGCCTATAATGACTTGGCCGCGTACATACATACACGGAGCGTTACACGCCTAGGCGCACGGGCGTTCGGTCTTTATCAATAAACGATTACACGACAAAAAACCTGTAATACTATAATTTCGAGCGAGCGGAAAAAAGAGAACGCGAGCTGGCGCGTAAGTATAGCGAAAAACGAAGACGCGAAACGCGGGAGCCGATCTGCACGCGAGAGAGCTCTACACACACTTATACATGCATACATATATATAGACTTATACGCGCGTATTATACGCGCAAAAAGGATCACCGCGCGCGCGAACGCCGCAAGAATCTTAAGCGTCGTGTAAGTACGGAAAGTCGCATTGATAATCGCGCGTATTATAAATACACGCGAGAGGTAGGAGGAGGAGCTCGCGCGCACAGAGCTAAACCTGTTATTTCTCTGCGCGCTCGCTCGCTCGCGGAAATAAGAAGAAGCGCTTGTAAAGCAGCGTGATAACTTCCAATTTAGCGGTGGTAAAGAGACTTTCTGAGGTTTTCGAGGACGACCGCGAGAGCCACTAAGCGCGCGAGTCGTTATCGCCGCGGATAATCGCGCGCTCGCGCGTCGAGTTTATCCGCGCAGTGCGCACAGTGGGCGGATTCCTGGCGCTTCGAGATTCTATCTTTCTCTCTCTCCCTCCCCATGCGCGCCTTTTTACTTTTCTTCAACTCCGCGCTTTCTTATACACGTTATATACGCGCGCGGGCTCGCTCTCCCTTCGCCCTTTATAATGCAAGATCAGCGATCCGATTTCAAGCGCGCAAGCGCGAGCTAACCCGGATTCTTCGTCCTCTTCGTTTTTTATTTCGGCCGTATTTACTTTCGTTATGCGGCCATCAGTCGGCCTCTCTTTCTCTGTCTGCCTCTCTTTCGCGGATTGTGCACAAGTGAGGGCCGGGTATTGTGTCGCGCGCACGCGAGACTGTGTGTATACTACGACAGCCATATGATATATATGCATGTACGTACACACGCTTGCGAAATTGCCAGTCGAGAAGGAGAGTCTTGTATAAACGGGAGTTTCGCTATGGGAAAATCAAATATAAGCCACGAGAGGGACAGATATGTACGTCTGTCGTTCGGAAAAGGATTTATTATTGGGGATATACATATAGAGACGTGGGCGCGAAGCCGCGACGGTATATATAAAAATTTACTGGTTTCGGGCGACAGACGATACTTTGATGGAACGGCGCGGCACAATACAGTGGAAATGATTGTATTGTGTAAAATTTTAATAATATCTATAAAATCGATATATTTCTGAAGGAATTGTTTTCTTCTCCAGAAACACGAAAATATACAGAGGTTGAATAATACGATGTACTGGACTTACGCGACAAATAAAATAGTGAAAAGAAAATATTATACTCTTACCTCTTATAAATAGAAATATTTATTTGAAATCAACATTGAATCCAAAAAAGCCAACATATACAATAAATCATTAAACAGTGTCGAAAAATCGATATCAATGTTGCGTCATGTACATATGACCACGCGATGTGTGATCAAGAAATCTAAAATAAACCCTAGATGTCGTATCAATTGTGTCAATGATCGCAAATATACGCAATTTATTTATCAGAAGGTCGTTCGATATTTATTTTATTACCTGGTAAAGACATCGGCGAAAAATACACACCACTGAAAATAACTGACTGCTCGCGCTCGTAAATTCGAAAAATTACACTCCGAGAATACGTGATTGCCCCCTTGCCGGTACATCATATATTTCAGGCTGAATAATATGAGGAGGGTAATTCGCTCGTTGAGATATTTTTGAAACGCCGACCAAGCGAGACTATCGAACGCCCATTGGTTATATCCACACCGCGGCCTGAGCTTTTAATTTAATCTCACTTTCGTGCCCGCATTAATAAAGCTAGCATCATTCGTCGCGCCATTAAGTGCGACGACCAGCGATGCGCAGACTCGCATAAGCGAAAATAGGAAGAGGGAGAGGGAGAGAGGAGACGAGCCGAGAGGCTTATAGCGAGTGTTTGCCTTTCTTATCGTCCAGACACTGCTGATCGATCGGTCCGTTAGCATGTAGAAAGAGTGGAGAGGGGAGAGAAAAGATTTCGTTTTAGCGAAAGAACTTTGCATTCGGTCTTTGAACTCCGCACTTTTACCTATATATAAAAATGAAGAACTTTGTGAATAATTTTACTTATAGAGCGAGTAAAATATAATATTTTTGTTTTTACAAGCTTATGATAACAGATTTTATCACATTTCAATAAACTTTATGTATGCATTTATGTATAAATGATTATTATTTAAAAATAAAGGATAAAAATGAATCATAATTATGTTTTTGGATAAGTTTTCCACTAAATTTCAATCATTTTCGCGAGTTAATTAAAAAGATTTTACACAGCACTAGATTTACTTCTCTCTACTCCTATATATGTCCGCCATATAGAAAATATTAGGCTAACAAAACAAAACCATTTCAAAAAAGTTCTTACTAAAGCGTTAAAAAATTTCAGATTAATTTAAATATTTCACCGAATTCCAACAGTCTCTCCCTCCAACACATCAGTCTCGACATAAGTGACACACGCGCCGGTATATATCGACTTTCGCGGGTCGGCGCAAGTCACCCTCGCTTATTATCGATGCAAAACTATAGCTCGTGCACGTCTATGCACATACAATCACACTTATATAAATGTATGCATATATAAAAAACGCTTCTCGCGCGCGCATGAGCGTACCTATACGCGGCCCCGCGAGGTACACATTACGCACCTACGGGGCGGGCCGACGCCTCCGACGCCGCGAGGTCATCGCCGGGCGCGAGACGAGGTCGACAACCGGATCCTTTATATCTCGCGCGCGGCGCGCCGGGGCTCGAGTAGCTCGAAGAAGTTCGGAGATCCTCTCCGCACTGCCGCCGACGCCCACGCGCTTAGCGCTTGATCGTAAACGTAAATGTGCCACGGCTTTTGCGTGTCGATTGTGTCAAGCGCGCGTGCGTGCGAGGGAACGGCTTTTTGATGACGGCTAATGTGGCTGTCGAAAGGGTTGGGCTAATTGCATTTTTAATGGCTTTTTTTTGTAAGGATGTTCTGTTTGGTAGAGAAACATTGGCAGAGAGCTTGTGAATAATTACTTTTCCGAAATGCATGAACTCGAGAACAGTTATGTAAAAATGTATTCACTTTTGCCACGACCGGTCTCAATAAAAATGACAATAAATTTGGAACCTGGAAAGTTTTAGCGACTTTGGAAATGTATGACTACTGTTATTACTAATTATGCGAAATTCGAAAGGTTACGAAATCGACAGTTCGGAAAAAAATTTTCCTCGCTGCCGAATTAGTCAGCTTATTGCTATGTGTATGCTCGCGACTGGATGTTGTAACGGGATTTTTTTTTCATACCATAAAATATACCTCGGTTCCATTAACGCACACGCCGATGCTGTATATATAGCTTCTCTTCTAAATAACATTTAACAATGTACAATAAACACAGCACGAGTTTTCAAAATTACACAAGGTCATTGTTGACCCATTTCCGCTCCAGCTGTTCAGTAAATGAAGCTGCTTCTTTTTTTTTTTAAAGTCAACAATTATATTTGGGAAATACTGTTATCCGAGACATAATTTTTAAAAATTCGACGGTTTTTGCTCGACCCCATTTCAAGTGAAACGTACAATACACACCGCTACAGGTTCAATAAGACATTTAAATATTTAGTATGGACGCTGGAAAAGTAACTGCTAATCGTTTTATAATTTGCAATAATGGAGGCGTGCAATAAGCCAGCGCGCGATTACGGAGAAAATAAATCGCGCACGATAAAGGTCTCTAAACGCTAAAAAGAAACTCGTGTCGAAACTTTCCGAGTAATTTGAATAATCTGGCTTTTTACGGCGCGCGCGCAGAATTAAAGAAATAATTTTCTAATTGCTCGAATCGACTCGCGATATTCCGTATAATGCGCGCTCGCGCGATCTCTTTTTTCCGACCGCGCTATAACGTCACCGCGACTTTAATCACCGATTGAATTGAACAATCCCATATAAATATTCCCAGCCGTAAACGTGTGTAATGGTCACGACGTCTATATACACACACATGCGCATAGCACACACAGAGAGCGCGAGATTTTCCTCTCCACCCCGAACGTGCGCGGCTTCGATTTAAGAAGATCGAGTGCACATAAAATAATTACTTAATCGCTCGGCTCGACCATTTTGCTCGTTCTTATTCTCATTGAGCTCTCCTCTATATACGTACAGATATATGTTTAAACACGAAAGCTAAAACTTTCTTCGCGTCCGCGCCGCTTTTAGCGGGCGTTATAAATATTCACGAGAGAACCGCGAGCGAGCGAGCGCGCAGGGCGATTATCGCTAATCACCGCGCGGCGCGGCAAACGGCAAAACAATCCAACGCGCGCGCGGTTTGCGCCATTTGCGCAATACACATGCGGCTGTGGCTCTCCTACACACTACGGAATACGTGACCCACGGGCGAGAAGCGTACCTATGTATATATATTATACTCCGCACCTTTTTTCCTCCTCGCGAGTTAATCCAACTTTTTTCTTCGCCCTCATCTCGCGCTCATTTCTTGCGAGCAAGCGAGCGAGCAACATCATTGGATACTAATAGTTATAATTATATACGCACTCGCGCTCGCGTTACTTTCCAGCTGAACGTTTTCACAGCCGGTTCTCATCACGAGCGAGCGCGCGCAGCTCTCTTTCTCTCCACATAATAATTCGCTCGCACCACCACCTGCATTTTCTTTAATGACGCGTATGTGCATAGCGCGCGTGGGGCGATATATATACGCCCGTGTGTATATAATCCGTTTTCTTTGGTGCGCGCGAGGGCGCATTTAGCACCTCAGTAGAAGAAAGGCTTTCTCGCGGCGCGCAGGTAGTTTGCGAAAAGGTGCGAGATGAGCGGGACCCGGAATTAACTTCGTTCTTATTAACGACTGCGCCCCAAAGAAGTGGTATTATATGCGAGAGAGAGGCGCTGTGCGGTATTTTTATGAATATACGCACGTTTTTTTCTCTTTCTCGTTCGGGTATAACGTTAGCGGACTATACATGTGAACGTCGTAGTCTCTTGAATTAGGCTTTTTTTTTTTTATAAACACCCGCGCAGTTTTTTCGTATTCGAAAATTTCTCACGCTGAAAAGCTGAGTTATGGGATGTTTTTTTTTTTTAAATTGCGCGTGTTTTACCGATGATGTGCTCCGTAAAACGCGCAGCCTCAATTATTTTTGAAGGATGTATAAATATGGAACACTTTTGCAAAAACGTAGTTGTTCGGGATGATTTGGGTCGAAGCATCGCAGACTCATGAAGATTTTCAAAAAAAGGCCAAGAAGATGTTTTAAAGTTATCTTTAGAAGTGTATACTTATGTCCTCGATTGAATATGTCTTAACCGAGTATAACGGTACGGTAAACTCGTTCTTTTCTTACAACAAATCGAAAGTGTAAGACTTTTTCTCAGCCAAACCGCAAGCGCATAACCGAATATTTTATTAACCCAATAAATATAAATCACAAATTTTTAATGCAGCGCATAATATAAGTAAGATTTTATTTACAACTGTTTCAGCGCTCAAATATAAACGAGCACCCGTTCGTATCACACGCTCGAGATATCTCATCCCCGCAAAAATTCTCCTCCACACCGGTGCCACATTTTTCCGTTTCCCTGTACACATATATACATATTACGAGCATTTACCGTAATCCCATTAACTATTAGCTTGTCAAATAATGCATTAAATATTCGCGTAATACACAACGCGCAGCGGAGAGCCGCGCGCGTGAAATTAACCTCATTAGCTGAAACCCTCGTAATTCGAATGGGCTTTTTTACCCCGGGTAATCAGCGGCTACACGCATCGCTACTTTAGAGGCCCCGAAGACTCACGTATACTCGCTCGCTCGCGTAGACGCGCGCGCGCGCTTTTAATGTGATTTCCCTTCAAGCTGCTGCGCTCGCGCTGCTGTAGCTCTTTTATAAGCGACGACGCCTCTGCATTTTCTGCGCCCGACTGCGAGACGTTAATGCGAGGTAGATGCAGGAACGAGAGCGAGAGAGAGAAACTGTGCTGAGAACGAGCGCAAGCGCGCCTGTGGGGCAAAGGGAGAAAAAAGCGCGGAGAAATTGACGGGGAGAGGAAGAATGAGAAGATAACGAAAGAAGAGCGAGCAGAAGCTCCGCGGGTGTAATACTGTTTGCTCAATTTTAATTTTCATCGTGTGCAAGGGTTTTAATCTAAAAAAAGAAGAGCAAAACGTAGAGCTGCGTAGTCATGGTGATAAAATGTTTAATAAGCTTTCGACACTCGGCGCGCGCAAAATATAGACACATTTCATTTTTTCAGTAATAAATTACAAAATAAAGAGAATAAATTCATTTCAACGCATAGTCTTATTATATTGTTAAAACATATTCTGTATAATTTTTTTCTGAGTATACTCTACATTCTTTATTTATAATTAAAGAAGTTTCAAGGATTACTCTTATCCTTCTATACAATTTATATATAAATATTAATTATGATATAACATTGTATATAATTATACTTAAGCTGCTTATAGCTTAAAAATTCAACTGCGTATGACAGGATGAATAATTAATTAAAAGGCTCGTACAAATTTTATTTCAAAAGAACGGTAAGTCGCCATACTCGATCGTTAGAGTCACTCTATAGCTACTAATTAATAACACGAAAAAATGTATACATTGAAACTAACAGCTTTCTTTCGAGCGTTTTGTAAACAAACATGTAACAAAAAAAAAAAAAATGTAAAACGCATCCTAATTACATGTGCATGACTCGCGGCAGCATCGCACACCCGTCACTTTCTTATTAGACCGAACGAATTCCAAATCATTATTATTTAATCGTCAATTTCTATACGAATAGCCGCAGTGCGCCTCATCGTCGCGCCTCTCTCTCTCTCCCCGCCCCGATAATTAGGTGAAAAACTTGGCCGAGCCATCACAGACACTTTCTTGCGCGCGCGGTATATGTACGTGCATCAAGTATACACAAACAAAAACGCGCGCACGGACGCACAGGACGAGAGACGCGAGAGAAAGAGATGCGCCTTATATACCTATATATATATATGCGGAGGCAGAGAGCAAAGGCGACCGCGTGCTCTCGCGTCTCGCCTATACAATTACTAAATAAGCACGTGTCTGGGCGGCGCGCGGAAAAACTCGGCGTGCAGCCAGTGGACACACACACACACACATACCTCCACCTTCTCGCTATGCACACAGCCGCGCGCACTCCAGCACACGCGTGTGCACTTAATGCGTATATACACTTACTCATTCGCGGTTAGACAGGCGCGCATCGCAAGCGCGATGCACTTCCCTGAGAAAAGCGCCGAGCGCATTTCCATAGGGGAACGAGGAGAGCTAATGCAGCCTTATCACACGTACGTAATGAAACCATTACGCTGGCTTATGTAAACACACACATGCACATCGCTGGCTGGGCTCTTTCTCCTCGATGGCTGGCTGGCTGGCTGGCCACTTTTGAAACTATAACTATAATGCGCGCCTCCTGCGAGCTCTCTCTCTCTCTCTCTCTCTCTCGCGCGCATAGTAGTATACGTTCGACGATCGCGTCTCACCGTCTGTGTACTGCGACTACCGTATGTAAGTGTGTGCGGATGCGGGTATGCGTATATAAGCGTAACTGCATACTGCAAGGCGGAGTGTAATCTGAAATCCGCAATTAGCAGGTTGCCCGAGTGCTTCTGCTTTTCCGGATAATATGCGCTAGCGGTGTGATTTTGGCTTGGGTGAGATGGCATATCGTCGCTGTTTAGAGGGAAGAGAGAGCGCGCGCTCGCACATAGCGTTTTTACGGCGAAATTTAATTTTACGTTGCCGAGCCTCGACTAGGATGTGCCAGAATATTGCGTTTCAAAGCCGTGTGCAGCTTATTTTTAGTGCGGGCTCATGTCAGAGGTAAATGGTTAGAAAATTGCACGGCATGGTTCTTGTATCCGTTTCTTTTCGTATACGGCGTATATCGTCCGTCAATAGTGGTTTACTTACTTTTATTTACTTTGATTAAATATGTATAATTTTGTAACTTTCTAAAGGTTACTTGGATGTGCGTTTACTTTCACATATAATAAAAATAAAATATATTTCGCAAAGTAAGTTTGATGGGTTTTCATTTTCTTCGAATTATAGTCTTTTCGTTTACATACAATAAATCAATGTAGTTGGAATAGACATTGATGAAATTATAACATATTCTTTTGATATTATATTATTAAAACAAATTTTCAGACATCTGTGAAATCTCCCAATATGGCCTAGCGCTTAATATGGATCATCGTAATAGTTCGAAATCTATGTGGCCCTATTTTTTAGTAATATAGGTTCATTAAATGTATTTCGAATCAAAATGAGCTGCTGTATGTTTTTATAGTCACTAAATATATATGCTTGCATTAATAGAGGAGATTGTTTCGAACCGCTCGAAACTTTTCGAGCTGCCAAAATCGAATGAGAACAGTTTATAAAAGGTTCTTGTTTTAGTACAAAGTATTTTGTATCCAAAATCTCCTAATATAGACCACTTCCAGAATTTTAAGTATGGACTACATTCTTTATTTTTTCATATTTTTATTGCTAAAATAGCATTGTTTATTAACTTACATAGGTTTATTATTGTAGAAAAACTTTCGTACTGATATTTAGATAAAATCTTTGTATTTATGATTTTCCATTGCCTTTATAAATAAAAAGTAATAAATGTAGAATCATAGAATATGAAAATCTATTATTTCTTAAACAAACATACTCGATTATATCATTTTTTTTTATGATATCCTAAAGTGGTCTTGTATATTAAGAATCCATTTTTAAAAATCGTGGAATTTCGTTTTTTACATTATATTTTGTTATTACATAATCAATTAGAAACTCCAACATATTATTTTTAATACATTTCTCTAAAAATCGATCACTCCGAAGCGTTCAAATAATATTTTATTCAATTTTTAAAGCCATTTAAAATTCAGTGTACCATTTTGTAAGCCTTCACTCTATGTATATATTTTGAATACATTAAACTACATCGACCATCAAACACTTGTACAAGAAAATTAAAATACGACACTAACGAATGCACAAATATACACGTACATATCCCAAGAAAAGATGTATCATAAACAATAAAAAAATGTTTGCCTTTACAGAGATAAATCTGGGAGCCAGAGGAGAGCGACGCCTTGGGATTTTTCAGCGATACAAGACACCTTACTCCCCGGCCTGGTCAGCGCACGCTCGCAACGACGGAGGCGATTCTCCGAGTGCCACATGTCAATTCATCTCGGGTTTCCGCGCGCGCGCAACACAATGCCCCCGCGGCGCCGAAGACGAAGAAGATGTCGCAATGATGCGCACCGACCATGCATAAAAAGCTCAAGTGCACGGGCAATCGTGTATGATGGACTCGCGCGCACGCGGCTCGCTTACTATGACCTTCTTTTCAGACTGTCTTTTTTCTTCGTGTGCATACTTTCATTATTTATTTATAACGAAAGTGCGCGCACGTGGGATTAGCGAATTGAATATTCTTGAGCTTATACACCCGCCGTATTTATTCCGCCGAGGCTTTACTGTTATGTATTATTTAGTATACGTAATAGCTTTGAATTAAATAAATATACGGCGACAAGGACATAATGCTGGCATAAAAACTAAAACATTAACAATTAAATGTAATAGCATAAGCTTTGCATTATCATGTCACATTCTGCATTATACCGTCATAATCGCATAAGATTCACAGCACGTCCGGTCAATGTGCTTTAAAGACAATAAATCAACGAGAGAAATTCATCAAACTTAATTACAGCTCTGTAAAATAAGCCAAAGCAAAGCTCGAAAAAAAAAACCTTTGAGCTTCTGTAGCTCACATCCTCTCGCGTTGCATAATCAGCTTGGCGCACCACCACGCCGTGCAAATCGAGCAAAAGGGTTCCTCTCTTACACGAGGCACATGTAGTACTCGAGACACACACACACACACACATACACACCTCGGGTTTAACAGCCACGTGCACTGCACGTACCACGTATTCGTGCTTCGCGTGCGCCGGCGCGCGTTTTATACATGAAAAGATCGCCCGAGCACATTTCACTTCTCTCAATTAACGCGGGGAGGGCGTGAGTTCCGGGTGCATATAAGTATATCCATATCTGCGCGTATAGCTGAAACAATGTGTGTGTGTGTGTGTGTGTGTGTGTGTAAGCGCCTGTGCGGGGCACACGTATACATATATGCACGCGCGCGAGCGGAGGAGCTAAGTGCGCCATAGTGGAATATCACGTACAATGATATGGAGAGCATGAGAGACAGGAATAAAGAACTGAGATGTCGAGGCTGTCTGTTATACGAGTGCGCGCGATGCTTGTAAACGGTCTACTAGGGTGTAGCTAGCGTTTCCGCGAAAATGCAATGTTGAATTAAGGGCGAGGGACGGGTGGTAATGGGGTACCGGAGTTTTGCCATATATGTATAAGATGTGTCGGGGTTGGATATAACTCCGAGGCGCCGCAATTTCTGGATTATCGCCAGTGTTGATGGGAATGAGTGAGAAAGAGAGGACAGCGACACAATGAAATCATAAATCATCATTACGTTCGTGTTCTAAATTATTGATTATAAAAATATTGTATGCTATTGTGCCGTATACATTAGATAAATCAATTGATTTGGGGAAAAGCTAAATTATAAAATAAGTAAAAATAACTTTTGGTTAT
Organism: Torymus aiolomorphi; assembly: GCA_036365515.1. NCBI lineage: Eukaryota > Metazoa > Arthropoda > Insecta > Hymenoptera > Torymidae > Torymus > Torymus aiolomorphi. Next base: position 126,729,213 of record CM070877.1, on the reverse strand, counting down.
AATGGAAGTGAGATGATATTTAACATGTAATTTTTACTGCGTTTAAAAGGTTGAAAATTCATTCAAAATAAAAGGAGAATCTCTTTTTCAAAAAGAAGTATCCCATTGGGCTAATCTCGTCTATATTACCATCGTATTTAATTAAATTCATCGGAGGTTATTGTTTGCGTGCAGCCTGAATAACTTTCTCATTCAAGTACTAATTCTATACAAAACTATAATATATATAAATTTTTGTGGACCTATGCGTTTATCAAGTAATATACAATGCAATGATGATTTAGTACAGTCTACATATGCATATCCTCTTGAGCAAGAAAAATACTTAAGTTGCAACGTAACAGTGAAACGATATTTTAATTCAAGTCGACTGCTTCTATCTATCTGCGTCACTCCACAACAGAAGGTGTGGAGTCGAGGCTCCCGAATCCTCAGGCTATACGCTATACTATGGCTATACGCGGGACTCTGCGGCGGTGGAGCACATACTTCCCTAGCTGCTCGTGTGATCAACATGGCAGATGAAAATAAAAATAACTGGACAGGGCTCTGAACCTGCCGGGTTTACCACTCCACGGGACGTGGTTTCTACTTCCATGGAGGTGGTGAAAAACTTTACTGGATCATCAGTCGTAAATATGAGTAGAGCGCAAAGGAAAAGAGAGCTCTGGCGCATCCACTATAAGGAAGCTAAAAAGACGCAGGCTGAGGGCAAGGGGCTCATTCGTGGCTGGGGCTGGAACACGTCTAGATAATCCGGTTGCCTTTGTGACAGGGATGGGGTCGAGAAACTCGCGGAGGAAAAGAAACGGAAGCAAAGGAGTGTTTCCGATCCTGCCGTGAAGCCGTCAAACAAGAGGACCAAGCAGGAGCCAAGCCCCGCTAAACAAGGAAGCCCGTTGTACACCGCAATATCCGCCAACCTACACGGTTCTTGTTACCATCAGGGTTGGCGTGAGGATGGAAATGGCGGCCTTCGATCTCGAAAGGGGGTGATCATGGACAGATCATGGACATCCCAGTGGATGGACTTGTTCCAAGATACCTGAGGAGTAGGGTGGCGGTCTTCATCTGCTATGATAGGGAGTTGGAAATGTGGCTGCGAGAAGTAGTATCATCCACCAAGCTCGAAGACGGGACTCTGACGAGGATCGTTTTTCTCAGAGGTGAGAGTGAGACCAAGAGAGTGAGAGCGACGGTGCGGGTACCATCGTCAAGGAGGGAAGCCACTTAACTTAAGCTCTTGGGGCGTCAGAACCCAGAGTTGACCACCTCTGAGTGGAGAATTCTCCAGACTCCAGAGCGAGACTCAGGTAGCCTTCTCTGCCTGGGAATCGACGAGGCAATAGCGGGTGTGCTGAATGTAAAAGGAAAGAAAGCCTTCCTGGGGACAGGGCAGGCCACTTTTCGGTGGGCCTCCAAGGACCTGGAGGGTAAGCAGGCAAGGAGGAACACAATGAAGGCGAAGGGGATCAGCTAGGACATGGCTAAACCAGAAGTCGACATTCTGCAAATTCACTTGCATCACAATAAAGGCGTCTCGGTGGCTTGAACCAGGTGCATGACTGTGAGGCAGACATGCCCACCCATAGCGCTGGTGCAAGAGCAATGGCTAGTGAGGGACCGCATAAGGGGCCTGACAGCAACGGGGGTCACCTACGCGAGTGGGGAGCATCGAGACAGAAGACAAGAGGGCATGCGTAACAGTTAGGGGAATAGAAGCGCCGGGGCAAAGTGTTCATAGTGGTCTCTACTTATTATACTCACGGTAGTGAATTTTCCCCAGAGGAGGTACAAAAGACTACTTGATGAAAACCTTGTGGTCTTGAACAAGGAAGCAGAGCCAACCTTCGTCACGGCAAACAGGAGCGAGGTACTCGATATCACTTTCTGCAATGGACTGATGAAGGGGTGGATACACGACTGGAGGATCTCCAACGAGCCCTCAATGTCGGATCACAGGATAATTAGGGTCACATTGAGGGAAGTTGTACCCCATGTGGATTGGATCAGAAACCACAGGAAGACAAACTGGAGTGGATTCAAATCCTCGGTGAGGAGTCGACTCGCTGACTTCCGGGAAAAATATGGCACACCAAACAAATTGGAGTATACCGATGCCTTTATTAGGATGGCGCTCATTATTGCGTTCGAGGAAAACTGTCCTCTCACCAAAGAAATGGTGTTCTGAAACAAGCACAAGAACGATACTGCAAGACTGTTTAGAGTCCTGGCAAATGCACCGGGTGGTAAACTTAGGTTCATTAGGAAGCTTCATTAAGACCCCGGATGAAACCATGCACCTGCTGATGGAAACCAACTTTCCCGATCTCAGACCGGTGGGTGAGGATAATCAAGCTCTCCGCCGGGTTGGGAAGAAGGCAGATTGGAACACAGCAGAGCAGATGGTGACAGCGAAAAGGATAAGGGAGCCAATTTTGTCTTTTAAGGCACAGATAATATCACCCCGGCACGGCTGTAACAGGACCTGAAGATTACTATTCGACCGCTGACAGGGCTACTCAGAGGCTGCATAGCACTGGGCTGCACGCCCAGGCAGTGGCTTAAGACTAAGGTTATATTTATCCCTAAATCGAGGAGGAGAGCAACTTCATGACAATCAGCCTCGCATCGTTCATACTAAAGACGTTGGAAAAATTGGTTGACGGATTCCTGAAAGAGGGACCTATGAAGCTGTGGCCACTTCACGAGGAACAGCATGACTATCGAACTGGCAGGTCAGTGGAAACCGCTCCGATCATTCGTGGGCTTCATTAAGGACCAGATCGAGCATAAGGGAATCTGCATATGAGCCTTTCTGAATATCGAAGGCGCGTTTAATCACACCTCTAGGCAGGCCATCCGGAAAGGCGTCGATGATGATGGATTCCAAAGGGCATCATTGACTTTAGCATCATGAGCACTTTGGAAGATTGAGAGTTGACAACGTCCTGGATGGGACACTCGATCGGCGAGTCGGTCTCAGAGGGCTACCCTCAGGTTGGGGTACTCTCACCCCTGTTGTGGAGCCTTGTCGTTGACAGCCTGCTGACGGTGCTCAACAGGAGGTACATCAAAGCGGTATACTATAAGCATTTCTAACGGAGCTGGGGAAACAAAATCTTCTCAATCTAACCTGGATACCGGGTCATCCCGACTGGAAATAAAATGAGAAACCGGACGCACTGGTCAAGCAAGGGTGTCACATGCAAGGCCTTATTGAGAGGCCAGTGGAAATGCCGTCACAGACGGGACACAGTAGGTTTGACAACCTGAGTAGTGCGGACTGGCACGTAACGGCAGGTTGTAGCAAAGCGAAGGCCCTGTGAGGCGCATGGGGGACAGTTGGGAGAAAGAACTACTTTCCCTCAGTAGGTAGTAACTCAGAACCGTGGTGAAGCAGGTTATAGGCCATGAGAACCTGAAGTGTTTTTCACACAAAATAGGGAAGAGTTCATCAGCCGATTGTGCCAGATGCGACGATGAATGTGAAGAAACCCCAATCCACGTTCTCTGCGAGTGTCCAGCGCCCGCTGCCACTAGGCGGAAGTGGTTTGGTAGTGAGTTTTCTACGCAGAGCTTGCGTCCATAGGCTAATTAGGGTTTAGGTATTTTTTATTTAACTTGCCTGCCGCCGTCCGTCTGGATAACTCCGCACTTTCTACGTATTAATTTTTGGGCGAATCGAAAAAAGTATGCTGGTATTATACAAGCTGGAAAAGTGTCACAAACTCATGGAGGTATTGTACTAAGTATTATACAATAATAGTGTCATGTATGATACCGCGGTATTATAGGCGACCAACCCTGTATTTGAGATGGAGAGCGAGGATGACAAAACTTAGTTCCGCGCTTACCGAGGGGTGGTGCTATCATTAACTTTGCAGGCTTTTCTTCTGAATCGCGGTACAGTGAGAGTTTCTCTATTACACCCACCAGTGATTACACGTGTCGTGATTACGCGAGCTATTGCATTCGCACCCTTATGGCTATTCGCGGTTGCTAATACGCAGCACGTTATACCACGGTCATACACAGGTAAAATGGACCGTGTTCACGTGTTATTCGATTCGATGGACTTGTAAAAAGCATGTCAAAATAGATCAATCATCACCCATCAGAACTTCAAGATGGCGTGGATGCATTGAATTACCTTAAAAATATTGAGGGCATTCGTGCGAGAAATGTGGCCCATTATTGATTGCCGAAATTTATCAAGAACTGAATTTTCGCCAAACATCGGTAGTCTGGGTATTTTAAAATAGGGCTTTTGTTTTATTTTTTAAATTGAAGTGATTTGCATTACAACTGAATATGTATTATTTCAGCATTAAAAAAAAAAGATCAAGAAAGAGGCCTCGAGACAAGGAAAATTCTCTCGAGACAAGGCACATTCTCTCATACACCTCCAGAAAAGAAAACAGAAAAGTTCTTAAAACAGTAGCTAATTTGCTACTACGTTTCAAGCACCGAGAAGTTTATATTAAATTTAGGATCATGCCACCTAAAGGTTTTTTGCTACATGGTCTACCTGGTTGTGGAAACACATTACTTGCCCAACCAATTGCAAATATAAGTATACAAAATAAAGTGAGGTTTAGAGTCTAAATCAAACAATTAAAGGATACGTTGTTGCCGTACAAATTTACACTTTTCACATGAACCTCACAAATACGTTCAACTGAAAATGTAACTTTCATAATAAACGTCAACGATATTCTACAATTTTTTTCCTTATGCCACTAGAATTTTGTATGCTATCAATCATCACTCAAATCATCTCAAGATTTTATCGACTTTTCTTCTGCCACCAGTTAATTTAATATTAAACAATTCCTATAGGTTTTCCACACATCCCTAAGATTTAAACATCTCATTTACAACAACCTGAAATAAAAAATGTAAGTTTCATTAAATTCAAAGAATTTATGTAAATCTTCTAATTTTTATGAATGATGATGGGAATACATACCTTATTTTGTTTTGAATGATCCTGAACAATCTTGGCGTTATTATTATATACTCACTTTAATTAATTGCAGTAGAATTGTGAGTCCACACAGTAAGTATATATTTTTAGAAGACCCCAACAATTTATATAATTTGTATTGTATAATCTGAAAATGAAAAAAAAAAATTTTCTATTATTTTAACAGTTGTAGTCATTTGTTTTACAAAAAATAATAAACAATATAATTATCTATATATAAAAGTATGGACATGCCATCAACTGATTGAAATTAATAATATTTTCTGTTATTTTTTACATATTACATATGTGTACCAATACTTTTATATTTAACACCATACGAAAATATTTTTAATTATTTTAGAACCATTATTTTTTATTGTTTAATAAATATTTCTCTCTCTCTCTCTCTCTCTCTCTTTCTCTGTTTCAGTATAATATTTATCTATATTACTATATACACTACTATACAAGGTGTCTCATTTTAATCGCCCCAGGCAAATATCTTGAAAAGTAAGGGAGATGGAAAAAAACTTTAAATACAAAAGTTGTAGGGTTCAAAGGGGGTCAGCTAATGGTAACAACGACTTTGACCTTGAACTCTATTTTCAAGGTTATTTCAAGGTCAAAGTGATTTTTTTAAATGGGAACCCCTACTTTTGAGCTCGGAAATGGAAAGAGCGGAAAATTTTACGTTCAGAAAGGTCTGATATGTTGGAGTTTCAAAGACATTTTAAGGTCAACCAACCAATTTAATGAGGTCGATCTGGGAATACCTCTAGGAAGTACAAAATTGAACTTGACGTTCAAGGTCATTTTAAGCTAAGTCGATTTTATAAAATGGAACCCCTTATTTTTGACCCCGGAAATGGAAAGAGCGGAAGATTTTCCGTCCGAATATGACCTTGACCTCGACTTTAACCGTGATCTGGAAGGTTATTTTAAGGTCAAGCCGATTTTTTTAAAATCCCCTTATTTTTTACCTCGGAAATGGAAAGAGAAGAAAATTTTACATTCAGGTATGTATCGTCATATGGTATCAAAATTGGTCCTTTGGGGTCAATTAAGGGTTTTTTTTTAAATCGACTTAACCTTAAAATAACCTTCAAGTCACGGTTGAGGTCAAGGTCGAGGTCAAGGTCATATTCGGATGTAAAATCTACCGCTCTTTCCATTTCCGGGGTCAAAAATAAGGGGTTCCATTTTATAAAATCGACTTACCTTAAACTGACCTTGAACGTCAAGGTTAATTTTGTCCTTCCTAGAGGTATTCCCAGGTCGACCTCATTAAATTGGCTGGTTGACCTTAAAATGACTTTGAAACTCCAATATATTAGATCCTTCTGAACGTAAAATTTTCCGCTCTTTCCATTTCTGGGGTCAAAAGTAGAGGTTCCCATTTAAAAAAATCACTTTGACCTTGAAATAATCTTGAAAATAGAGTTCAAGGTCAAGGTCGTTGTTACCATTAGCTGACCCCCTTTGAACCCTACAACTTTTGTATTTAAAGTTTTTTTCCATCTCCTTTACTTTTCAAGATATTTGCCTGGGGCGATTAAAATGAGACACCTTGTATATATAGGTATATATCGTCGCGCGGTACGAAGAAAAGCCAACTTGGAAGTTACAGGCGAAGAAAAGTCAAAAACGCGTCTAAGACGAAGAAAAGCCAGTTTGGGTCCTCCAAGACGAAGAAAAGCCAGTTTGCGCCCTCCCAGACGAAGAAAAGCCAGTTTGACTTGTCTCAGACGAAAAAAAGCCAGTTTGCGCCGTTCCAGCAGAGGAAAGATCCCCCAACTGACTGCATCTAATCAATTACTAGTTATCTTATTATCTTGACTGATCATCTTTTTATCTTATCTTTGTATCTTTTTATTTTTATCTTATTATCTGAAAGTTATCTATAAGATACCAACTAAATGTTACTTTCATTTAAGAAGTCAAACTAACTTTTCTTCGTCTGGGAGGGCGCAAACTGGCTTTTCTTCGTCTTGGAGGACCCAAACTGGCTTTTCTTCGTCTTAGACGCGTTTTTGGCTTTTCTTCGCCTGTAACTTCCAAGTTGCCTTTTCTTCCTACCGCGCGACGATATAAGCGTAAGATAGACGACAAACTGGAAGTATTATAAGATCTACAAACCGGATATCGGAATTATATGGGGAAAAGTTCGAAAAGGAAAAGCACAAAAATTTCAGTTCTTTATATCATTTGAACGAGATAAAATTTTTAAATGAAATCTTTTGATTTGAGTAGAGCAATGAAATGACTTTTGATTAAGAGTAATTATGTCATAGTTAAAACTAATGCAATTACGTATATAGGAGCATTGAATTTCTCGCATTTGAATGAATAAGTAGCGCGGTCGACCCTCGGGCTTCTTCTATTTTTGGGAGTGGTCCCGCGCTTCTTGATATATTTCTATAATGAATTCGAAAATATGTAAACTGGAAAACAAGGAAGAAAAGTGAAATCAACGCAATTATATATTACAGCTGTGCGTTCACTCCACAGAGAACGAAACGTCTGCGTACTCGCTTGCGCAAAGTATCATGATAAACATATAAACAACAATTTGATAAGCTCGTAGCGTGCGAGTTTATTTATTTATACAATTAACATGCAGTGGAAATTCAAGTATTCAGGAAACGTAACATCTCTCTCTCTCTTTCACTCCAGCTATCGTGCGCAGACGTGCATATATAGGTGCTCGCATACGTGCGTATACACGCGCGCAGTGTGTGCAATCCCAATTACGACTTCACGGGCATATACGCATCAAAACGGATGTTTGCGATACGCATATTTACTGCCACGTACAACGCGGGCGATCATGTTGCGTATACACACACATAAGCGCCTGCGAATTATGCCGGCGCAGCGCGACCGACCGCGCTAGCGCGCCTCCTATTGAACTTAATGAAGGTATCATTAGATATGTATAACGCGTGACAAACGGTGAAAGCTTCGTATCTTCATAATGCGAACTAGAACAAAAATGGGAGAAAGAGGAAGCAGCAGCGGCTGATGCGATACTCCAATTATTATATCGTTTCTCCGTTTCAGTAGGTCCACGCGAGTCGCGGAACACTTTGAAAGGCAAATGCGCACACACTTTTGTAGCTAAACGGTAGCGGAGTAATTATATTACTGCGAATTGCGATAAGATATATAAATTACCACTTTAATGATTTTTCTATCTGATGAGAGTTATGCTCTTTGATTGCCTGCTAGCGCAAGCGGAGGGATTACAAATCTTACGAAAATCTTAACAGGTTTGAATCATTTATAACGCGAGTTTTATACGTTGGGCTTTAAGTAATTAAGAGGGGTAGACACCTTTAAAATGATGAAAATATAATCCCAGTAAAGATATTTTTTTTTTCAAGAAACACAAATAGGAGGATTAGTACATTGCGATATTTAATTTAGATATGAATTTGAGATATGCGAATGAGTTTTTAATATTTATCATATTTGTGTAATTAATATACAACAGATAAAACGAAATTAAATGCACGTGAGATTTGCAAGATTAATAATGTAATAACATTAAGTATAAGATTACTCCCTTAATTGCCATACATTTCGCACTCGGAAAATAATTTTTCAAATTTATTTATCTGTCGGAAAATCATAAATGCTTCTGATCTTGGGAAATAGTTAGAAACTGCTAGAAGCAATAATAGTATCCTTTTGAAATTAGTGGAGAAAATTTAGTTTATATTATAAGCAGAAAATCATTACGTTAAAATGAAATTGATAATTTCAGCAAAACTGTGTTTTGTAACCTTTGACTTCAATGTAAATTCATAAAATATCGTTATATAGTTTGCGTGAAAGTTTGAGGCTGCAATTAGTCTAATAATATGCGTTATTTAGTACAAAAATCTGAGATCAAAGGCTAGAGAATTTAATAGTTTACCTCTACAGGAATATTTTCTCATAATCATTTAAAATAAATACGTTTATCATTTTCTGCTTCATTTCAAAGTTATTTGAATACGTGGAGCATTACGTTATCTGAATTTCTTTCACAATTTAATAGGTACGTGCTATAAACGGTATGTACATACGTGTTTAACCCTCTGAGTACACACATACTTTTTCAACCACGGAGTACACTCTGGGTCAATCTGACCCTGCTCATTTTTTTATCGTTTACCATTCCACAACTACTGAACCAATTGGCTTACCAAATTTCTGCTGTATACATTTGACCTCATAAAAATAATTCATGGTATATTATAAGTGCCGTTGAAGTCCTTAAGAAGGTCTTATATCTAATGGCTTCTGGGGCCAAAATTACCTGAAAAAATAAATTAAATTATAATTACTATAAAATAAAATATATGTATCACTAATATAACTTATTTCTAATACAAAATCCCAAAAGATAGGTCTCTTAATGCACTTTATACAGAATTATGTCATTTTAGAAAAATCAACTGGTGAGCAAGTTTTCTTGGCAATCACTCGATGGACTTTGACGACAGAAGCTGCGAATTACTTGGAAAACATGTACCTATAGCATGAAACTCTGGAATTAAAAAATGTCGTGACTAAGTATTTTTTTAATTGAAAAAACTATTTTTTTGTCTTAATTTTATTAATTTTTATCGTTTTTTAAAACTATTTTTTTGTCTTAATTTTATTAATTTTTATCGTTTTTTCAATTAAAAAAATACTTAGTCACGATATTTTTTAATTCCAGAGCTTCATGCTATAGGTACATGTTTTCCAAGTAATTTGCAGCTTCTGTCGTCAAAGTCCATCGAGTGATTGCCAAGAAAACTTGCTCACCAGTTGATTTTTCTAAAATGACATAATTCTGCATAAAGTGCATTAAGAGACCTATCTCTTGGGATTTTGTATTAGAAATAAGTTATGTTAGTGATACATATATTTTATTTTATAGTAATTATAATTTAATTTATTTTTTCAGGTAATTTTGGCCCCAGAAGCCATTAGGTATAAGACCGCCTTAACATCCTTATAAAAATTCGCAAAAAAAGATTTTTTTGAAGAAATTAAATTTTATAAAAAAATATATGGATCTAGTTAATCTAATGTGTACTCGGAGGGTTAAATAAATAGTACTGTTTCAGAAGTACAGTGCTCCTTCAGAATACCGCCGCCGTGTATCCTTTTCTATTCTATCTCGTAAATAACTCGTTAGAGTAAGAGGGACACATAGCGGCGGTGTTCTGAAGGAGTACTGTATAAATAAAGTGATAGAGTAAATGCGGTATTGATATTAATATTACTTTAAAAACACAGATTATACAAAGTTTGCTCAAGTTACCACTTTCTATTCTACTTGTTAGAATGAATTCATATGCATTCAATAATGAATAAAAAAATAATTTTATGAAACGTAATTATAGTAAATGTTGAAAAAACTCTCGCGCATAAACGTCTTATTAGACCGTATATTTCAACGAAAATTCTTATAAATTTCATATTACAACCGACCGCGCAACCTACCGCGAACACAAAATTCAGAAATATTTGCATAGAATCCTCACTCCAACAACAAACTCGTCTGTTCTCGTGCAACGCACGCCGCGCCATTCCCGCAATTCGATGCGCAGAAATTTATCATTCCGCAGCATGCGCTCGGCGACATTAATGCTCGCGCACGCGTTATTTCTCTCGCGTATCTCTCTTAAATCGCGCTCACAACAGACAGACGAGGAAGAGACGAGGAAGAGCTAGTCGTCGTCGACGCATATAATATAACGCGCACGTGTGTTCTCACCCGCGCGATCTGCATACGTCGTCAGCGACTCCGGCATAATGATCATCGAGTCACGAAATATAATAATGGCCGAGAGCATTAGCATTGCACGCGCGCGCGCGCGTCGACGCGTTCGTCTTATACTGTAAGTCATAGCCGCGACGAATCTCCATAAAAACGCCGGAGTATAGCGAGCGACGCGGATCGAAGACTTAATCTATTCCCTCTCTCTCTCTCTCTCTCTCTCTCTTTCGCTCTGCTCTCTCCCTCTTACGTCTAGTGACGACGGGCGTGGGCGCGTGCAGCCCGGCGCAAATATATGATTTTTAATTAATTTACCGAGGCCGCGATCGCTCATCAGCAGTAGCAGCATGCAAGATTCTCGCGCTCGGACTTGCTGCAGCTCTCTCGAGCGAGCCACTCGCGCGCGTTGCCATTATTATTCTATTCGTGTGTATATATGTGCGAGTGCGGATCTTCGTGTCTGTGCGGGTATGCGCGTTTGTGTACACCACGAGGCTCGTTGATTAATCACGAGGACGGTGTACGCGGTCAGCGCACGTGAATCGCGGGGCTCTTTATATACTCGTCATCGGCGTTGTCGCCGCCGCCGCGTGCGTTTCGTGACCGAAGCCCCCGAGGATGCCTATTTACTTATTTATTTATCGCCCGCAAGCGAGCGCAAAGCGCACGCGCACGTGTGTATGTGTGTGCAGTGTAACGTAGGATTTGGCGGGTAGATGTGTGATTTCGCGCGCGCGTGTGTGTGTGTCTGTGTTGATGTGCGGCTGGACGCGATGGGTAAGTCGATGTCTCGTATGTGAGTGCGATCGTCGTTAGGCTTCGAATTAAATTTGCGCAGGGAACAATAGTGCGCTGTAGTCGGAAGTATGCAGTAGCCTTAATTGATGTGGTAAATCATTCAGTACTTCCTAAAGGTCGTATTTCACTTCGTCAGGATTGATTAGAATTTAAGGTCGGCCGGATTTGGAAGTTTAATTAAACAAATTGTACTGTTCACTTTTCTATTAATAATAAGAAAAGTGAAGCGCGATAAAACTATTTGCGAGTGAAATCCTATCCTTTTAAATTTGAATTTTAAATTAAACATAATTATATTAAATCACCTCTTGGATAACATTAAACAGAAAATTAACTCAATTACTGTAATATATTTTATTATATCTATACTTAAAAAGAAAGTAAACTGAAGTTTTCAAGTGATAAATATGATGTATAAACTTTTAAAAGTAAGATTACGTAGTTCGAAAACACGTAATCCACAAATTTTACCAAGTTTCGTGTAAAGTTTCGTACAAGCAGGAACAGTTATTAAAAATTAAATTTAATTATGCGCCGATAAGAACTGTCCATTAATCTAATATGGTTTGCGTCTACATTGTTTTCAAGAATGAAAAGTTTATGAATTACTTATCAAGTAATCATTAATAATACTTTATGCTCACATTGAGATATCATAGATGTTTTGAACGTTATCTTTTACTTGACGTATTTTTTCGGAATATATTTTATTATCGCACGTGACATTGCATCACAAGCAGTCCCAATGTATCTAGTTATTTAAGCGTTAGATTTAAATAATTTTATCATATTTCACGGCTTTACAGTTCTGCATGAAAATTTACGATTAAACAAATGGAGCGTGATCGAAGGTTTATAGCACAGCCGTCCTCGCATATGTAAACATTAAGATTTAACGTAAAACTTGCATCGATTTTCCTTCTTGCAATGCTACATAAATTTTGAATATAATTAAACCTGAAAAAGTGCAATAAAAACTGTATATGCGTAAAGGCAATAAATCAAAATATCGTGGAACGGTAAAGCAAAAAGTTAATTGCTTCAATACAAGTTTGTGTAAGCCATATTCCGACAATGTGTACGGCATTATTATTCACAATGTAAACAAAATTATGCAATAAAAAATTAAGATTAAAGATTAGAACCTTGTTTCGTCTTGAAATTAATAAAATTTCAATGTCAAAAAGGTAATTAGAAATGGAATTTAAATATTATCATTTTTCTTTTAAAAATAATAAAAAAAGCCTCTGCCAATTTATTAGTACTTAACTTCCTCAAACTTACAGTTATTATTCTATTAAATTAATTATTGGTACCAAAAAGACAAAGTTTACCGGCCGGAAAACGAACTAAAATTTTGGTCTCAAATTCTTACAGAGTGATCGAATGGTAGAAACTTAATGAACCCTACTCTTAATTTGTTGTGATTCGATGTATTTTTTTTTATAAATAATAATAATAATTTTCATTTAATTAAAATTTAATATTAAAAAATCTTTTTACTTGACGAACGATAGCAAGGGTTAATTAATATCAACTAACCTTCATAAAACTATGCACATAGGTGTAGCTTTTTACATATTTGTTGGTAATTGAAAGTTCTTTTAGGGAAATTTCGTAAAATTAAAAAATGCTAGCTCTAGGTATTATATGAAAAAATTAAAAAATCAACTTTTAGTCATAAAACATAAGAAAATTCACTAACTTCAAGTAAGGTCTTAGAGCTTGATAATATCGTTAGGAATAAAAAAAAACAATAAATTTTGTATCCAAATCAGGGCATACATTCTCGAGATAAGTATCTGCTGTATGCACACACATTCACACATATAAACGCACACCCACACACGCACGCGCGCACACACGCATGCAGACACAAAAAAAATTTCTAAATGACGGATTTTTATGCCAAATGCCTTAAACCATGCGTTTTTAAACATTTTTTTGTCAACATTTCTTTTACCCATCCAAAGCTTCCTCTCTGAGAAATAAAAAACAACATAAGCATGCGAAATAAATGTCTATTTATTCGCGGCACACGAGTACAGCATAAACTATTTCATGTTTGTTTCAACAGCACATAAATCATCCGGGCGTAATAATTGAAAAACTAAAGCGGAACTCGTACGGTTGAATTATGTCTATTTGCTCGGCATTGTTGCACGAATATCCCTGACAATCGAATTTTCGAATCTCCTCGCGAGAAAGAAACACCGAAACAGCTTCGGTATATATCTATATATACACACGTATATACCTGCACGTTCACAAGGTTCTTTCGTTCAGAGGTCGCGTATTATATATATATATAATTTATCGGCGCGCTTGTGCGCGCTGCAGATATGCCGAGCTAGATCCAGGGATGACGGAGGAAAGAAAAATGAAAAGACAAATAACAGGAACACCTTGGAAAGCCCGGGCGGGCTCGCGCTCCTGATTAGATCTCGGGCTAAATTTTCTGCTTCTTTTTCCCCGGGCTTGAAGTGTAGGTATATACACGCGGGCACGAACAGCAGAGCCAGCCGAGCGTAAAGCCGCCGAACGCCATCGTCTGATATACACTTTTGAAACTCAATCGTTTTCACGGCTACCATCAGCCGAATCGCGCCTAGATCGTCGCTCGTCGCTCGTCGCCTGTGTGTATAGCGAGGACGAAGGACAGAGATCTATAGACGTCTGTCCGGATCACTTTGTCTACGGATATTCATCTGCTGCGTCATCTTTCAATTGGAATTTCGTTGATTGCTAGATTATAAAAGTACTGGATGTTTGCTCACTAAATTTAAGAATTAATCGTTTTTAAAGTCTTTTCGGTATAATTTTATTGCATAGATGGTGCAGAATTAAGCAAATTTGAAACTAACAACATTAGGAAAGAAATAGTTGCTTAAATTCAAATACAGAGCTTTCCTTTTCTCGTTAATCAAAGAACAATAAATTATTTCTCTATAATATCATAATATTTAATGTAATTAAAGCCCAATGAAAGAGATGTATAGATGCCGTTCTTAGATTAAATTGAAAATGAATTGCAAAAGAAGATAATTTATACATTAACAGTATTGCATCTAGAATTCATCAAATCGATAAAAGCCTGATCCGTTAATTAACGAATTTTCAGATGCAATTTAATCATGCAAATAGCTCCGAGTAATTTTTAATTAAAACTTTTAATAATTTAAAACGTTTGGCGATTGAATAATAATTACATTCTAGCCGTTTCCGCACGGCTGACCCCATCATATACTCACAGTCACACGCACAGTCATCATCTCGGGCGCGCGTCGCAAAGAAGAAGCGCACAGAGTCGACGAAGCCAAAGATACAAAAGTATACGTATATATGAGATAACGATCCGTAAAGCTCGCCGCGGCGCGCGTACGGCCCAATAAATATTCGAGGATTCATCGACGAGGTCGCGGCCGCTGGTCGGTGGGAATCAAAGGCGTTTTCGGGTGTCATCGCCGCGGCGCGCGACACGGCAAAAGAGTGCCGCTCGCGTCCAGGTCTATATCCCTGCCTGCATCTTGCTGAATTCCGATCAACCAGTTTTGGGCCACGACGAGCATTTATGAGCCGATCCTCGGTCAATTTCCGAATCTTTATCGCCTCTTGGTCTCGCGCGCCAGTGCGCGAACACTAGGTCGGGTTACGTATATAGGGACGGGACTATACGGCGGCAGCAGCAGCGACGAGTCGCCTTCTTTATCTTGTCGGACGGAACGAGAAATTTATTTGGCCTGCGCGTCGCGGATATATTTCTTCATTTGTGAAAATAGTGCGCGAGTTACGGCCGTCGAAGTTATCGGGGGCCGTCGGCGAAGAAGATTTTATACATTGTTAACGAATTCCCGTGGAATAGAATTTCATGGAAGTGGTTTTCAATTTCGAGAAATTATAGCTCGAACGTAAAGCAATGTTGGTGGTGATTCTATGTTTATAAAATATACTTTATGCTATTTAAGAAATTAATGAATTCCAGAATACATATAAAGGACTATATTTAATTGGACAAATAAATATATATATATATAAAAGGAAATTGACAAAAGCTTCATCAACATTTGGTTATTTGTTCGTACTATTTATGACACAATTAAGAATAAAAATTTCCAACCACTAAATGAAATGTTGTAACAGTTTTGTTAATATATATATAATTTTTAAAATGTTAAAAAGAAGAAGTATGTAGAAGATGCAGATAAGTACAATTGCGTTTTCTTATAAATATATCATGAATAGTATAAGGAAACTTTTATGAAACTATTTTTTATACATACACTCATTGAATATTGTGATTGTAAGATAAGAATCAAGTGGATACAACACATTGTCTTGATGGATAGGATAATCTTCTTAACCTATAATAGCGGATTCAAATAGTTCGGATCGAATTACACAAAAAATGTTTTCCTCAACACGTTCAGAATAAGAATCTGTAATATGACTAGTATGAAGAAAAGTTATATTAAAATTAAGTCTGAACCAAATCTATACATTCAATAAATTAATATCATAGTTATTGATTATACTACCATAATTATTTAGCAGAAAAAAAGTTTCGAATAATTCCCCGGTACATTATAAAATATCTTCGATCTGCCCGTATTTCCGTGGAAGTGGCGCTTCGTCGACTTTTATTTTGATTACATATTTCTACATTATAGCCTGACGATAGAGCGCGTAATGGAACCGGTTGATCCGCCGCTGAATTCTGGCATTGACGTGTAGAAAACACACTTCGCTCACGGGTCCGGTATACATACCTGGGGAGAGCGAGAGAGCCGCGGCGGCAACGCGACACATAGCCTTGAAAATGTGGAGCGAAGTATAAACCCGACCCCCACCAAACGAGTTCGACGCGCGGGCGCCGCGCCGTAGACCGATTAGCAGCCGATTAATTAACATAATCGACGCCGGATTTTCATCGAGTCGTCAGGAAAAAAGGAGAAATATTACGTAAAAAGAAGAGGAAGGATGGAGGAGTGTACACACACACACACACCAAAATGACCAGAAACGGCTCCAGAAATTCGATATGTCACCCGCTTGTTTTTTACCTCGTCGCTGAAACGCCTCTCCATATTTGTTTTCAAATACTTTTGCCAACCGAGCGATTTCTTTCATCTATCGTAACGAAATTTCGGAATAATTTTGTAATGTATATTGGAATATACTATGAAAGTAAATGAAGACCTATTTATTAGATATTGTTAATAATAGGATATATAGAAACGGTTGACAGAGTTACAATTGGAAACCTATAAGATATTTTAGCTATATAGATTTATCTGCACACACTCCAAATCCTATATTAAAAGGGAGATGGGTATGAGGAGGCAGCCATATGCTTTTACGGGGCAGCCATATTGCTGAGCAAAAAATATTATTGGTTGAAACATATAGAGCCAACTTCAGAGAGTTCGCTGATTGGTCAAAGTACGGGCATCTGTCAATATCAAATATTGAGCTTAATTATAAATTTAAGACAAGTAAATTGTAATCATCAATTAATTAATTATTAGTTATCATTTCGTGCTGCATTGACTGATCGTATGTAAATTGAAATTATAAATATTAATGCATCATCAGCAAACTACCTAGCAGAACATCACTCTTGACTAACTATCAAAAGAGTTTTGGCTAAAAGCTACGCCTCTATAAGCTTCTGCCATGATCGTTTATAATGACTACACCTCGTATAATGAACGGAGAACCATAACTCGCAACTGTTTTGCATAGTCACTTAATTAAGATTATAACACGGTGCGGTTATTATGCAAGAGAAGATACGAACAAGCTCAGCCGCAAGTGAGGCAAATCTAAAATCAACCCTGAACGCGACTTCGCGCGAACCGTTCAATCATCTGTTAAAATAGGCTCTTAAGTGAAATTTTAAATACAGAGTTAAATTATAAAACTCATTTTGCAGTTTCATCCTATCACTATTTTTCGCACTTTTTATCCTAATCTTTTTTACTACATGGCATACATTATTCTTATTAGTATCTTCTTTTTATCTTGCGGCACACAACGCATTTTGCGATAAACTTTATTTTAAATTAGTCTGTTAATTTTTAGTAGGTGGGTACGCTTTAAACACATAATTATTTTTACGCTTATAGGAGTTCTTATCTGCACGTGTGCACCGTTTCGACTCTCGTATAACTATAAGAAGATATACAAAATTTTTATTATCAATAATTTAAAAGACAACTTTTCCTTCGAAAACTCATAAAACTTTATAATTCAGCAGAAGGCGATTTTAATGTCTTACACTTTACGTATCGCACTTCGTTACTCCGACGTCCCCTTAACGAAGATATAATCTCTCTTGGATATAGAATTTCAATCAACATCCGTCCACCTATTTATCTCTTTCTGTCTTTCCCTCTCCTTCTTTCCTCCACACGTAACGATGCAAGCCGAGCGCACATCTTGCCGTACTCGTTACTCCCTGCAAGTCAAGATAAAATTTTAATGCCTCCCACTTGGCGCTCGAACGAATGGTTTAATTACACCCACGTCCGCGTGCAAACCACTCGGGGGGTGGTTTTCACCCTCAATCGCCCACCGTTTCACCCTCCCCCCTTTTCCCTCCCTCTCTCTTACACACATACATGTACTTTCTTTTCCACCCTGTACACGCGTACATACTTCCTCATATGTGTGCGAATCTAACCAGAGCAAGCGATACGTACACGCGTATATACCGGCGACGGATCGATCGTCACATGCGAGCGTCTAGCGCATGTGCGCACACCCCCTAAGTGCATCAACCATCTTCAATAATTTCGTGGAGCTGATAGCCGGGTGGGATTTGCGCGCTGCAGACAGGTGCGTTCGCCGCTGTATGTGCATACGCACGTATATTCGTCATGCGGCGAGACATGCACGCACATGTCACGGTTGCACTAGCGAAAATCGCACGGAGCCCAGTTGTCGTGGGTGAGTGTGTAAAAAATCGAGCGTTCGCAGCGAGCTGCTCTTTTGCGGGCGCCCCCTGGAAGTCAAGCGCGTTTGGGAAAACTTGCAAACCTGTAATTATGTGCTGTATTAATGTGGTCGCTGAAATATGCTGTTGTTGGGGTGGTTGAAGGTTAGTCGGAGCAAATATGCTTCATGAAAGATAAATGAAATTTTTAAATTAGAAAATTATAAATCTTCTCTATTAGAATAAAATAGTGTGCAAATTTTTTACTTTTAGTACTATTCTACCTAACGTCATCAAAACAGTATATGTCTTTTCGTAAGTATGCAAACAGACATAGCTGTATATAGTAAAACCTTGGCCATTACAATTTTAAAAACTGTACTTAAAAGTTGTAACCTTAAAAAACTCGTATCTCACTTCAAATAAGAATTCTGACGTTTATAGGTTGAGAAAAGTACCTCGATCTTAAACACTGTTTTTAATATAAAGTTTCACTGTATTTCATCAGAAAAGAAAATAAAAACACAATTCATGCATAATATATATGCATGCAGAATAAACTTTAATTTTAAAGTTCTTATCACATATTGAGTAAAAATACTTGTTTAGAAAAATTTCTTTTTTGGAAAAATTAATGAGAATAAAAAAAATTCCAATTAAAAAAATAAAAACATTTTTTTCTTACATATATGTGAACTGTGGATATATTTTAAAAGATAAATGAATCTTCTAAAGCGATGATGAACTCAATTCATAAATAACCGACAGAAAAAGTTATTTTCGGAATATTCTGAATTATATTTCTTAAGATGAGTCGGGGTTACGTGTTATAACAGAATAAAACTTTCAAGCTGCATATATTTCCTAAATTAATAAACAAATAAGAACTGTAAAAATACTGCATCATAGCTTTTGAAGTGCTTTTATATCTACAATTTCATAATATAATATATGTAATAATAATTTATCAAAACCTCTAGGACATTTTAAGATAGCAAACAGTTTGTCACATACTTTCGTTGGAAATAGACATCCTGAAAAAGGTTTTGACGGTGTTGAACCTATATCTATTCATTATTGTGCAGATTATTTACAGTGACGCACTTACCCTATAAATACTCAAATAAGCAGCTTGTCTCAACATTCTAAAAAAACGTCTGTCTTCGCAACGACAGTCAGGGTTCAAAATAAAAAGTCAATCGCGCGTGGCAAGAGAACGTACTCAAAGGGGTAGAAAAATCTCCTAACCGACAGCGTTATTGAAATTAATAACGTCAAAGTCAGGCCATTATTGCAACGCGGCGCGTATCCATGCGTATGTGCGCCACACGTGCACAGCACACATGCACGTCCACACACTGCAGTCTCAGCATCGCGCGAACGCAGTCAAACGATGAAATTATTGCTATATATGCATTGCGAAAAGCTGCGTCGCTCCAGCTTGCCTCGAGTGAGGGAGAGAGAAAGAGGGACAGAGAGAGAGACGTATTCCTGTCCGACCGGTCCGGCAAGAACACTTCTTTTCTCTCGTTGGCGTTCGTTGTCTGCGCGCTCGCTCGAGATTCGTTGCGCTTGATTAACGGAATCGCGAGCCCGGGGCCCGTATATATGTGTGTGTGCTGCGCGCGCGTCTGTGTGTGTGTGCAAGAACGATCTCGTTGCCGGCGCGAGCTATGGGGCCCAGCGTGCGCGCGTGAGCAGAAATAGATTTGATTTGTCGCTCTCGTAATCAGTACTGCGAATCGGCAAAATTCATTTCGACGATAATTCAACGCGCGCGCTGTCTTCCCTCTCGCTCGTGCGTATATGCCCGCACTCGTCGTGCTTTCCTTTTGATTCATTTATTATGTGGCGCGTGGACGCGCGCAGCGCACTTCGTTCGAATTATCGTGTGGCGTTTCAGTCATGTTGGTTAGTTGAGGGTGACATTTGTGTGTCATCGGTGTATGGATCATGTGTGGATCGTCAGATTGATGCACATTTTTTGGGGGATCTTTTGCATTAGGGCAGATCTGAAATGCACACCGGTTTAAATCACACGACGTTCTGAAGAATATGTTGTGTAAAAGATTCAAAATCTTTAACAATTTGTAAGTTTTTTAATGTGAGTAGTAGGGGGGTGTTTTTTCCAGACGGTTGTGACGTCAGCGTCTGGCGGCGCCGGCGGCGCCGGGGGAACGTTTTTGTCAGCGTGTCTGGGTCTGGGCGTTGGGCCTGGGGGACGTTTTTGGAAGGTGGGTGTGGAGGGGAGGTCGGGTGGCGAAACAGGGAGTTAGGCGGTGAGTGGGCGGTAGGAGGAGAGGGTGGTGGTTGGTGAGTGCAAAATTTTGCAAAAAATTTGCAAAAAGAGGAAAATCGATGAGGTGGTGGGTGGGGATGAGAGGAGGCGTACGGAGAGTTGTATTATCGAATATTGCGAATTTTTGCAAAAAAATTTGCAAAAAGAGGAAAATCGATGAGGTGGTGGGTGGGGATGAGAGGAGGCGTACGGAGAGTTGTATTATCGAATATTGCGAATTTTTGCAAAAAATTTGCAAAAAGTGGAAATGGGCTGTGGGGTAAGCGCAGCCGTGGCAGCGGGTGCGGGAGGGCGCGTGGTAGGGGGTAGACGGTTTAAAGTGAAAAGGCGGGAGTGGGGTGAGGGCAGGTGTGAAATTTTTAAAATATTGGAACAGGCGAGAAGGAAAGTGAGGTTGGTGAGTTTATTGCAAGAGTGTGGGACTGTGTGGGGGTCGAAGAAAAAAACAAGGTATATAGGGGGCTATGGTTGGATGACTCATGGGTGGGTAAAGTAAATGAAAAGAGCAGGTCGATGCAAGATGAGACAGGCACGTGGACGTACGAGCACGTAAGTAAGGAAAAAGAGCAGGTCGGTGCAAGATGAGACTCGTATGTACATGTGGTTACACGTACAAGCAGTAATAAAATTGAAAATTTATGAGGGTGGGTGCATGCATCTGTTAAGTACGGAAGTCATGTGTGTTTCGGGGGTGTGAGCGAGGGATAGAAAATTTGGGAGTTTTTTTTGGTAGAGGTGTCGTTTTAAAACTTGGGAGGTTTGATAATTTATGGGATAGTGGAGAGTTTTTTCTAGTGGATAGGATTATTAAATGAAACTGAACAAACTGTATAAATTTTTCTGTTTTTTTATTCAAATTATAAACGCTAAATAGATATACACACATATATACTCATAGAAAATTGAATACTGAGTAGGTAAGTTTAGATGTACATGTATTACTTAATATATAGAATAAGATTAAATATTTTCTTGCATGCATACACTCATACATATAGAGATAATTACATAAACTTTTTCGCTTTACAAGTTTGAACGCAAGTCATACATTTATTATTATGTTTTGAATTTTTATTAGTATGTTTAGTTATTTTTTTAAATAAAAAAACTGTCAGTCTATCATTCTCGGTAGTGTTACTTGAGAATAACGTACAAAACATGTTAAGGTTATAATTATTACACATATAAAAAAGGAAATTAACGCAGTAATGACCGCACACGATTGAATTGAGGCCTTGAAGCTGCTGGATGTTCCATGTGTAGAAAGAGCAATTTCTTCGGAGGCGATCAATATGATGTGAGACGGCGGGAGCAAGTCCATAGCTGTCAAAAAAGACTCCATTTCCATACTCGTCAATGTGGATTGCGATCCAATGGGTTCCTGGTTTATTGCTTTCGTCCACATTAGCTACAATTGCACAAGGTTTTTCCAGCACAAAGGGAATTTGATCTGCAGCAAACACTCCGACGGTCCGTGCTCTGACGTGTCTTAGAGCTTTCTGAAGCTGTAGGCTGTTCATGGTCTATGTTGGCGTAGGTGTTTTCCTCCTCCACCACGTTTGATTTACCCCTATCTTTTTTATCTGTAGATGAAGAGCTGGAAGTACGATCAATGCTGCAGGATGAAGTTGAATTTTCCGAAACGTTTAATTTTGTTACTTTTTGAGACAATTCGTCGATGGTTTTTCGCTGCACATCGACTATGTCGACAGATGGGCTTGCGACGCACAGTGTTTTTATTAACCACACGCGTAATTTATATGCATAACACAAAGCACAAGCGAAGTACTCCCTCTTACGTCCATGGTAGAAGCAAAAATGTTCGTTTACTCTTGGTAAATTTCTAAAAGACGGGCATTTATAATCTTCTAAATTAATAATTTGTCTACCCAGCAGTTTTTCGAGGAATTCCATTTTTGCACTCCTCTTGTATAGATTCGTAAAGAATTTCGAGCCACTTCTCGAAGGGAACTTAAAACGTCTTCTAGAGTAGATTCGCCATCAAACCACTCAATGCCATGATGAAAGCATGTTAAATAACTGTTTGTTGCAAGTATACCTTTTGGAATTTTTTCACAATCGTACGGAGGTTTTATAATCCAATGGGTGAAAAAGTTGCAATCTGTGCCGATAACTGCAATTTCTTTCGGTAGAAATTCTCCGTCTTTGTCGTGGAATGCTTGAATATCTATAATGTAATCGGCCTTCTCCATTTTGTAGGCTGTAAGAGCTTCGATCTGTATAAGAAAACGGGTGGCCGAGAACTGACTTGAAAACGAGGAAAACATGGTTAGCTTTCTTTATGGCTGTTGGTGTTTCTCCCCTTATGACGTCTCCCCCTCTAGCGTGAAATCTATTTATAGGCACCACCTGTAGACCAGCAGGGGACTTATGTAGCACTGACTCAACACCTGCAACTCAGCATGGGTCTTACGAGTTGAAATCGATAATTACTTGTCGCGCTGCATCTATTTCTAACACATTATCGAATTCTGCATAAAGTATGCAGTTTATAGTTTTTGTTAATGTTTTTCAAACTGTACTTCTATTCTCATGGTTCCGTTTTTAACTAGATTCCAATGTCCTGCAAATTGAGCCGATAAATCGGGTGTTAAATCAAAGGCAAATAAACAATAGCCGTTAGGATAAGTGCCGCGGCTAATCGAATTTCCTTCATTTGCGTAGAATAATCCAGTGCCAGAGAAAAGAGTGTGATATGCCTCGATAAACTGTGGTGAATTTCCCGTAAACGATGGCTGTAGGGGTTTGCTAGGTATTTGTGTTCCGTCCACGTAAAGAGAAAGAAAATTAATTGAATAATTTTGAAAATTAAATGGGTTAAGTTTTCGGTCGCCGTTGAAAGCTTTATTATCTACAAAACCGAGTACAACTCTTTTTGGTAGTTGACCTAAAATAACATTTTCTAAACATTGGCCGTTGACTCCGCTGTGTATTGTAAAAGATTTCACTTCAACTCTTGTTATAGGGTACTTTGCTGTAGTACTGGCAAGCGTTTTAGAGTGTGCAACTAAAACGGTGGGATTCACTTTTACACGACGAACAAGTAACGTTGCTTCTGTTATGTGAACCGAATAATTTACAGCACTAGCGTCCATTAGACAAAAAGCATCTTTGGAGCGTACGAGTCTTAGACGCACTTCCACGCCGTTTAAGAGTAATTTATCTTGGTTAAAAACGTCGCAATGTAGATGTCCGATTAAATCTACGGTTTTATAATTTTTTGTGTATTCTTGTCGTTTTACGAGTGCTTCGTTTTGCCCCGACCCCGGCTCAGCGTCCATTTCTCCGGCTTCATCTTCTATCCATAAATTTGTTGTAAGATGAGAGGCTTTAGCAGCAGGTCCATAGTTTAACAATGTTTCAATGTATGCTCTATACGGATAAGCATTATTTGGTGGCGACACTAACTTTTGGTTAAAATACACATCAACTTGGTTGAAAATCGAATGTAAAAAATTGTTCACTGGAGCTACGAGACTGTCGGATTCCTTGTTGTATGGCGTTAACTGTACACTCACTTTTAGCATGGTATGAGCAAGATCTAGATAATCCTCGTTTTGAGAATTTATGCAAAACTCTATGGGACTTTCGTCGCTCAAAGACGAAACGGGTTTGTAAAATACCCATCTGCTTGATTCTACTGCCGTTTGTGTCAGAGGTAGAGAGAATAAGTCGAGCTCACTCTTAAGACAAGCCTCTGTATGACTATGTAGAAAAGACATTTTTTTTAAATATTTTTTATCCGAAAATGTCAGCAACTTTAGACTTTTTATTCTTTCTCTTGCCCTTTGAACGTTTCGTTTTTTTATTTCGTCTCTTGGTGGTTTTGGTCTTATATTTTCTTTTTTCACTTGTTTGCGTTTTGACACTTTAGAACTGTTTTTGGGGAAACTGAGAGGATCCGTCGCGAACCACTTCCACGGCGAGACTGTGTAGAACGTTTACGCTTCAGAGGTTTATAACCCCCACCTTCCATAAACTTATTAATTTTCGCAGTTGCTTTACGTTTGAGGTTGTTTCCACCTTCGTTCATTCTATTTTTAAATGACTCCTTGAACGAAATATTATTCTCTGTTACGTCATCTAAAATATTTACACCAGCACGGAGAGCTTCCTTACCGACGGCTCGAGCTCCTCTACTCAGAAACGGGAGAGCGCTTCGAAACAACCCCGTGAAAAACGAACCTAGACCGTGACCTCTCTGGCGTTGAGCACCGACAAATACGTTGCTTACTCCCCGACCACCTCCACCATACTGTAGCTGATACACGTCGTTGAAACTCATGTTTGGAAAATTCTTAAAATTCTCTCTTGAAATGCAGCGTCACCGTCAACGTCCCAAACTCGAATGGGATAGCGTTACCAAATTGGTCTCTTATATCGATGTCTATTGTCTGAAACCTATTATTTAAAAGGGGGATGTAATTAATCGGAGCAAATTTTTTTACTATTGTGCTACCGAAACTAAACTCTTTAGCCTCAACATTGACTATTCTAAGTAGAGGTGCGTTGGTGTCACCCACCATGCACGGTTCACATAGATTCGAGTATACAAAGAGTTGATCTGGAATGGCTCTCGCTAGACTGGCAGGGTGTTTTCCTATATAAGCTCTTTCGTCTCCAGCCGATTTCATTGACGAAAATCCATCTTCGATTCCTAGAATACGTTTTACAGCCTCCGAAAATAGAACTTCCTGACAAGGGTTTCCATTCTCTTGTCGTTTAATATTTTGCTTTATAATTATAAAACCACCTTTATTATTGTAAATTAATCTGCCGCAGTCTCTTTTGTTATTTAAAGTCGATAGAGAGTCGTTTATTGCATCTACAAGACTTTGTATAGAGTCATAGGTGCCGTGTTGAAAATAATGTTCACGATTTCCCGCCTGTGCTTTAACCAGTAGGGTGTCTAGGCGTCGGAGGTGTAAAGTAGTACAGGGTATATGAATTTCCGACAAACCAACCAGCCACCTATCGTAGAGTTCTACTTCTTTGGAAAGACGTGTTGAAAAATTTGTTGTTGTGTTGACTGGATAATACAACATACTGCTATTACTGGGCAACACTATATGAAACTCGTTTCGATTCATATTATAATTTTTGTAAATCTTTAGCTAAAACCCAAGAATTAAACTTATCCGGGTAACCGACCCAGCAAACAAAATATTGTTTTCTCGCACCTTTTCCTTTTGTTTTTAAAATTTTATTAATTTTGTATTCTTGTTGATCCACTCGATTTTTGTGAACGAGACTAAGTTCTTCAGGGTAAAAGTAACCTTCTATTTGTTCACCTCCAAGGTCTACCAGTTCGTAAATAAATAAATTTTGTCTTCTCGAAACTCTAACAATTTTAAATATTTCTTCACTCCAAGATTTTTCTGCACCTTTTTCAAACACGTTTTTTTCGCGACTTATACGCACATACTCTCCAGTTTTATACTTTGGCTTGCTTCGATAAACTTGGTTGCGCGATGCACGATCTACTAAATTTTTTCTGGCAATATGTGCATTATATATAGTTACAGCGGCTGGTGGCATTTTGATGGTACTGTGTATAGTTTTATTATATGCCGTAATAAATTGCTGCAACACATCAACATATCGATAAGTATTTTTGTGTGTAAAATATCTGTACATACGTTCTTTCAAAGTTCTAATAAAACGTTCTATAACAGCCGCTTTGACATCTGGATTTCGCACTACACGAAATTGAATTTCGTTTTCTTTTAAAAATTTTTGTAGCACGTTTCCAACAAATTCTTTTCCTCGATCGGTTTGTAGCATGGCAGGACGACGACCTTTAGCCAGTATTCTTTTAAAAGCCTGTGTGACTTCAAAAGTAGTTTTATCGCGTAAAGCTTCGCCCCAGACGTATTTACTCAAAACATCAATTACAACCAAAACGTACGAAATACCGTCATTGTAATTTTTGAAAGATGTCATTTGCATTAAATCGGCCTCCCAAACTTGATCTCTTGCTTGTACGTTGTAATATAACCGTGGAAATTTCCGTCGTATAGCTTTATGCAGTGTGTATGCATCGTGCTTTGTCAACCATTCTTTAATTTCTTCTGCATCTGATTTACCTTTGTTTGCTCGAAGTAGATTTCTTGCACCCGCAAATCCTGCCACATTTTTTGGGTCGAAATATTGGTTTTCGATATTTTCCATGTTACAATTTTAGCCAACCACCTTGACGTTTTGGTTGTTTACCTTCTGGCGTTGAAGAAATAAAGCTTTTCTTTTTCTTTCTCTTTTCTAAACTAGAGTTCGCAGCTTTTATCACGGTGGAAGATAAGTCTGACACTGAATCAGTATTTTGACTATTTATAAGCGTGGTGAGGTCGCTGGCGTTTCAAAAAAAAAAAAAATCCTCGTTGATTGAAACGTTTTTCGCACTGTTATTTTTATGAGAAAACGAACTTTGCGAAATTGCCCAAATTTCAGGGTTACCGATAAATTCGTGTGGTGTTGTAATTTTTCCGAGTATAGTAGCAAACTCTTTTCTACCTTTAGGTTTAATATTTTTTCGGTTTCTGCAAGCGTCATTTATTAGGTCCACTATGTTTGAATTTATAATTTTTTCACCATCAATGTACACTACTCCGGTTTCGCTCCATGTTACACGATCACTGTTATTTTTTAAATGATTTAACAATAACTGAGCTTTTTTCATACAGCTTTGGGACACTCTGTATAATTAAGTCGCTAGACACCGAGTTTGAAACCGTACTGTCATTGGCTTTGGGTGTAAGAGTCTTTCGTTTTTCGTCAACAAAAAATAAGTACCTTTGCAGTGTTCTCAAGTAGTCTTTTAACCTGTCATGGTCATTAGTGTATGTACTCGAGTCTAAAATTTTTCGCATCTCGTCATCCAGACGAGT
Source organism: Torymus aiolomorphi (assembly GCA_036365515.1). Taxonomy (NCBI): domain Eukaryota; kingdom Metazoa; phylum Arthropoda; class Insecta; order Hymenoptera; family Torymidae; genus Torymus; species Torymus aiolomorphi. The sequence continues at coordinate 126,701,547 of CM070877.1, read as the reverse complement.
CAAGTTATCACCAATAGTTTGCGTACTTTGTAAAACTGGAGGTGTGTTTGTTGCTGTTGACGAGTTTGCAGAATTTGCAGTACCTGTATTACTGGGTGAAACAGCACTTTCTCTTTGAATTCGCTCAAGCTGTTCCTTGGATATAAGTACCATTTTTTTCGCCCTCTCCATTTTTTTCAAAATATATTTGAAAATATTTCCAATATCGGAGTCAGCAAGAATGGTAAGAAACTTCCACCTTTTTGAACTAGATAGCGTTTTTTACCCTTCCAAGAATTTTTGTGTGCGGGTTTTTTCACCAATTTTCTCAAAGTTGTTTTATACTTTTTCAACTTTTGTTTTTGGTTTTCTTTTATAGTCACAACACCTTTAAGCACGTTTAGAGCACATTCACAGATATACTTTATTAGTTTTACACTTGGATTCGTTGAAGTTTTCACTAGAAACCACTTGGATTAATAATCTATCAGACACATCTTGCAAAATTAAAAAAAAAGTTTATGAACTAAGAATCATTGGGAGAAAAAAGCTTTCTCGATATTCTTTTATAGTAGAAAGTACAAAACAGCTTAATTTAATAACTCATGTTTGCCGCACACATCTTGTAAAATTAAAAACAATAAGTTTATGAACTATAATTACTGATAATAAAAGCTTTCTTAACATTCTACTATAAAAGAATATCGAGAAAGCTTTTTTCTCCCAATGATTCTTAGTTCATAAACTTTTTTTTTAATTTTGCAAGATGTGTCTGATAGATTATTAATCCAAGTGGTTTCTAGTGAAAACTTCAACGAATCCAAGTGTAAAACTAATAAAGTATATCTGTGAATGTGCTCTAAACGTGCTTAAAGGTGTTGTGACTATAAAAGAAAACCAAAAACAAAAGTTGAAAAAGTATAAAACAACTTTGAGAAAATTGGTGAAAAAACCCGCACACAAAAATTCTTGGAAGGGTAAAAAACGCTATCTAGTTCAAAAAGGTGGAAGTTTCTTACCATTCTTGCTGACTCCGATATTGGAAATATTTTCAAATATATTTTGAAAAAAATGGAGAGGGCGAAAAAAATGGTACTTATATCCAAGGAACAGCTTGAGCGAATTCAAAGAGAAAGTGCTGTTTCACCCAGTAATACAGGTACTGCAAATTCTGCAAACTCGTCAACAGCAACAAACACACCTCCAGTTTTACAAAGTACGCAAACTATTGGTGATAACTTGACTCGTCTGGATGACGAGATGCGAAAAATTTTAGACTCGAGTACATACACTAATGACCATGACAGGTTAAAAGACTACTTGAGAACACTGCAAAGGTACTTATTTTTTGTTGACGAAAAACGAAAGACTCTTACACCCAAAGCCAATGACAGTACGGTTTCAAACTCGGTGTCTAGCGACTTAATTATACAGAGTGTCCCAAACCTGTATGAAAAAAGCTCAGTTATTGTTAAATCATTTAAAAAATAACAGTGATCGTGTAACATGGAGCGAAACCGGAGTAGTGTACATTGATGGTGAAAAAATTATAAATTCAAACATAGTGGACCTAATAAATGACGCTTGCAGAAACCGAAAAATATTAAACCTAAAGGTAGAAAAGAGTTTGCTACTATACTCGGAAAAATTACAACACCACACGAATTTATCGGTAACCCTGAAATTTGGGCAATTTGGCAAAGTTCGTTTTCTCATAAAAATAACAGTGCGAAAAACGTTTCAATCAACGAGGATTTTTTTTTGGAAACGACAGCGACCTCACCCCGCTTATAAATAGTCAAAATACTGATTCAGTGTCAGACTTATCTTCCACCGTGATAAAAGCTGCGAACTCTAGTTTAGAAAAGAGAAAGAAAAAGAAAAGCTTTATTTCTTCAACGCCAGAAGGTAAACAACCAAAACGTCAAGGTGGTTGGCTAAAATTGTAACATGAAAAATATCGAAAACCAATATTTCGACCCAAAAAATGTGGCAGGATTTGCGGGTGCAAGAAATCTACTTCGAGCAAACAAAGGTAAATCAGATGCAGAAGAAATTAAAGAATGGTTGACAAAGCACGATGCATACACACTGCATAAAGCTATACGACGGAAATTTCCACGGTTATATTACAACGTACAAGCAAGAGATCAAGTTTGGGAGGCCGATTTAATGCAAATGACATCTTTCAAAAATTACAATGACGGTATTTCGTACGTTTTGGTTGTAATTGATGTTTTGAGTAAATACGTCTGGGGCGAAGCTTTACGCGATAAAACTACTTTTGAAGTCACACAGGCTTTTAAAAGAATACTGGCTAAAGGTCGTCGTCCTGCCATGCTACAAACCGATCGAGGAAAAGAATTTGTTGGAAACGTGCTACAAAAATTTTTAAAAGAAAACGAAATTCAATTTCGTGTAGTGCGAAATCCAGATGTCAAAGCGGCTGTTATAGAACGTTTTATTAGAACTTTGAAAGAACGTATGTACAGATATTTTACACACAAAAATACTTATCGATATGTTGATGTGTTGCAGCAATTTATTACGGCATATAATAAAACTATACACAGTACCATCAAAATGCCACCAGCCGCTGTAACTATATATAATGCACATATTGCCAGAAAAAATTTAGTAGATCGTGCATCGCGCAACCAAGTTTATCGAAGCAAGCCAAAGTATAAAACTGGAGAGTATGTGCGTATAAGTCGCGAAAAAACGTGTTTGAAAAAGGTGCAGAAAAATCTTGGAGTGAAGAAATATTTAAAATTGTTAGAGTTTCGAGAAGACAAAATTTATTTATTTACGAACTGGTAGACCTTGGAGGTGAACAAATAGAAGGTTACTTTTACCCTGAAGAACTTAGTCTCGTTCACAAAAATCGAGTGGATCAACAAGAATACAAAATTAATAAAATTTTAAAAACAAAAGGAAAAGGTGCGAGAAAACAATATTTTGTTTGCTGGGTCGGTTACCCGGATAAGTTTAATTCTTGGGTTTTAGCTAAAGATTTACAAAAATTATAATATGAATCGAAACGAGTTTCATATAGTGTTGCCCAGTAATAGCAGTATGTTGTATTATCCAGTCAACACAACAACAAATTTTTCAACACGTCTTTCCAAAGAAGTAGAACTCTACGATAGGTGGCTGGTTGGTTTGTCGGAAATTCATATACCCTGTACTACTTTACACCTCCGACGCCTAGACACCCTACTGGTTAAAGCACAGGCGGGAAATCGTGAACATTATTTTCAACACGGCACCTATGACTCTATACAAAGTCTTGTAGATGCAATAAACGACTCTCTATCGACTTTAAATAACAAAAGAGACTGCGGCAGATTAATTTACAATAATAAAGGTGGTTTTATAATTATAAAGCAAAATATTAAACGACAAGAGAATGGAAACCCTTGTCAGGAAGTTCTATTTTCGGAGGCTGTAAAACGTATTCTAGGAATCGAAGATGGATTTTCGTCAATGAAATCGGCTGGAGACGAAAGAGCTTATATAGGAAAACACCCTGCCAGTCTAGCGAGAGCCATTCCAGATCAACTCTTTGTATACTCGAATCTATGTGAACCGTGCATGGTGGGTGACACCAACGCACCTCTACTTAGAATAGTCAATGTTGAGGCTAAAGAGTTTAGTTTCGGTAGCACAATAGTAAAAAATTTGCTCCGATTAATTACATCCCCCTTTTAAATAATAGGTTTCAGACAATAGACATCGATATAAGAGACCAATTTGGTAACGCTATCCCATTCGAGTTTGGGACGTTGACGGTGACGCTGCATTTCAAGAGAGAATTTTAAGCAATTTTCCAAACATGAGTTTCAACGACGTGTATCAGCTACAGTATGGTGGAGGTGGTCGGGGAGTAAGCAACGTATTTGTCGGTGCTCAACGCCAGAGAGGTCACGGTCTAGGTTCGTTTTTCACGGGGTTGTTTCGAAGCCACTCCCCGTTTCTGAGTAGAGGAGCTCGAGCCGTCGGTAAGGAAGCTCTCCGTGCTGGTGTAAATATTTTAGATGACGTAACAGAGAATAATATTTCGTTCAAGGAGTCATTTAAAAATAGAATGAACGAAGGTGGAAACAACCTCAAACGTAAAGCAACTGCGAAAATTAATAAGTTTATGGAAGGTGGGGGTTATAAACCTCTGAAGCGTAAACGTTCTACACAGTCTCGCCGTGGAAGTGGTTCGCGACGGATCCTCTCAGTTTCCCCAAAAAACAGTTCTAAAGTGTCAAAACGCAAACAAGTGAAAAAAAGAAAATATAAGACCAAAACCACCAAGAGACGAAATAAAAAAACGAAACGTTCAAAGGGCAAGAGAAAGAATAAAAAGTCTAAAGTTGCTGACATTTTCGGATAAAAAATATTTAAAAAAAATGTCTTTTCTACATAGTCATACAGAGGCTTGTCTTAAGAGTGAGCTCGACTTATTCTCTCTACCTCTGACACAAACGGCAGTAGAATCAAGCAGATGGGTATTTTACAAACCCGTTTCGTCTTTGAGCGACGAAAGTCCCATAGAGTTTTGCATAAATTCTCAAAACGAGGATTATCTAGATCTTGCTCATACCATGCTAAAAGTGAGTGTACAGTTAACGCCATACAACAAGGAATCCGACAGTCTCGTAGCTCCAGTGAACAATTTTTTACATTCGATTTTCAACCAAGTTGATGTGTATTTTAACCAAAAGTTAGTGTCGCCACCAAATAATGCTTATCCGTATAGAGCATACATTGAAACATTGTTAAACTATGGACCTGCTGCTAAAGCCTCTCATCTTACAACAAATTTATGGATAGAAGATGAAGCCGGAGAAATGGACGCTGAGCCGGGGTCGGGGCAAAACGAAGCACTCGTAAAACGACAAGAATACACAAAAAATTATAAAACCGTAGATTTAATCGGACATCTACATTGCGACGTTTTTAACCAAGATAAATTACTCTTAAACGGCGTGGAAGTGCGTCTAAGACTCGTACGCTCCAAAGATGCTTTTTGTCTAATGGACGCTAGTGCTGTAAATTATTCGGTTCACATAACAGAAGCAACGTTACTTGTTCGTCGTGTAAAAGTGAATCCCACCGTTTTAGTTGCACACTCTAAAACGCTTGCCAGTACTACAGCAAAGTACCCTATAACAAGAGTTGAAGTGAAATCTTTTACAATACACAGCGGAGTCAACGGCCAATGTTTAGAAAATGTTATTTTAGGTCAACTACCAAAAAGAGTTGTACTCGGTTTTGTAGATAATAAAGCTTTCAACGGCGACCGAAAACTTAACCCATTTAATTTTCAAAATTATTCAATTAATTTTCTTTCTCTTTACGTGGACGGAACACAAATACCTAGCAAACCCCTACAGCCATCGTTTACGGGAAATTCACCACAGTTTATCGAGGCATATCACACTCTTTTCTCTGGCACTGGATTATTCTACGCAAATGAAGGAAATTCGATTAGCCGCGGCACTTATCCTAACGGCTATTGTTTATTTGCCTTTGATTTAACACCCGATTTATCGGCTCAATTTGCAGGACATTGGAATCTAGTTAAAAACGGAACCATGAGAATAGAAGTACAGTTTGAAAAAACATTAACAAAAACTATAAACTGCATACTTTATGCAGAATTCGATAATGTGTTAGAAATAGATGCAGCGCGACAAGTAATTATCGATTTCAACTCGTAAGACCCATGCTGAGTTGCAGGTGTTGAGTCAGTGCTACATAAGTCCCCTGCTGGTCTACAGGTGGTGCCTATAAATAGATTTCACGCTAGAGGGGAGACGTCATAAGGGGAGAAACACCAACAGCCATAAAGAAAGCTAACCATGTTTTCCTCGTTTTCAAGTCAGTTCTCGGCCACCCGTTTTCTTATACAGATCGAAGCTCTTACAGCCTACAAAATGGAGAAGGCCGATTACATTATAGATATTCAAGCATTCCACGACAAAGACGGAGAATTTCTACCGAAAGAAATTGCAGTTATCGGCACAGATTGCAACTTTTTCACCCATTGGATTATAAAACCTCCGTACGATTGTGAAAAAATTCCAAAAGGTATACTTGCAACAAACAGTTATTTAACATGCTTTCATCATGGCATTGAGTGGTTTGATGGCGAATCTACTCTAGAAGACGTTTTAAGTTCCCTTCGAGAAGTGGCTCGAAATTCTTTACGAATCTATACAAGAGGAGTGCAAAAAATGGAATTCCTCGAAAAACTGCTGGGTAGACAAATTATTAATTTAGAAGATTATAAATGCCCGTCTTTTAGAAATTTACCAAGAGTAAACGAACATTTTTGCTTCTACCATGGACGTAAGAGGGAGTACTTCGCTTGTGCTTTGTGTTATGCATATAAATTACGCGTGTGGTTAATAAAAACACTGTGCGTCGCAAGCCCATCTGTCGACATAGTCGATGTGCAGCGAAAAACCATCGACGAATTGTCTCAAAAAGTAACAAAATTAAACGTTTCGGAAAATTCAACTTCATCCTGCAGCATTGATCGTACTTCCAGCTCTTCATCTACAGATAAAAAAGATAGGGGTAAATCAAACGTGGTGGAGGAGGAAAACACCTACGCCAACATAGACCATGAACAGCCTACAGCTTCAGAAAGCTCTAAGACACGTCAGAGCACGGACCGTCGGAGTGTTTGCTGCAGATCAAATTCCCTTTGTGCTGGAAAAACCTTGTGCAATTGTAGCTAATGTGGACGAAAGCAATAAACCAGGAACCCATTGGATCGCAATCCACATTGACGAGCATGGAAATGGAGTCTTTTTTGACAGCTATGGACTTGCTCCCGCCGTCTCACATCATATTGATCGCCTCCGAAGAAATTGCTCTTTCTACACATGGAACATCCAGCAGCTTCAAGGCCTCAATTCAATCGTGTGCGGTCATTACTGCGTTAATTTCCTTTTTTATATGTGTAATAATTATAACCTTAACATGTTTTGTACGTTATTCTCAAGTAACACTACCGAGAATGATAGACTGACAGTTTTTTTATTTAAAAAATAACTAAACATACTAATAAAAATTCAAAACATAATAATAAATGTATGACTTGCGTTCAAACTTGTAAAGCGAAAAAGTTTATGTAATTATCTCTATATGTATGAGTGTATGCATGCAAGAAAATATTTAATCTTATTCTATATATTAAGTAATACATGTACATCTAAACTTACCTACTCAGTATTCAATTTTCTATGAGTATATATGTGTGTATATCTATTTAGCGTTTATAATTTGAATAAAAAAACAGAAAAATTTATACAGTTTGTTCAGTTTCATTTAATAATCCTATCCACTAGAAAAAACTCTCCACTATCCCATAAATTATCAAACCTCCCAAGTTTTAAAACGACACCTATAGCAAAAAAAACTCCCAAATTTTCTATCCCTCGCTCATACCCCCGAAACACACATGACTTCCGTACTTAACAGATGCATGCATCCACCCTCATAAATTTTCAATTTTATTACTGCTTGTACGTGTAACCACATGTACATACGAGTCTCATCTTGCACCGACCTACTCTTTTTCCTTACTTACGTGCTCGTACGTCCACGTGCCTGTCTCATCTTGCATCGACCTGCTCTTTTCATTTACTTTACCCACCCATGAGTCATCCAACCATATCCCCCTATATACCTTGTTTTTTTCTTAGTGCCCCTCACAGTCCCACACTCTTGCAATAAACTCACCAACCTCACTTTCCTTCTCGCCTGTTCCAATATTTTAAAAATTTCACACCTGCCCTCCCCCACTCCCGCCTTTTCACCTTAAACCGTCTACCCCACCTACCACGCGACCTCCCGCACCCGCTGCCACGGCTGCGCTTACCCCACAGCCCATTTCCACTTTTTGCAAATTTTTTGCAAAAATTCGCAATATTCGAAAACACAACTCTCCGTACGTCTCCTCTCATCCCCACCCACCACCTCATAGATTTTCCTCTTTTTGCAAATTTTTTGCAAAAATTCGCAATATTCGATAATACAACTCTCCGTACGCCTCCTCTCATCCCCACCCACCACCTCATCGATTTTCCTCTTTTTGCAAATTTTTTGCAAAAATTCGCAATATTCGATAATACAACTCTCCGTACGCCTCCTCTCATCCCCACCCACCACCTCATCGATTTTCCTCTTTTTGCAAATTTTTTGCAAAATTTTGCACTCACCAACCACCACCCTCTCCTCCTACCGCCCACTCACCGCCCAACTCCCTGTTTCGCCACCCGACCTCCCCTCCACACCCACCTTCCAAAAACGTCCCCCAGGCCCAACGCCCAGACCCAGACACGCTGACAAAAACGTTCCCCCGGCGCCGCCGCCGCCGCCAGACGCTGACGTCACAACCGTCTGGAAAAAACACCCCCCTACTACTAATGTGGAAGATAGTATAATCTATATGCAAAGAGCTTGAAAACTTTAAAATTCGAGCACACATATATTCGCAGCGTCTAATGCACCAAATGTAAATATACACTCTCGCGTCTGAAAAATGACCAAAGTATAAAAATGCTACGCGAAACCCATTAAAAGTTTGCTGGGGAATCTCCTCCCATCCCTCTCCTGCGCATGTTCTCCCCCTTTCTGTCTTTTACGACGATGAAGAAGAAAAAAAAACGATGAAATGGCGAGAAAACTAATGAATGCACTTGAAGGAAAATGACGAAAGTTGCTAAAATGAAAGGAAAAAGCTTGTACAACAAGTTCTCGCTTTTTTCCACGTCCCCTGCCTTCGCGATTTATAAAAACAAGTAGCGCGACGGAGAGGTGAATATATGCGCCCGAGAGTTCGAGCTCACTTCCCATGCAAATCAGCCTGTTACGCGAAAAGAAAGAGGAGAGAAACGTGGTGTCGGTGGTCAAGAAAACTCTTGAAGCAGAATAAATAGTTCGCCGAGTTTTATCAACAAATTATTTTCTCAAACTTTCTTTTTCCATTTCCAGTATACTATATAAATATTTCATCAATTTTTTTAGAGCATCTTTTTAATAACTAGATCACAAACGCGAGTATAAGATATATGCCGTGCGCGCGCTCGCTCGTCATATAAATTGCAGAAACCACAGCTTTCGACGTAATTTCACCCCATTCGTTGTAATTTATCATCATTCTATGTTAATGCGATACGTTTAAAAGCACGTCGACACCGTAATTTTTGTGAATCCCCCCAGCAATCATCTCCGCCAACCGAGAAGGAGAGTGAATGTACACTCCGCGATACATAAAAGCTGAGTTCGTGACGGAGAGACGCAGAGATACGGGAACGCGAACGGGCGCGCAAAAATGCGATTTAAAATAATTATAAACGCATTACTCAGCCTCTCCGTCTCCTGCTCTCCTCCTCCACCTCCACCTTTACTCGTCGTGTTGGCGGCGCGGTCACGGGGCGGCAGATGCGATGGTAATCTCGATGATTTGTTATGCCATTGTTGACGCCTAATGAGGAGAGCGCGGGCCCACATGTAGTTCGCGATCGGCGCGCGTGTGTGTGTGTGTGTACGCGTAAATGGCGCGACGTGCAAGTGCGTCTAGATGCGAGCGTTGATTCCAAAGTCTTCCGCGCTCGGCCGGCTCCTATATGTATATTTATGCATAAGGACACCCGAGGACACTCATCGACCGCTCGCTCGCTCGTTCTATGTGCACACGGCGTGCAGAACTTCATTGAATATTTATTATTTATCCGCGCGCTCCTCTTCACGAAAATTATAACTCGCGCGCGCACTTAATGCGCTGCGAAGGAAGGACGTTTGCGGCAACAAATAACGCTTTTTAGAGGGGGTTGTACGTTCTTAATGGAATGCTGCATTTCTACATAAAGATATGTGGGATTTTATTGGAAAGAGAAGATTTAAACTTAAAAATTATATGCATGCAATAATAATATTATTTTGGCTGTAAAGATTGGTTGAATTAAAATAGTAATCTTATCTTCAATTTCATAAAGAGCTTTTTTCTATATGTATTTATGGTTATTTGTTTTATCAAAATCGTTAATAATTCGTAGTTTCAGTACTAATAACTGAGTAATTTGAATTATTTTTTGAAAGAGTAATTAGCTAATTATATATATTGAAAATTCTTATATAGGGACTATTTTTAATATTATAATAAAAAATTTAATTAGTATAAATTAATTTTCCAAATTTTGTAAGTTATTATAACGAATGATGCTAAAAAATGTCTGACTAAATGGAATGTTTCTACTTAAACTTCGGTTTCTTGTACGTAATTTAATCTCTATAAATTGTCTACTCCGCATCAAGAGAAAAAACCGATTTTATAAATAGATCCGTATGAATATACAGAATAAAATAAGGCAAAGAGTGCAATTGCAATATGATGGCGATTAGCACAAAGAGTCTATATGACTGGCGAGTCCACGATCCTGGATCAAACTCGAATTCCGTTACTACATTAACTTAAAAAATTGCGAAGCACCACACGTAAGCCCATAGCAGCCTCTGATCTTTTTAGCTCATTCGTATAATAAACTTAATTTTATAAATATTCAGGAAATATTGTCAACAATTAAACTATACTTAGTCTCAACTGTAAATTTATTGTAGCCGAGAATTAAGCTACGGGCAAGTGCACTATCAGGCGATGATAAATTATACGTAAATCCAATTCTCGCGAGAGTAAGAAAGTAATAAAAAGCGGATTAGCCGCATCCTTGAGCGTAAAACGCGCGAGTATAGCTCACGAAAGACCTTCACCCCGGCAAGACGCCGGACAAACTCGTCTCCGCGGACTCGCGAGTCGTTATAAGCATTGCAGGCGGCGCGCACTCGAGGGAAAACTTTTAACTCGAAGACTAAACTAAATAAATTTCTCTCATTCGCTCGCGCACGCACACACGTGCAGAGCGCTGCTTTCTTTCGTGCGCGACTACGGGAGGGAGAGAAGAAAAATCGCCTCGGAAATAATATTCCGGGGAGGGAAAATCGAGCAACTGGAGGGTTTGTTTTCGCCAGCGATTTCGCAGAAGCGCCGTTATCGGAAAAGCCGGGGTTCTCTGCTCTTGGACTAAATACGTCCCGGCAAAACGAGCACGCCCGGCGCAGGGGGGTAGGTATAGCGCGCAGATGTGTGCGCGTTGGGTAGCGTGCCAAAAATGTGCCAGCGCGAACAAGAGATATGTAAGTACCAATTTAACCGGCTCCCGCGTGAGCTTTTAGAGTAATTCGGTGGACCTTAAACACCTCTCTTTTCTCCTCTCTCTCCCTCCTCCTCTCTTGCGCGCGTACGGTTGGTTCACCACCTTGCACTCGTATTGGACTTTTTGCTCATCTTTCTCTCTCTTCCGATGTCACGCACAAGAGCGAGGCTTTTACGGGGCGCGCTCTTCGGCATGTTTGCCAATTTTTCGGTATTTACAGAGTTTCGGAGGCAGACCTTGAGGCAAAAACTTCCCTCGTATTAATCATGGCTTCGTTTTATTGCGGAGATACACAGCCATCCTGGCTGTATGGGTCTGAATGTGTGTATACCAACTCCTGAAACTTCAAGATGTGTTTTTGTGGAGTAATCTATAAATTTGGAAACTTTTATACTTAGATTAGGTTTCTTATGTGTGCTGAAAATAGACTGTATTCTGGAAATATTGATTGAATATGTCGACACTTTACATATAAATATACTATACGTAACACTATTTATAATTATACGTACAAGGGTTTTATATTTCGGATTTTCTTGACTTATATCTCCAAAAACGTTAATATTTAGAATATTTAATCATATAATTCATAATACGCAGATAAATAAAAGAATTCTTCATCAATCAGTTTATGACTTTTAACATATATTATATAGGTATACTCAAACACAAAATGCTTTCCTATTAATGAACGAAAGAACCCCTTTTACAGTCTACTAAGCATTTACCGAAGACCGAAACGACAAAATAATAACCAATAAGAATCCGCGCCACAGAATTTCCCCAATTTACCAACTACCCTCAGTTTCCGAAGAAAGACCCAACTCAACCATGAACGAGCCACGGAAATCGCATAATAAGCCGCGCGCGCACAACGGCCTCGTTAGCGTTCGTCCGCGGCAGCGCGCGTTCAGCGAGTGAAAAAGCACTTTTGGCCGTATTAAATTAGCGAAGCCGCGCTGCCGCGTCTCGTGTACATCGGACTTGTCCCTCTGATGGCAGCCGACTCGTGCACCTGTTGCACCTGCCCGCGCGCAGGTTGCCGCTTCGCGAAATCCGCCGAATGCGCGCGACCTGCAGCACGCGCCGAACGCTGCATGAGCGCGAGGCTAATGCGAAGTTCGTGTATACATATATATATATGCGCAGCCGAGGCTTTTGCAATGTGGGGAAATTTTGGCGAATCCTTGCAGTTTCGATGATTTGTTTTTCGTTTGTTGTATTATGTAAGCGATAGGTTTCAAGATTTATCAGAAAAACGCTTGTAATCTCTCTGTTTATGATCTCATTGTATTCGTCTATAGGCAATTTGTTATATTACGAAATTTCGTATTGTTCGAATTTTATGGTTTACTATAACATTGTGCCGCGTGTATATGTGTTGAATTCAAAATACCAGCCGAAATTGTCACAATAAATGTGTATTTATTGAAATGCACCTCTTCAATATTTTAATTAAAATGAATGATAATGAAAGTCATCCAGGCTAACAGTTATATAACGACGTATATGATCCTTTAATTAGAATAATATCATTCATTGCTTTATTAATGCGCATCATTTGGCAACGTGAATTAACATTCAACGAAAAAAAAAATAAAATGTGGGGAAATTATTTATTAAATTCAATATTTAAAAACAAATTATTGCGTAAATATAAATACTTGTTCAATAAAAAAATATATATATTTAAATATAAAATAAAATTATGGAATCAGAATAAATTGTTATGACATATAATATGTGTAACAAAATTTAAGGACAAATAGTTACAAAAATGAAGCCAAACAGCGTTGCAAAATTTGCGCTATATTTATTTCACGTATATACATGCCTACTTGCAAAACTCATAACTCGTACGCGTTTCTATAAATAACCGTCTGGTTCTGTAAATAATAATATTTTACTGCGCAGTCGGCACATTAATCGTTCCTCATTGCCATTAAATAAAATAGTTAAAACTTTCAACCGTTTTGATAACTCATTTACTGCGGCAAAAAACATATCCCTACCTCTCACGCACGTGCAATTTTCGCAGCAGCTATGTCATACACACGCAGCTGCGGCATTTTTCCCGCGCACCTTAACCTCCTTGAACCGCGCTTCTCACTTGCAACTCATGCGTACATACACACGCACGCCTGCGCTTTGCGCAATCCCGCAGAGATAACAAAAGGGGGTTGTCTCGGCATTAGCAACTCGCTCGCGCGCGCTTGTCGCCGATTTCAAAAGAGTGATTTACCGCCGCTTTATTAAAGTGGAAATCCCGATTAAATAGCCGGCTCTGTAGCGCGCGCACGGCGAGAAAATGATTAGTTCGTCGCCGCACGCGCGCAAACTCGCTCTACTCATCTATATTCAATTCGTATCTTTACACGCGCGCTCTGCTCTTGCCGGTCTTGCCGAGGCGCTGCTCTCCCCTCACTCCCTCTCGCTTACTCTCGATAACGCCGCATAATGCGTCGTTACATCGATATGCGCGTAATATACGTATACCAACACACGCGCGCTATAGCTCTCGTGAGGAGGAGGGGGGAAAGGCTTCGCACGCCGCTATAAATTAATGCTATCGTGGCTGTTTACGTTGCTTTCTTGTTGCGCGATTAGCGCCGGTCAGCTCTTTTCGATAGCCGTCACCGCGCGAGTTTGCGGTGTGTGCGGATGTAATCTATGAGAGGTGCCGGGCGAAAAGGGCGCGAAACAATGAACTTGTGCGCTTTATAAGATTTCGAGAGCGAGCGCGCAAAAAGGATCGCGCGAGCTGTAGTCTCGAGCGGTGTTGTGCAAGGTTTCGAGTATGCGCGCGTATAGCTATCGAGAAAATTGCGGCGATTGGGCAAGCCGCGAGGAGAGTTTCGAAGGAACGAGATTCGGACGTCCTTCGCGAGAAAAATTGCCCGCGCGGTCGGATGATTCCCGCTTTTTTTCTTGCGCAACGAAATACCTTTGGCTTTTGCGTTTTTGAGAATAATGTTAAACTGTGCGACTACAATTCGTTGCGTACAATGTATTATAACAGTATTGTATTTCTTCATAAGTATAATAATATAATGGAATTGAAATTTGAATATTCAACAATGAGAATTAATGCATTGAATTCGTTATTTAACAATCAAGAGTATAGTTCTTTGATATGTATAATATATTTCGTTCTGTTCCATTTCATCAATACACTGCACACTGCAGGTATTCGAGAAAGAATTCGCGTGGAAAAAGAATTGTTCGCAAAATAAAATGTCCGCGGGCAAACAAGCTTTAATAATATACGCGTCACGGTAAATGTGATAAAAGTTTCAGAGGATAATGCGCTTGGCCGCGAAATCAGCCAGATATTCATTATTTACGAAACAAACAATGTATTATTAGACATTTAGCTTGTCGCGGAGAACCGGTGCATTCGAATCGGTTTATGCCGGTACGCCAACGAACAATCAATCAATCTAATTGCCAATCGATCAGGTCCCCGGAGACTAGTTGCTCGTTGGCCAACATCAAGATTGAGCGCTACATACTCTCCTGACCGTCGGAAATCCTAAAATGGAATGGCCGTAAATAAAGAATACACTCGCCGAAAACACGATCCTCGCAATTTTTTTTTCTTGCGCGCGTCGCTATGGCTACATTCTCTCTCGAGCGTTTATCCATTGATGCAATTTCCTTTGCACAAATAGAAAAACTTTTAAGGATAGTAATACTTTTCGCGCGCGCTGTAAAATTGTAATAGGCGTGAAAGAATTTGTGTATTTGAGAAAATTTTATTGTATTATATGAGCTAAAGTTGACTTTTAAAGAATACATTATGATTCATTAGATTTTGATCTTTATATTAAATCTTGTGTGAACACAGGTACATTATCAAGCTAGAGTAGGTATATTATTGCTGTATATTTTGTATAATAAGTCAGACATATTTGTGTAAAACTCAGCGCATCACTTATTATAAGGGAAGCATCAGGGATCGTATTTCTATTTCGATCTATTTACGAGAAAGGAAATTATAGAGAAAGATTTTAAAATAATTTTTGTTAAATTCGTGAATAATATTTTTCTAATAAACTATGATAGAATCACAGTATATGCGTGTTTAACTAAACAAATATTTCACATTATACAGCAAATTTTTTTTTCTCGATATTTCACTGCAACCTTTACTCCACAAAGTTAAATAAATCCGGCTACTGTCTCGGTGCACTTTGTTTTCACGGTTGCGAAAACAATTGCCGCCAAGAGAAAAAAGTTTCTACAACCGCATTAAACTCCACTGAAAGCTCTTTGCCGGCGTCTATATGTAACTCAGACTTTCGACGTTAATCGGAGAAAAACTACCTAGAAAAATATTGACACAGCGATAAAATCAGCCGCAATAAATACCTAATCCAGCACGTTTTTCTCGCGCGCATAAACGACTCTCGCCGTATAGCTAAACTTCTCACTACTATATTTCATCAAACCGTACATAGTACACACACAGCTATACAGAGATTTTTCGCGCACATCCATCTCGCTACTCGAGGGCTACAAGTATCATTACAAGCCCATTTATAAATCCCGCCTGATATCTGCATAAATTATAACACTCCCGCCGCCGCAGCAGCAGCAGCTCCTCGGCGCCCGGCGCGTGCGCAAGAAAAGTAAGGCAATCGCTCGCCTCTTAGCCCTCGCCATACACTCGAAATGAATTGCCCTCGGGTCGGTTGGCTCATCGGCGCGCACGAGATCACGACTCGGCGAATATCCGAGACCGCTACATAGCTATACATACCTATATATATATACCGTGCAGCACAGCTAACGCCGCAGCAGCAGCAGCGTCGACGGCTTTTAATCGGCCTGGGTTATAAAGTGGGTCACACACGCCGAGGCCCCGGACACTCGGGCTCGCTCATGCAGGACACCGTAGAGGAGCTGCCGCCGCCGCCGAGTCGTGCTGCTGCGGGGCTTTCGCAACTCTAGCGAGCGAGCGCGCGCGTGTGTGACTAAGAGACGCGATTTTTCACCGCTAAACTAGTCGCGGGACGCACATAGCTATACGCGGGAGCCTATGCGCGCTCTTGCGACACACAGAGAGACGCGAGACACCCACAACACTTCGATTAGATTAAAACGCCGCTCGCTCGCGCGCGCATGCGGCTGTCATCGGGTCGGAGGGTATATGTGTGTGTGTATAGCCGTGCAAAGTTCACGCGCGAGCTATGGACTCCCGCGCGAAAGAAAGAGAGAGAGAGTATGCGGAGTATGCTTGACGTGTCGGGTGTCTCGTGTGACAGGTATATAAGCGCGTTGGTAAAAGTTAAGTGCGATGCGGGAGCTGACAATTATTTAGCTATTATTGAGCGCAGTGTGTGTGGATGTGTCTATATATAAAATCAATTTTCGAAAATATAAGATGTGAAGGCGAAGCTAATTGCAGCGTTATTAAACGATGTCAAAACGTCGTGCTGTCGTTATTTACAAATTCTGGGGTCGTTAAATAAATTTGCTTAAATTTTTGTAGCGTTTGCGTGCAGTCTCCGGCATTTCATATATATGTATTTTAATTGATAATTTTTATAAGATTCTCTTATTTTTTGTTTAAGTACGCTTCAGAGACGTTGGAGCAGTATAAATAGTTAAACTTTATACGCGCAGGGATAGATTTTATATTTCAGGTATAATTATAATGAAATTCACAAATTTACAAGTACCAATTACACTTGTTTCTATAAGAGTATAAGAAACGGCCCGTGTATAAAACTTTGTATTTAATTATAATTGCACAAGCCATTATAAAATAAACATAGTTTAAATTACTAACGCCGCATAAAATGATTTCACTCTGCGGAGCCCCCCTCCCTCAAACAGCGCATCTCCTCGCAGCTGTTAACGATAAATAACGCGTTACCGCGTAAAAAGCATTTATTTAATGAAAACACCTATAAGGAACGATCCTCCAAGTAGCTTTTTAAAGCTCGCTTTAAAACTTTTCAGAACGCTCCGGCCGAGCGATTATTTTTATATCCCTCTCCTTCTCTAGCTGTAATTAATTATTTTTTGTACTGCCGCGCAACACTTCCCGCCAAAGTTTTCTCCCTCGCTCCCTCTCTCACCAGCGCGAACAAGCTTTCGCGTTTATGTTATACACGTATTATACCCAGCTAAAAGTTCTTGATTCAAGACAACTATACGATGTCGAGGGAGGGAAAAAACGGTATCGATGCTCGACCGCGCCAGATAATTTTTCGGTCCATACTCAAAAGTTATTTCTTCGTTCGTGCGATTTTGCGCAAAAGCTGTTCCCGTGCTTTCATTTTTCCACCCCGTAATCTCGCGCGCCCCTTAGCGCGCCTCGTAAACCCGAGGAATTTACGGCTAGACTTGGATCTCGAGAGAGCGAGGAAGAAGCTCTTGACGAGCATTACTCTCAACGCGCGCGCACGCTTTGCTTTTCATTTTGATCGTCCAATTCCGCGGTATCGCGAATAAGAAGCGGCGCACAGTGCGTTTATAATTTTACTGAGACGCGAGCGCTGCAGTGTAATGTCCAAGCAAATTACGAAAGTTGAGCTGCGCGAGCAAGTACGCGGGCTTCTGCGGATGGTAGCGCCAAGTGCCACTTAAATGTTTATAGAGCTTCTTGACCGAGCGTTCCAGGTCTTTTTCTGGTTTCCTGTTTGTTTTACGTTTACTTGAACTTATCATTGAGAAGTAGCAATCGTCTTCTTAATCAAATTAGTTGTAACTAATTTTATGTCGAAGATATATTATAATGAATTTCTTGGAAATTATGCTGGCAATGAGTATTAAGCATTAAAATATTCTTTGAATAAGTTTATAATTTCACAAGATTTGCAGGTCGTAATTAAATGTTATTGTCTCAATATAAGATTAATACTTAGTATTTAATTAAAGTTGAAAAATATAATATTATTTTTAATATAATTACATTATAAAGACATAGAAATGTTTTAAGTTCGAAATGAATTACTTATATAATACGTTATTACTTTTTGTACAATACTTGTATTAAAACACCTTCTTGTATTTATTATCGCGTTCAAAACTATAAATTTATTGACACTAAAGTAATAAATTTCGTGTACATTATATCAAGTAGTGTTTAAGAGAAATTCGCATTAGCACTGCGGCAATTCTCATACAATTTGGATTCATTTTCCCATATGCCGTTTATGGGAATCCAAATCAGATATTGTAAGAAGATTTATGACATATTACAATTCTCGTACCTAAAGCAGAAAGTCATACACACGCGAAATCTGTATATAATTTTTCGCACACTCACACATAACGCATCGCCTAACTCGATTTAATTACACCGAGAATTAACATTTATTCATGAGCACACACAGGTAAATCCATACCTCGAATTTTCCCGAACTCATAATACACGTCGTCGCGGTGTGCCATTGAATATAACTATTGAATAAATAAATATCGCTGACAGTCATGAGCCGCGCGCGCGACCGCAGCAGCAGCAGCTACGTGACTGATGACAATCGCAAGGGGGAAAAATCGAATTTCGCATACTGAGAGCTGAGCTCGCAATAAATTATAATTGTAATATTTGCGAATATATGCGCACCGCCGCCGCCGCGGCAATTCGCGAAAGATTTCTCTTACATAACGCGCTCTCTCTCTCTATATGTGTATATGCACGCGCATTATATATCGGCATCGGGTGTGTAAACGCGAGATATTGCCTATGCGAGCTTCTACGAACGCGCCGAGCGGCGGTTTCGCGTCTATTGTTTTAGCCGAGGCGAGCAGCCGCTGAAAAGGTGGCATATTAAATTAAATGTTTGTTTCATCGACAAGCGATATTTCGCGCGCTCGCGAGTGCGATATCTCTCGCTGGCGCAACTGTATGTGTGTGTGTATAATTATAAAGTGCGAGGGGCCGAAACGATATTCGCGCGTGCGCGTGAGTGTCCATGCGTATTTACATATAAACGCGAGAATTTTTGCGCAGATAGCAATATTTCTCGCAACAATAAAATAAAATAATCTTGATATCGCCTTAACGGGATTGAATGGTTAAGTTATTAG
Organism: Torymus aiolomorphi; assembly: GCA_036365515.1. NCBI lineage: Eukaryota > Metazoa > Arthropoda > Insecta > Hymenoptera > Torymidae > Torymus > Torymus aiolomorphi. The sequence continues at coordinate 126,682,306 of CM070877.1, read as the reverse complement.
CGCATTACTCGCCGCGTTTGATATGCATTATGCAACGCGTATAAATGTTTTTCTATTGGACACAATATGGGTCTCAATAACAAGTGGCAGTATTAAAACAAAAGGACTATTCATTTTGCAGGAAAAGTTTAGATTGGAAAAAGTATTTTTTGTAAACTTTTCATGAAATTCTCAAAGTGTATAATATACTCTTACAATTAAAACTGTATTATATACGTTGGTAAAAAGTCACATTAATTAAAGTAAACGAAAAATGAAACGTACGTCGTCTTGAGGTACGACCGGCTATTCCTTTAGTACCTTAAAGACCTATTCCTTCGCGCACGGTAACCGCAAACCCGCGCGTCCTCCCACACCGCGGGTGTATACCGCGCGTTGCTTCCACGACTCGTCGAGAACGCGAGGGGAGAGGGGAAGAGAGAAAAAAGAACAAACGCACGCCCTCGCGCTCGGGCGCAACGCGCGGTTCACAAAATTGCGTTCCCTCGCTCGCTCGTAAAGCAACGCACGCGCTCGAAGGGAGGCACGCAAGAGAGAGTACAAGCGAACTCCTTCAATACATAATTTAGCGCGAAATTCGTTTCTTTTCGATACACGCGCGCCCTTCGAGGTAGGTATATTATACATATATACACGCGCACGCACGTACGCATACACATACTGCCAGCGCAGCGAACTATAAAAACTCCATTGCGGGCGTCGTTACGTTTTACGAGAGACAGAAACTAAGAGGAGAGAGAGAGAGGGAGACGAAGAAAAGAAGCACGCGCGCGCGTTATTACCATTACCCTGTCATCGTTCAAGCACCGTGAAGTGCGATCGCTCATTTCGCAAGCCTCGCGCGCGCTACTCTCTCCCTTTCGCGCGGGGAGGAAGTGTATTATGTATCTCGCGCGCGGCCAGTTTTACGCCGTTGCACTGTGTCAGCGCGCGCGCCTGTAGCACGCAAAGGAGAGGGATATACCTACCAGTGTGGTATGGCATATAGTCGCTGGACCACGTCCGGGTCGTGAATCACGGCATCTGCGCGCACGCGCGCGGGAGTAGAGCGCGGTGTTATATAGGAAGAGAGGTAAGGCCGCCTTTTACGCCGCGGCTACTCGCGTATGGTAAACGTATCTCTCTTGCCTGTGGCACGCGTTTTGTCGCTTTCCGCACATGTACTATGTGCGTATGTGTAATACCCTGCGTATGGGATATATGCCATGTATGTGTGTATGTATATATGTATACGGTATGTGGTTATGTCGCACGCGTTACAGGGTACAAACGCGCGAGTTCGCGACAGTCTTTCTGCGGCTGACGTCAACGTGTCTCGCGACTTATGCGGGAAAATTTAATTTATTCGTTGAAATTGTTAATTAAATTTCTCGTTTAAGAATGATTATTATATGTAAAACTCGAGGTAAAACCGTAAATGATTATCAACTTTTGTTATTTTGCAAACGATGTTTTATACCTCGGATTTTATTTTATTTTATTATATTATCGCAAAACATTTTGTTTTGTGAAATTATTAAGTTATTTCTATATTGATTAATAAATACCCAAATAAATTCTGGGCGCGAAAAGTTCTCATCAAATAATTCGAAATTTTCACAGAAATACATGTAATAACTGTATTATGAACGAATTAATTAAAATTCATTAAAATATCCAATAAAATGAAAAAAAAATTCTACAATATTGCTGAGAAAATGGTTTTCAATAAATAAAATATAGTAAATAATATATTTACACAGCGCCAGACGAGAAAATAGCATCGCAAGCAGTGCTTGCACTCGCAGGCCCTGCGGTAATTTCAACCCGTCTGCTCGTGCGCTCGCGTACATATACGCGGATAATTCCAACGCGCATAGGCCATAGGTATCGCCGAGAGCGAAAAGCGCAACAGAAACAATTCGAATGTGCTTGCACACTATGGTCAGTCAATCCGCGCACGTGCGCTCAGCAGCAGCTAAACTTTAGCGCGCGCGTTGCATTCTTACGCGAGAGGGAGGCTCGTATAATATTGCGCGCCGCGTTTACACGCTCGGCGAGCCCAAGCGCGAGGGAGAACGGAAATTATTTGCCTATTCTCCTCCTCTCTGCGCGTGCGAGCGTGCAAAATTATTTGACCGGTGAAACTTTAAGGAGATAGCTGCTGGCTTTGCCGCTGTTACTACTGGCGATGTCTATTACGCGCGCCTCTATGGGGGTATACACACCGAGCGAGGAGGGCGAATTCGTTTTGCAGTGTTGAAGGGTTAACGCGCTCCTATGTATATTTTATCCTTTTCTAGGGTTGCTGAGACGGCTGCGGACTTTAATGCTAGTGCGGCTATTTTTTTTTCTTTTTTTACTGGAGAAAAAAAATTTACGGGTTTACGCGTTACGCTGTAAAAATACACGTTTCAATTTCTACACGGAGTGGTATATTAAGATTATGAAATACCTGCGTATTCTGTTTGAATGGAAGAAAATGAAATAATGCAATAGAAACCTTGAGTATTGAACTTTACTCGTTTTTAGAAGATATGGTATAAAAACATATATTTCCAATTGTTTGAAATGATTCGAGTATATCTAAAGTTACGATACCGTAATAACTCATTATAAACTTTACTATCTGTATTAAATACAAATATAATGAAAGATAAAAATGTTTACTTTCAATATATCAACATGAAAAATCCATTCAATTTATTTTATAAATTTTCAAAACTAGTAATCTTATCAGGCTATTCATTTACTATATATAAATATATATGTAACCAATATCTTAACTTTTCGATATGGAATATATATACCAGATTAATAATATCTTAATAATTTACATTTAAGGCTGATACTATAACATTAAAATGTCCTAATCGTGATTCACATAGGATTACAACCCAGACCGGCATGAAATTTTTCATGGCAGTATATATAGGAATTCCCAACACCGTGCAAATTACAGTAAAAGTCGAACATAAACATATTCTATACGATATTCGGCATGCAAAAACCCAGTATATAATATTGATAGATGCCGGCGTGTCGCTCGCTTTATCGCTAATTCGAAAGCCCGTAGACGGTTACGAGCGTACGAATTGCACAACAATCCGAGAGAGCACCAAGCTCTCTCACTCGCGCGATCGCATCGCGCGTGCGCGGCTTTCCTCCTCTATACTCTTATCAGTTAAACACCCCAACGTGAGCGCTTCGTCTTTCGAAAGACCTTCCTTATCTCGCGCGAGGCCGCGCGGGGGCGACGGCTTTTTGCGTTTTAATTCGTGATAACGCGCAGATACACCTCTCTCTCTCTCTTACCTCAGTGAAAAGTGCATCGGCCCGCGCTAATGAGCGACTAAACACCGGTAGAGATTATGGATTTTCTGGCGGCGATGGCTATTACAGTTTCGGAGAGCTTGCGCGAGAGAATTATGAAGTGTTGGTGTATGTAAGCGCTAGCGCTCACGAGAGAGAAAGTCAATGACCTTATAACGAAGCGGGATCGTCGTGTTTTTAATGCGCACGTACACCGGAACGTTAAAAATAGAAGCGAGCGCGTATATGCGTTATACACACGCGGTTGTCGACGCAGGATGGATGTGGCGCGCGCGCGCGCGCATTGCGATTAATTTGATTTATACGCGCGCTAATTGAGCAAATCGATTTGTTGCGCGGTGCGGCGCTCGCCTCGGCTGAAATCTACTCGAGGAGAATGAATACGCAGCGTGTCACCTCGCGAAGCGAACGCGACGATCGGAATTTACTTTTTGATTTTGCGCGTTTTTTCATGAATCTATAAGTGAAATGTTGAAAGATGGAGTGTACGATTATAGATTAAAATTGATAACCCGAATGACTGATAGACGCTTTGATATAATTTCCCTTGATTAATTGTTATTTAATATTATTTGAAATACGGCGTCTTTAGTTATTATTAGATAAATCAATCTACTTTGCCTCTAAATAAATAAAGTCGCAGATATTAATTTACAAACGAGATATTATACTCGTTGAATATATTCCAGAGTAAAGCAGAAATTATAGATTTAACATTATACTTTAGCGAAAAATGACCTTTGTCATTACAGGTCTTTCGAAAAGACCGGTCTAATGGAAAAACACGAAAATTATCTCTACACGTATATAAGTATTCAACGATAACGACTTTAAAGTTCACGGCGGCGAAGAAAAGTTTAGCGACCTTTTCGCATCAAAGCGCGATTTAGCTCGGCTCGAACGGCCATTAATTCCACATTTTCGCGAGTTCAAAAGTTGCTACTTGGCATACAAAGTGGCAACAACACCTCGGCGATTATACATCACGCCGGCCGGCGCGCGGCGGCAGCGTTCTCGCATCACGCGAGGATATTCACCTCTCCCTCTCTCTCTCTCCAGCAAGCTTGCGAAATCTCGCAAGTTGTTGTTATTCAACTGCGCGAGGGGCAAGAGGGGGAGCAATCACAAGTCAGCGAACTGCAAAAAATTATATAGACGCCGTGTGCTCGCGAGCAAATTTCAAATTGACGCGACGTTCGAACGTCTGACGTAAGATCGACTGCAGAGGTGACGACGATAATTCCCCGCGTCATTGCGCGATACTTTTCTTTTTTTTCTTTTTAATCGTACCGGATGGACAGATTTTCTGAGAATCAAGGTAGCAGGTTTGACTTTTTGCGGAATGGATGTAGAAGCGTATGTGAAAACGGATCCGCACGCCCGTGTCGGTAATTAATAATCAGAGGGGCGATCTGGAAGTCGTAGTAAATGTTTGTCTTTGAAAATATTTCTGAAGTAGTCGTATAAGTAATTTTTTTTTTAACAGAATTTGTTACTCAATTCTAATCATATCGCGATGAGTTTGCAACTTCGAGAAATTTTACTGGTCGCACATAATATTTGAAGAGATTTCACATTAAAGTTTCCAAGGATAATATGTTAATGCGCATTGATAAATAAACTTTGGTATACCTTACATGAATACGTATAGGAGTTCCCATAAAAATATAGTTGACTAAATTTAAACTAAATTGCTACTGAACAATCAAGTTTTTGGGGAAAATCCTAAAAAGATGCATATACTTTTGGAATTTTTATTTTGAAATTAAAATAAAAAGTTATTTTAGCATTATCTACAGATTTAATTAAAAATTATTTTTTACTTTTTCCTATTAACCATACTTTTTATTTATAACCTTCTTTGTTAGGACTAAATTAAAGTATTTTTACAATGATAACGATCCATAATCTCTTCTGCGTGCCAAACTAGCAATCCACACCATATTTGCCATGTAATAAATAAATTCCACAAAATTAACAACAGCAATAATGCACCAGAACTTTCGGAACCGAGGCAGGCAAACGCGGGCGTTGCATTTTTTGCATCCAACAGCGTTACGAATTCAAAGGCAAATAAAAATAAAGGGAGCGAGAGCCGCGTATAACGACATCGCGCAGGGGCGCGCCGCATGACAGGTGAAACGAGCCGCTCGCAGTATTTTTCGCGTTTTCTTCCATCGTTTCCACGGCCGTTCGCGAGAGATATATACATGCATACGCACCAGCATGCGCGCACAGAGTGCACACACATAAACATATATATACAGACGCGCGGCAAGCCGAAATGGCGAAACGAGTCTGCACGAGGCAGCTGCGTGTGTATTTATATTGCCGCGTATATGCTCGCGCGAAAAAGGTTGTATGCACGCGCTCGAAGCTCTGCGCAAGCGCGTATCTGTGTTTCTTTTTTTATGTGCGTGCGGGCGAAAAGTGGATATTGACCTATCCTAACTAGCCTTGCCGAGAGATATCATTGTCACTGCGCGCGCGAGTGCGAGTACGAGAAAGCTTTTTACGGGGTCATTAACATATTTTTCGAGGCCGTAAATTTATAAATACGCCTTTATGAACGCTGTACCGTCGTCGTCTTTTTTCGGCACTATCAGCCTTGTGCAAACATATTTTTAGCCGCGGGCGCCTGTGTGCCCGTGTGTATACACAACGCGTCTCTCCCGGCTTTTCGCCTGGTTTTATCCCCTATTTCGCTAATTCTTTAATCGCACTCCATTAACGTCGCTGATGCGCCCGCGTGCTTTAACAACTTGTTTGTTTAGTTTCCCCTCGGATTCGTTTATTTGCCAGTTTTGTAAATTCATATTTTACGAGGTAATTAAATGCAGTTTACTCGCTTGATCAGGTTTTTCTAGATAATTTTATTGAAAGGTAAAGGAACATACTCGTATAAATTGTAAGATTAACTGATATGAGAATAATGTGCTGTTTCTTTGCGCATAATTTATTATTTATAAGTTGAGAATTGATTTGATTACTTGTACCGTACACGGGTTCTATTATATAGATAAGTACAATTAAAAACTTTATTTTTATTTATCACGTTTTTGAAAGTAAGACATTTCTAATCATAGAATGAAAATAAGGGTTTTCAATACTTTTAATTCGGTCGCATTTTCGTTTAAAAAATATATCATGGTTTTCCTCATGAATGTAAAATATTCAAAATACAATTAAAAAAATTATAAAAAAAGAAAAACATCTCAAAAGTAATTATACTTATCAGTTGAATTACATTTTTCATTTATAATACTATTTTCGTCCATTTATTTGTGAACATAAACGGAGAAGTCCGTGAAATCATACAACAAAAATCAACAATTTATTAATTAAGATGCATACCTTAAGGTGATGTTAAATACCGACATAATTTTCAAACGAGTACATCTCATGAAAATACCAATAGAATCATCCAAAAAAAATCTGAGTATAGTATTAACATATACGGAGCGCTTGACGAACGTGTTTTTCCAAAAAAATGATGAGAATTTATTTAATTAAATAAAAACCGTACTGTCGGTAAGTAGGAATCTGCAATTGACCTACTTTTCAAACGAGCATAGCTAACGAAAATGCTAATAGAATCACTCAAAAAAATTCCGGAATATAGTGTTTATATGTACGGAGCGCTTGACGAAATTTTTTTTCCGAATAAACGCTTGAATGTTGAATTAAAAAATATTGAAATTCACGGTTTTACATGGCCTTAAATATACACTTGCATGACAGCTATAAAAACATGTTGGTATAAACTTCCCGCTAAAAACAGAAACTTTATAAATATAAGAATGATAACCAAAAATATAACCGGTATATAGTAGCTGTTATTGTATTATTCCACCCATGATTAATAATGAATAACAAAAACATATTTCAATATCACAACTCTGTTGTGACAGTGATTCAAGTAAAAGTGACATTTTCATTATCGCCCTGAACTGTTTTCAGAAAAAATGCAAACACAGTGCGAAGTGGCCAAAATAAAGTGAGGGAGAAATAACAAAAAACAAATCGGCCAAAGCTGTGTAACCGTAACTATATAACCGGGCGAAAAAGTAATGGAAAGACGATGGACGAGCGTCAACTGCAATTAAGACTCTGAAAAAAATGGGGAAAGAATCAGATTAACCTTTCTTCCCCCCCTCGACGAGCGGATTTTGAACACCCGCAAAAGAAATACGGCCGAGCTGTCTTTTGTCACTAATAACGGCCGGCGGAATGACGCATTTTTTATTTTTACGGGCGAAAACAGAGATTAAGGAAAAAATATACCGTTCAATAATACATTTTCGAGAAACGGCATTCGCATGCAACGGTAGTAGCGGCGAGACACCAGTCGCGTGTATGCGCATAGCAGCTCAGACGATGTGTATACATATATATGTGCGCCAGCGGAGGTGGAGGTGGAAAGGAGCGCGAGGAGAGAAGGCGACGACGAGAGGGAGGGAGATGAGGGTCGAAGCCCTCGTCGATCCTTATTTTTCACGGCGGAAGGTCACGAACGACTGGTCAACGCGCCGGACGTGCCTTGTCTCCTCTTTCCCGCGTTTTTCCACTTAAGTAGCTCTCTCTCTCTCCTGACTCGCTTGCGCTTGCCACTAGCGCGTGTGTATTCGCGGTTCTCTCTCTATACATAGGGGAGGGCGGGGCACGTGTGACACCCTAACTTTGATTAAAAATAACAACTAAACCGTGTATTATTTCAAAATGTACAAAAACGGAATAATTAGATCAGAAAAAAATAAAATAAAATAAACTATTAACTTTTTTTTCATTTTCTTTTAATTATTGATAAAATACAGAAAAGAAATTCTGAAAAAAGTGCTCTACGTGCCCCACCGGCGGGTGGATTGTGGCACCCGACGGGGCACGCATGGCACGGTCAAATTTAATATTTTACTATAGGTATTTTTCAATTCTTTTTTCCAGTAATTAACACTTTAATAATTATGCCATAATAAAATTTTCAAAAATCAAATAATTAATCAGTCTATTGAAAATTTAAAATTTTATTTTTATTAAGGAACATAACAATTTTTATTTTAAAATAAATTATTACATTTTAATAAATGATTTTATATTATAAATTCCTTCTTATAAAATATGATCACAACATAATACTTTTGTTTGATTAATAAATTATCATTATTATTACAATAAGTTTAAATTTAAAGATTTCGCATCATTTTCATCTATGTAGCATATTTGAACTACCTGACCATTGAAAAAGGCAGTTTGAGTATCTACAATTGATTCTTCAGGTATTACTTCTCTAAAGTAATTTTCATTATTTACGGAAGCTGAATTATTATTAACAATGGATAAATCAAGCTGATTTGTGTTTAAGTCTTCAAGTGGCTTTCTTCTACTCTAAATATAACTTAATACGCAGTCGAAATAATCGTTATTTACTTATTAGTGTAATAATTGAAACTAAAAACTACTTAAAACTAAATTATTGCACTGCGTAGTTGTTAACCCATCTTGCTCCGTTTTTGATTTGTAGGTTAGACCGCTTTGCTGGGCGGTATGCCGCGGCGCACTGATACGTCCGAGTGTGCCACGTGTGCCCCGCCAGGGTGTCACGTCATGCCTCATTTTAATACCATTTTCATTTTTTAATTATATTATTTATAAAGATTTTCTGAAAATAACAAAAACAGGGCTTGAAAGATAAAAGTTGAAACTATCAAATAGGTTTGGTCTCATTTAGAAAAAAAATCATTTTCTCATTGCTCCAAGCGACTTAAAAATGAAGTCAACCTTGTTTCTAAGCACCGATTTTCAATCTTATTAAATGAAATGTTAAACATTATCTATAATCTCAAAAATATAGAGGAAAATTCTAAAAGCATATCTAATTAGGTTTACGTAAAAATTACATTTTTTGCATTCATTAATATTAAAAATATGAGGGTGCCAAACTTACCTACCTGACACGGCATGCCCCGCCTTCCCCTATACACGAGAAGAGAGCGAGAGAGAGCTTCCGAAATACGTTCACCTGGAAAACGCCGCTTCACGCCAGTCGCGCGCAGCCACGTGGACGGAATGAGATGAGGGACGAGTGCAGCGAATGTTGGAAGAAAATAAAAATAAAACGTAGGATATAGATTAGGTTTTCTGATGTTTTTTTTTCTAATTGGTTGATAACCGGTTGTTAATGAGTTTGAATGCTTTTTTTTAAGCTCCATTGTTTGAAAGTTTTTTTTTTTTTAGTTGACAACATTTTCGTAATATTGCGTAAGGTTCTTTTCCATTTTCCATAAAAAAACCGCTGCCAATACATTGGCGCTTAGCTTCCTCAAACTAATGTATTTGCTCCATTTTTAAGAAATGATGAACATTGTTACATTTATAAAAGTATAGCAAATAAATTCACGTCTAAATACTGTGATAAATTAATGCATTGAATCACACAATTCTCGGAAGCATATACGCACACACGCACACACACACGCACATCTTAAAATGTTTCCTCATCAAATAATAATTTCTATACTGTACCAAAGTAATAAAAATTATAAACACACAAAGTTATATTTATTATAATAGTACATCCAACTTTTATAGGGGCTTATTTTAACAATTCGTAAATATTGATAGTATTTTGATGTTTTAAATATAGCGTCAACTCCAATTGTTTTCAGCGCACTTTAAATTCCGTTAAATTTAAAAGTAAATGTCCCGAATTAAACGTTTCAGTGCTCGAGGAAAAACATACAGTGGGAAACGGTACAGGTATAGAAGGAAAAATGAAAAAATGGAAATTGCTCGGGGAAAAAATGCTTGGAAGGGAGGTAAGAATTCGACGAACCGAGTAAAGAAGTCTAAATACACGGTGGAAAACGAAAAGCTGAGAGCAGGAAGAAAACGTTTACGTTCCCGCAAAAGACGAGCACGGACGATCTCGCGAAGTCGCCGTTACACAGCGATATTTTTAGTCCCGGACTCCCTCTCCCCCTCTCTCGTTCTCCCGTTCGCGGCAGGACGTTCACTTTCGGGCGTTTTTGGCGCAACGACAAATTTTTCCGCGCCGATTTTTAAAAATATACGACCGATGCGCTTTGATGAATTGTCGGATCATCAACACAAATATATATAAATATAAAAAAACAAATTCGACCGCTTCACGTTCGCTGCTACACGTCAATGTTCCCCAGGCGGGCGACATTGAGACCGCGTGTCTTATTGCACGATGAGCGACCCGCACACCTCGCGTTCGATCCACGTATAGAATAATAGATATATAATCTCGCGAGGTGTCGCGAGCTTCTATACGTATACGTATTTCGGCCGTTGTGTAACCAAAAATTCAATTTAACGAAAGCAGACGAGATTTCAAGATGATTAATGAATACAAATGCCAGCTCCGCGCGAGCGGGCGCGCGTCAATTAATAATGCTCGCGCGCAGCAGCAGCAGTGCCGGCAGCTTAAACACGTAATGCGCGCCTGAGCTGCTGCTGCTGCTGCTTGCACGATTTCACTTTGCGCTTTTGAAGGTCGCGAGCAAGCGTGTATTCGGCAATATAGGATTATCGCCGCAAGAGAGGAGAGAAAGAGCTTCTGCAACGAGGGGGAATCATCATTATTTTCTGTCTGCAGTCTTGCGTTGAAATTTAACAAGGCCAAGATGAGGATGTGGCGTATCCGTCTTTTACGTATGCGGATGACCTTTTATACAGATGGATGTAAAAATTAAGTAACTCGATGTTATTGCGATGCGTTTAAATTGAGATAATTATGTTGTAATAGGCCGTATTAAAGGAAATTTCCAATTTTATCAAAACCCATTAATCTATTATGTATGTATGTTTATAGAAATTTTGCTTGAAATGTGAAAATAATTGTTTCCTTTCAATTATCGGAATATTATAATGTATTATTTTGAAGATTGTAGAAAAGATAGTCTTCAACTAGTAATTAAAACTTTTGGGAAATTTTTATTATATCTTTAATCTAATATACTGTGAACCTTGTGAAACTTTATTCCGGCTATCTCTATAGCATAACGATAAAAAACCAGTTTCTGTGATAATGTCAAATAAAAACAAAATCTCCAAATATTTTATCAAAAAGTTAATGATATCATTGATTTTACGTTTGATTTTCAAATAACGAAAAAATGCACTTCAATAGACTTTTGCACTTTATAAGAATTGTAGGACCTATCGGACTTTTCCTACTCGGTCTTACTCGGTCCGGAAAAGCCGAGCACGAAATCTCACTGCCAAATGAAAAATATTTGCTCGTGCAAGGCAGCGTAAAAAATATTTGCGCAGGTGAAATGCGCTACTGCAGCAGCTCACAACTCGCCGTAGAAACACACTATACATACATACACGAAACTGCACGCATTTCATCTCTCCTCCCCCACTCCTCTTTCGCTCTGCGCGCGCTGCCTCGAGATTCTCGCGACGCGAGATTCCGATAAACTCCTTCTCTATAATACGCACGTGGAAAGCGACAACCAGGGCCCCCCGAATTTATGGCTCGTCGATATAAATGATCGAGCCATACGACGCGCGCGTGTGTTTTTATTCGACGCCGCAGCCTATAATACACGCGAGCGCGCCGTGAAATATCTTCCTCCCCCTCGTTCGACAGTGCCACATGACTAATGTCTCCAAAGTGACTCTTGAGTTTCTCGCGGGCGCACGCGCGTCTGGTGCAATCGCACACTGTGTCATATAACCGTACAGCGGAGACTCTCTTTTGCGGTGCAGATGTTGCGCCCGTGGAAATCCCTCCTCGTAATTCAACGCGCAGCGCGCGAGAGCGAGAGAGAGTCAATCCGAGGAAACAAATGAAGCACGGCTCGAAGAACAATACGCGCCACACGGGTATATATACACATATTCGTGCGCCTCGCGTAAAATATTCTCTCGAGCGTGTGCGCGCATATAATGCGCTTTATATCTCTGTCGAGGAGAGGAGCATGTGGATTATTTCGCTGGCGTCGAATTTTAGCGAGCTTACGCAATGTGCAGTATTTGTGTGTATATATGCCTATATGTTTGGCGACAGATACACGGGGAGTATGATGAAACAATGATGAATTTTTGGCAATTAGATCGTGTAGCAAGCGGATAAATTGTATTCTTCATCTTGCGAGTGAAAAAAGCTCTTATCACTGTAATTAAGTAATGGCAGCATATACATATACTTATAGGGCAACTAATTTGTCAACTATGTATAAATTAACCTTGAGAATATTCAAATACATATATTATTACTTTTTTCCACATAATATCTTACATTCAAAGTCCATCTAACATTGCCAACTAAAAGCTAACTGAAAAATCAACAACAACTCGCAAAACAGATCAACTCCGCACCGCGTGGCGCACCTCGTCGGCAAAAAACTCGCCGAATAAGGAACCGTCGCGCCGTTTCTACCATGTACTTATACCCACACTATCGGCCGAGAAATCATCGTCTCATCGCCGTTGACATCTGTCGAACCCACCGACGTACGTTATAATAACACAAAAGCCCAAAAAAAAAAACGTCCACAGCCGCCTCCCTGCAACACACCATAAACACTCGCTCGCTCGCGTACACATATACGTGCAATTTGTAGCTCAGCCGATTTTTCCCGCCGCGACTATGGGCGATATGCCCCGGGGCAGCCGCGAACTCTGTCAACATCGATGTTCCCGCGCACGATGTGTTTGTACACACTCTCGCGGGGACTTGCACGTTTCGCATAAATTATAACTCGCGCTCGCGCGCGAGCACGGCTAATATCTCCGTGGCGCACGTGAGGGGTCTGTCTCTGTCTCTCGTTCTGCAGTCATGACAAGTTTTCGAGGCGCGAGCGAGCGATAGTTACACAACGGCTGTGTGTGACAGACACGACGACTGGTATAGAGCGCACGTGCGTATATGTATACACGTGTGTGTTTGTACACCTATGTAACACGGCTGGACCGGCGCAAAGGTACAGGATACTCACACATACACAGACGTATACATAAGTACCGATTAAAAGAATAGCGGGCGACCTGAATCGGCAGCGACGGAGAGATAGACAGGCTGCTGACGGGAGGCTGCGGGAGTACATGCGCGAGTTGCCGCCACCCTACTGCCGCGCGTTGGACGGTAGCTCGTTAGACGAATTATATTTATCTCGCGCCCGCGTGCGCGCGCGGCGACGACAAGAGCTATGCTTTGGATCCTGCGCTAAATTGACGGCAGAACAAAGCGCGGGAGCGAGTTTTGCATCCGGGACGTGTGCGTGCGCCCGTGCGTTATATTGTGGTCAAGGGAACGCGGTCCGAGTATTAATTAAATAAAGCGTTTGGAGTTTGCTAATAATGATATTTATTGGTTTGGGTTTATGTACATAGGCTTGGATTAATAGATATAAACGCTATCAACACTTCTGTTACAATACGGAGCAAAGAATATAGCCAAGTGATTTTCTTATGGCAGAATAAATGCAACGCTGAAGTTTTTCTATTTTTCGCTTCTATTCATCAATCATAATAATTACACCTATAGGTATGCCCTAGTAGAAATCGTCGTTCCTGAATAAGAAGGTGTCAACTCAGCGGCCGATTCAAAAAGGGACCAACTCATTCGTTGATTTTTTTTTGCTAGATTTAGGTTGGCAATACGAAAATTATAATGTAATACACAAGGAATTAAAAATTTTTGTTTACTTTCCGAAACACATTTAATAGTATGATTTTGCTAGTTCATTATATTTTATATATTATGTTACAAAACTGTTGAACTTTTACAATTTAATATTTACTTAACATTTACTTTTTAATGAATTTATAAAACGTTTATGTTATTATTTTGTAATACAAATTTTATTACATTTTGCTATTTCCATTTTTATTTTATTCTAAATATGTAAAAAAAACTTATTTTTCAATTCTAATGCATTCACCATTTTCAAATTTTCACCCGCATATTTGCCCTAAACTCGCGAGCTCGCGACGTCGCAACCGGCAAACGTGAACGCGGCGTCCGTCTGCTGTCTGGTTTGAACGTTTTGGACAGCACTCCTAATGGTGATGATTAAAGAACTCCATTTCCCTGCACGACGATCATCTTCACGATCGTGGTACAACGGTGATGTATTTAGCGTAGCCGTGTCATCGACAGGGCAACGGGCAACCGGTTTTTGAAGTTTTTGAACATTCTAACCTCTTTCTTCCTTCACTGATAGTGCCTTTCTATTATTGCTTGCTTGGGAAACTCTGTAGTTGTATAAGAATTGTTTGAAATGCTAAAGTACAAGAGCAACTTCAATGAAATTTTTATGCATAACTTCTTTGTAACCTTGACTTATGTACTGCTATGGACAAAACTTTTTTTATAGTTTTTTCTTTTTGTCAAAATTTATTATATTATACATATATGTACATATTTTTTACAAAGGTATACGCAAAGCAAGTGGCTGCGATACTTTTACACATTCACGAAGTAGAACCTCAACGTCGATAAAGTAGTTTTAATACAACAAATTGTTACTTGTTAGTATTTATAGTGTGCTATGATTTTCGTATTGCCAACCTAAATCTAGCAAAAAAAAAATCAACGAATGAGTTGGCCCCTTTTCGAACCGGCCGCTGAGTTGGCCCCTTGTCCAATCGGCCGTTAAATTGACACCTTCTCGAATTAGCGACCGCTGAGTTGGCTCCTTGTCGAACCGGCCGCTGAGTTGGTACCTTATTCGAGAACGACGAAATCGACTTGTAAGCGAATTTTTAGAAACGTTCTAGAAAATGCGATGTGCGAGCGCGTTCTGGAAAATTCCAGAATTTGTACGTTGCGAGCCGGACGTTTGCATTTCTTAGAGAATGGGGGAGGAACATCTCACCCGCGAGACTGTACATCAGCCGTGATTGGTCGCGTGTGACACCAATTAGAGACGAGTATCGTTTACGTGTGCGATAGACGCTGAGTGCGTGGGGGTTTCGTTTTGGAAGAGCGCCCGACGACGCCGGCGAAAGCGCGAGGGCGAGCGCGCCCTTCGACCTCATTCCTTCGGGATCGGTCAGACGGGCAGGTACTCGACGCCTCACGTCGATCGGGATTGGGTTCTTTCTCTCACGAGCAAGGAAACCACTTCGCTACGCGATAAATTACGTGCGATCACATTCGGTCTCATTACTTGTATCAATACACCAGTTTTTAATTTCTTTGCTATTCTTCCACAATAAATCAATCTTACTCTTCACCCAAGTGTTTATTCATTTTATCCGTTCCAACCAGTCAGTGCTACAGACTCTATATTTTACTAATAAATAGCTAGTTTTACTGGGGTATCACCAAAAACTGTAGACATTTTTCTTACCTATTTCTATCTATTACCGATAAAACGATTTTTCTGACATTATTCGACTACTTAATAGATTGAAAAATAGAAAGCTTTTTTTATAGATTTACACGAGCCTGTTCTTGACTATTTCAAAGGTATTAAAAATGGTGAAAAAAAGAAACACTTGGTTAGTTTTTTTAGTTAGGAAATGCAGACTAATAAAAGGTTTGCTATTGTACCGAGGAGTGAGAGAGACTGAATCTAATGGAAAAATATGAATTTCGGTTAATATCTACGAAAGAAGTGCTGAATGTTTTTTAGTATGTGTTTATATTTTTGTAAGTTATCTATTCCAATAGAATGCTCTTATAAATGTAACGTCAAGTCTATGAATAAATTTAAATTGAATATTTTGAGGTTATGACATTCTACTTCCAATCTATTAAATGGTCAAATAACAGGGGAAAAATCGTTTTATCGCTAGTATAAAATAGCCATTTTTCCTACCTGTTTACTGACTTTCTACCTATTTCGTAATAGCAAAATTTCGACCAGGGTGCACCTACTTTTAGCTTGCAGTTCGAATGAATTTCAATAAAAAAATTTACATGAAAAAAACTAAAATTGAAAAGGGCACAACTTTTTATACACTGCAAAAGATTAATCAATCACTTGTTCTCAGAAACGTAATATGATATTGAATATATTCACGGTCATGTAATTAACCCTGATTTAATTCAATTTTTTATGTGCCATTTTCAGCTATCATTATAGTAAGAGCCCACGCCAAATAAGATAAAATAATATTTATAGATTAATCAGCGTTACGCGTGACTTCAATTATTTTCGTATAAGACCATGCATAAATATTTCCTAACAGTTACTAAAAAATATCTGTCAATATAAATTAGATTTCAGTCATTGAACAAGTCGATCTAACATGTTTATAAGTAGTTCAAAAAAATGAAATCCTGCAACGCTTTATCTCTAATCTTAATTTAAGCATGTATTACAAATAAATTCAAGTTCATATGGGTAACAAATTCAATCGCTTATTTTGAGAGCCTTGAATAAAAATAAAGTTGCGCAAACCTTCATTACAAAGGCACCGTATGAAATATATCAAGCAGACGAAATTATTACTGTTTACAATCTAAATTATAAAGCGAACCACTTTCATCATTCTATTTTACAGTCCAAGGTTGACCTCAACAAATGCGGAAAAGCCATTTGATACCGTCGGCACACACACACAAGCACGTCGATAACTTGACGCGCAAAACTATATATACAATCTCCACAAAAGTAGCTCCCAAAGTACAAAAGCGCGTTAAACGCGCAAATGTTGCAATTATATACCCTAATCCTTAATCCGGACGGAGGAAATTCGCGATAATTCTGTTTTCTTATAGCGCGAACTCGCGACACAACGCCCGCGACACGGTAGCCAATCGAGCCACTATAACTCGATCGATTATATTAAACGGGAGCAAGAGAGAGAGAGAGAGAGAGGGGAGAGAAAAAAGTACAATATTGCGAGGCGATACGAGCCGCGCGCTGGGGTTACAGCGGATGCCATTCACCGCAGGCTTTTATCTCGAGCTCGAGGCGCGCGCGCGACAGACGTTGACGTTATCGCGCCCGGGGCTTGAAACTCATTTTTATTTCAATCTTATATGCGGCTATCTTTATTTATGCTAATCTCGATCGATCCTTGTATCGTCAATGACTCTGCTGTATAGCAAAATAATTGTTGCAAATTGACAAGAGTATCATGCTTAGAATTAATAAAATATATATACATTACATTATATAATTAAACACACGATACGAATAGCAACAAATGCTTGAAAATCACTCAAGAGCCACGCTTCTCGCGAAGCGAAAATGACAAAACGCACTTGACTCCATCTCCTGCATCGCTAACCAACAACTTGTCATTAATTGAAAATGAAAAGCCACGCTTGTCGGCACTTGTAAAAATGTATATATACTCGAGCCCATCCGCATAAAAATTCTTCATTCATGATTTCGCCGAGGCGACGTTCGCGCCCATATATAAATTTCAATGCGCGACTCTTATATATCCCCCGTCCGCCTCTTCTTCTTTTTTGCCCGTCTCTCTCTCTTTCTCGCGCGTTCGCTGTACTCGCGCTCAGGTTCGTCGCTCGCTGCAGCGCGCAAGGTTCGCGCGCCGAGAGAGCGCTGGGGTTAAGACAATGATTACGCGACGCCTCTCATATGCACGTATACGAACGTATACCCGTACAGGCGGCAGCGAGGACGCGGATGCACAAGCGATGAACTCTCGTCTCTCCCACTACCGCTGCACGCGGCGATCGAAGAGTCGAAAAGTATAAAAAGAACGAGACGGCTACGTCGGCGGTGGCGGGTCATCGAGCTCTCTCGCTCGCGCGCTATGGATCTAAACGCGGGGAATTCCACTTGGACTCGACTGCGACGGCGGTGGCTGAGATTTATGAGCGTCGAGGCTGCGCGGGGAAAAATACGGATTAGGTGCATTGCCCAAAGTGCGCGAATTATTTATTTTCGCCAAGCCGCGCGCGCTGTCGATGCAAATTTAGAGCTCCCGAGAAGAGGTTCCCGCGAGCGCAAGCTTTTTTAGACCTCGAGAATTGTTATTAATGGGTCGAGATGTTTTCCGTCTTCGCTCTCTGTGTTGGGCAAGCAGAGTATATATATTATTGCAAACTGACTTGGCGAATAATATTTTCTATTGATTTATTATATACGACTATAGTTTCTTTTTTTAATAAATTTTTTTTAATTATAGTCGCTTTTCCGATTTAGAGTACATTTACAAGCTAAGGAGAGACAAGGGATTCACCGAATTCTTAATTTTTGACGAAGATATTCTCTCTCTACGGCATTCACTAATTTCGTATCCGCATATGCGAAGTGACGTAGAGGCCCAACTCTGCATCACACTCCAGCCGAGTGTATTGCCTTTAGCGGTTCTCAAGCCTCGCCATCTTCGTTTTCTTTTCCGCGGAGCCACCGCGAGAGAAATGCGCTATAATCGGACGTCCGAGTGGACCGGCGAGCGTGCGGGCGGCGACTGCGCCTGCCGTTCCTTTTTTTACGTCTGCGCGAGCGCGCGATTTCCGTTACGAAAGCCGTATAGCTCGCGTTCACGTCTTATGCGAGAAAACGCCGGCATGGTAAGGCGATCTTTCGCAATGCATTATGTACGTACACATATATACGTATACATAGAGAAAGAGCGGGCGCGACCATACTTTCGATAATTATTTACACTTAAATTACACTTTGAATTATTTTACCGGCAAATTACAGTGATCCTTTTTCTGCTTAATAATACGCGGAGAGCTACCTGTGTTTTTTGTCAAATTCTTTACGACTATACTCGTTTAATATAAGATTTAATGCGCACTGCCGACGGGATGAAAAAATTCGCCGTACTGTTTTGCCGCGCGCTGTATATAGGAAGAAAGAAAAAGGACGCAACGCGTTATTATTATTTCGAAAATTTTCATCCGTAAATGAAATAATGATACGTCTCGTAATTTACGCCCAGGGGAGGTTGAATCGGATCCTTCTCCTGTCTTCGGAAATATAAATCTTTTTTCTTGCCAATTTCAATGTTGCGGCATTTATGTCAAAACATATTATTTCATATGAATGATTAATGGCTTGCGCGTATCACTTGCTCATTAAATGTTACTCTCACCTTAGTCACGTGAAATGATATCATTTAAACAAATAGCATTGCTCTTACTAGATACATTACTCATTTCCTGAACTTTTCTCACTTTTCTCTATATATTTGATATATACATTTATATATGACTAACGTTCACGATCAAAAGATAGAAAAAAATAATGTTGAACTATAATAAACTTTTCCATATATACTTAATGTTCTTTATTCTTGTTAAAAGAAGCCACGAAATGATGCATAAAAAGATAAGCCTTAATTCTAAGCTGTCCCACTTCTTCAACCCAATATATTTTATCTCATTCTGCAAATGGATTTTAACTGTATATCTAAAACTTTTTTTTTCTTGAAAAGAGAAAGCCTTTTACTCCTTCGGCGGGTTCCGTTACGCGGCTTAAAAATACTCGCGCATCTTAAAAACGAAAATTCTTTCGGAAAGAAAACAATGACATTGCATCGCTTCGAAAGAAAATCCTACATTCCCGCGGAAACAATGTCCGCGCTCCATCCCATAAAACCTCATATGTATATGCACGCACATATATATATATATACATATACGCATTTGCGCGTCGAATCCGTTCAATTGAATTTCCGACTTATCTCGCGGCTTTCGGAAGCCGCATTAATCAAGGAAACGCACTGAGCGCGCAGATAAGCCCGCACTCGCAGCATAAAACATATACGAGAACCCCGAAGAAATAGCGGTGCGCGAAATGTCGATTTCTATATAAGCGCGAGCAAATAAAGCGAGCGAGCAAGCGACACACAGTCTACTCTAGTTTCCTCTTATCTAATCTCCCTCTCTCTCTCCCCTCTTTCGAAGCTCGCGCTTTAAACGGGAAAAACACACTCGCGTGGCAAAAGAGTGCACGTCGCTTTTGGCGAATCGCGTTCAAGCGGCGCGTGCGCTCGCACGGTGTGCCGTGTGTGTGTGTATATATATATATATATATATATATATATATATATATATATATATATATATATATATATATATATATATATATATATATATATATGTGTGCATGTGTGCGAGGGAACGATGAGACAGACATCGCGCTGTTTGCGCGAGGCATCGCGATAACGAACGAGCGTGCCTCGGATAACAGACGCACACGCCGTGAAAGGAGAGAAAGAGAGAAGTGAACTCTCTCACGCGGCTCGAAAGCGCATAAAAATTTGTTACGATTGATAGGAGCGATTTTTGATTGTTGGTACTTTCTCGCTTGTTTTGGCGGCGGGATGACGAGGATATTGCGTATGACGTAAGAGCTCGGCTCGGGTTGGGTTACGAGTACGTTACTGTGCCAAAGTTGATTGGGATTTCGCCGATGTCAGCTGAAAATTCATTTTTAGACGTCGAGCTCTGATGTGTAATATATGCGAGCGGTCACGTATTCCGAGAAAGGAGCTGCATTGTTGCCACGTGAACTTTTTTTCTTGTGTCGATATTTATTTCCAGCAATTAAGTTTAAGTTACTTTTCGAATACAGCCATTATCATATTGTAGTTGAAATGTTTAATTGAACCGGTGGGGCGAATCAATTTTTATTTGTCAAATCAAAATCAATAAAAAAAAGTGGAACATGGTATTTCAATTTGTTGACTTTTACGTTTATGTCAATAATTAAGAAAATTGATAAATTAGAATACAGCATTTTTCATTGGGTAGTGTGGTCGTATCGATAAATGAAGCCAGAATAGAATAAAATACCAAAAATATAATGCAGAAAGATTATAGATAAATAAATAATCGAAATTCGATAAAGTATTATACTTTAATATATTTTGACAGGTGAAAAAGTTATTATATGAAATTATAAAGTTTTGCAAAACTACTTATAAAATATGCAAACCGTAAACTATTTTGTGAGTAAGATAGTCTAACATTTGAAAGCACGATCCATCATGCAAAATGTGGATATAAACACCGTCATTTACTTATTTATGTATTATTTCAATGATTAAAATGCTCTTTTTAATGAGTAAAATTGTCAATCATACCTATTATTAACTATTTAAAATTTTCAATCATTTAAAAGAAATCGGAGATTTAACTTAATTTTACACAATTATATATGTATTCCTATTCTAACAAATGGCACGGATGCAAATGATTACACTTAATAAGCTGCTATAATTAACAAATCGTTTTCAATCTTCTCTATTAAACTTATATCCCATTAACAATTTATTACGAAGAAAGTTGCATTTCACAGAATATTTCACTGGCTACGCAATCGACTTTCTCATCCCCCGGTTATCGAAGCCGCGGATAGCGAACCATATCCTTCGATGCGTGCGTGGCGCACAAGAGGGACTTTTCATCGTGCAATTACGCTTTCACGAAGAGAGCAAAAGAGAGAGATAGGAGAAGTAAGAAGATAACTTATCGAAATCGCACGCTCTCCTTTAAAGCGCACATAATGCGGCCAGAGTATTTGCTTGTAAAGAACTCGATTTAATCGTTGCTTACGCTGGCGCGTCCCCGTATATACCTAGTGTGAGAGGGAGACGGAGAAAATTTCTATACCCTGGGAACGGCGGCAAGGTATAAGCACGATGCGTCAAAGACGATCACGTAAGTATACATCGGTGGTGCAACTAGCTTGGTGACGTGATGGTTTCTACTATAAATTATTATTTTATTATAATTTTATGGCTTGCGTCAAACATATCGATGCTGTGATATTATATACCTACCTTTAAAATATAAAAATATTTTTAACCAATTTATGTTCATGATTTTTCAGGAAATATAAAATTAATATTTAAATTATTTTCATGATTCTACTTATCGTTATAAGTAAATTACGCTGTCCATATATAAAGCTCGTCAAATTTTACCTTTAAAAATTACGTTACATCGAAATTAAGAAAACGAAAATAACAATTTCAAATCTATTCGTTAGCATCTGCTGCGATCACTTAATACGATCCATCTAAAAACGTTCAAAAAATAGCACCATCTGTCAATTTTTGGCAAATAGGGAGGCGCGCACAATACCCTGAAAAAAAAACGGTCGAAAACTGAAAGTCATCTCCCGACCGCTAACGTCTCAGCACTTATCTCGCACTTTATATCTCATGAAAATGCAACGAAATCCATCCCGTGAAAACCGCAACCTTCTGTCGATTCTCGAGGGCGAGGGGAGGTATAGCCTCGACGCGAATTAAAAAAAAAAATGCCCATAGAAAAGAAGCGTAGCGCCGAAGTGAAAAGCCAAAGTCACCGATAACAATAAATGTACGCTGATCGCGAGTGCAACGATCGACCGCATCACACGCGCGGGGGGAAAGAGGCGGTGCGCGCGCGGTTAAAAGCTGATTTGCAGACTGACTTGCAGAGGCTTATAGCAGGGCTCGTATATATATCTTTAGATAGTTATGACAGCCCGCAATGTAGTTAGCAATATGCGAAGAATAACGCGGTGTCACTTTATGACTTTCGAGGCCCTGTCGTCCCTCTCACTCCCTGTCTCTCTGTGTTTCACCCCGAAATGACACATGAAATAAGTTTCCTCCGTCGCCGCTGGTTTCTCTGCTGCTACTAGGCGCCCCTTCACGCGGAAAATAAGGCATGAAAAAAAGGTTTTCCCTTCTCTCTCCCTCTCTCGCTTACACACAAATACGCACTCGGCAAAAGGATATATCCATTGTATGATTTTTTTCTTGCCTATCGAGCGATTCGCATCAATCTGGCATATACACACATGTATATACACATATAGACTTCGATTCGTCGCGCGTGACATGCCGTAGAGGAAGTGCAGGGTGAAAAAGGGGGAGGGCCGAGAGTGGGAAACGGGGGGATGGCTGGGACCGTTCAAATAATTATAGACATTAACGGAGCAGTCCAACGTTCGGTACAATTTTTTAATGACGTCCTTAAATATGAATGGAAACGAACGTAAACGAGACTTGTATGTATACGCGCTCGTGTGTATATAGATGTATACGTATACCTGCGTGCACATCTGTGGGAAAGGTAGTGACAAAATAATTTCTGGTTTATTTGAAAATCAATAAAGCCGCAAGTTTAGCGGACGTTTATATACACCGAGCGACAAATCAATCAATAACAATGTTAATTGGGCGCGCGCGTTTATGTACTCGTCGCGTGGGCATAATGTGTATCTGCAAAATCCTTTTAGCCGTTGAAAATTGAATATGCCGTGCACGTAGCTCACATTTTCATTGCATATATTCGAGTTATGTAAGCGCGCTGCTCGCGGCCACGCGCGCGCACACACTCCATTAATTTTGTCGCAATAAAAATTGATTAACTGAAATGCTAGTATCTCTTTTTTTCGTTATCGCCAGCTCTTAATAACTCCGTTCATGTATCATACTTGTCTGTGTAAAACGTCCTGAGAGCAACATTAATATCGTCTGGAAACTCGTTAATTTTTGTAATTACCAAGTACAATGAAAACGCTACAATGACTTGGATATTGCATAAAATTTTTTAAAGTTTAATGCGTTCGATCAATCTTTATTTACTATAAACACTGCAATTTTGCTGGCTTCAGAAAAGTCTAAACAAATTGCTGATTGCAAATTAAGGTATATACCTGTACGTTTCGTAATTCGAAGTGCTTAAATTTATTCGATCCAAATTAAGTTTCATTAAAGTTATCAATAACAGTATAAGTGAGAGTAAGAATGAGATCTGGATCGAGTCATAAATCTATTGAAACATCAGTCACGTCTGGAGAACTAATTAAACAACTCACTCTCGCTCTCTCTCTCTCTCTCTCTCTCCAGAATCGCATGAATAATTGATATATCCCTGGCGCTAACGATTTCCTATGAAGAAATTAGAAACTCATACTCGATTCATCAAAAAATACGACATTCACACGCTCACTCCGGGCGCCGCACTATAGGCAGAAAATCTCTTCCATCCGTGTAAAATCGCTAAATTTACCGCGCACGAAACGCACATAGAGCCCGCGTCTAAATGTCAAAGCGTGAAAAAAGAGTATGGCAAAAGACTCAGTAGAGTACGTAACAATTATTAAAATAGACAGCGGAAAGGTACGTTACGGCTACACTCGGGCAGGTAGAAAGAAGGCGCGCGCTGTGTGTGTATATGTATATAAATACAACTAACGAAGCCGCGCACGCGACTAGAATGTTGTGCGCACGTGTTCGTCTCAGCTATACGGCCGCTTGTATATATGTATAATATAAACGTGTACGCAGGTATGAGAGTTAAGGCCCCGAGGGCGATGACGGAAAAGTAGAGGAGCCGAGAAAGATGGGGAAGAGCGAGGGAGCAGAAGAAGAGGAGAAGGAGGAGGAAGAAAACGCGGAGATGAGAGAAGGGCCTCATTGTGTACTGGTTTCTCCACTTGATTCGCCGCGCGTGCGCACGAGCGAGCCAGCCCCGGTGAAAAACAATTCGAGCGAGAGAGGTTTATTGCGGCCAGGTGATCGCTCGATATCGCGATGAAATATCGGCGCGTCGATTCGTTCGTTATAAGTGCGCTGTGAAAAATGAAATATAATAAATCCTTTGATTATATAGGCGAGAGGTTCATGCCGTATCGCGCGCGCGCGCGCGCGCGGCGCGCTCGATACGTTGAAAAAGTCGAGAAAGTTTGCATTGATGTAACTACAGGGAAAAATTGTCCGATAACGGGGCTGTATCTTATCAACGCATACATACAGATACTCGGCTTATCTTCTTGTCACCACTGCACTTTTGTACCTATGTTTATCTAAGGTATATACACTGCATCGATGCACGCACACCGTATCGATTAATAATAAGGATGCGATCCTACACTTCATGCCTATTTCGGATTCCTTACTTGGACCCTTATTTTAAATGTACCAGCTAAATCCATGCGCGCTGAGCGCGCTCTGTTCTTTTTTTTTTTTATTAAACATGCTAAAAATAATTCAATGATCGTTATAAGCCAGAAATCTTTTTTTTTTTTAATTTTAATGCATCTTCAATATTGATATAATACTGTGGCATATTTACCCCTAATTAATACTAAATTTTGAGGTTAGAAACTATAAGCTTATTCGAATTTCGAATTTTTTTTTCATAAAGTATCAAATAAAAAATAAAATCTGAACATAATATTGACATCATTTATTCTAAAGAATCTCTATTCCTTTTCATTCCAATTTTCCAAATCTTCTTTATTATTGTTTCAAGATTAAAACATTTGCTTTTTTTGAATTTTACCGCCCAGTTCAATAACCAATCATATTGCATTTTAAAATGCTTTACTACTCCCGGCCATCACTTTTTTAAGAGAGGAGATGTAAACCGTTTTAAGCATCAGCAATGTATACCTATGCGCACATATCGTATGATAAACGTACTCAATATTACCTCTCCAACTCGGTAACTCTCATATCTCATTTATTTCGACGTGACGCTAAAACGGTCCGACGTCCTAACTCCGTGCGCTGTTTCCATACATATCGCTACTCGAGCGCGACGCGTTATATTATGCAACACACACGACGCACCAACTTCTTCAAGCCGCGGTATAGACGGTCGCTCGACAATCATTACCTCACCGCCTGCGCACGCGCGTGCCCTTACAGAAGCGAAACTCGTTTAAAACCTCATAGTGTATAAATAATCGGCGTAACGACGACGATCGAAGCCCATCTCAAGCCCGGCGCGCAATACAACTCTCCGAGGATACGTATACATACATACACACACACACACACACACACATATATATATACACACTGGTTCCTCCGCATGCGTCCGAACAGGTTCTCGAGGTGGGCGGACTGTACGCGAGGAAAATCACTTTCTCTCTCTCTCTCTCTCTCTCTCTCTCTCTCTCTCTCTCTCTCTCTCTCTCTCTCTTGCTGTTTCATGCGCTCGTTCTCTCGCTCTCTCCCTCTATATCTTTTCTCCGGTGCTATATTTCTCGTCGACAAGAGAGAGAGAGAGAGAGAGAGAGAGAGATCGCTGCCCCCCGTCAAGGACACCCACACACGAGAGAGAGCGGACTCTCTCGGTGTTTTATAGATTCGTGCAGCGCGCGGCATCTGTATCCTGTTACGGATCGAATCCGAAAAGGAGGAGAGGATTCGAATTTATGCGTTTCCTTGTTTGCAGGTATATACAGGTATGTGCGCGAACGAAGCCGCGCAGTGGGAATGAGAAATCCTATTAGAATTTGCATTTCTTTTCTCGCGGTGCCCGACGTTGCGGGTCGGGTCGATGCACCGTACATGTACAGTAGGGCTCGAGACTCTTTCTCTGTACCTTTCTGCTGGAGAGAATTCCACTTGTAATTGGCGAAATCATCTTATGGCGTACGTGACGATAATCAACTGACCGACAGAGGTTTGCCTCCGAGAAATTGAATCGATATTGAAATTACACTTTAGCGAAGAAGTAATCTTACGTAAATTGGACAAAAGTTTCATTTTCTTGTTCGTTAAGTACACGGAGAGAAATTTTAGAGTAAAAATTACCAAGGTTCCTTGGTAGCGCATGGATAGACTGTCAAAAGCCGTGATATTCCCAGGTTTCTAATACAATTTATAAGTTTCCCAGGAAAAACTACCATAACCACTTAAAAAAAATACCAAATTATTGGAATAAAAATTACCAGACACACTGGTAAAAATTGAGATCTCGTCATTTTTACAAGGTAACCTAAGAATTTTTACTAAGAAAACTGATAAATTTGACCAAATAACCTGGTATTTGTGTACTCGCGCATGCGCACTGCGCATTATTGTGTTTCAGAAGATTGATACTAGAGGCGTGCGCGACGTTAAAATGAAAACAATACACATATTTTCAGTAAGTAATAACGGCGATTCAAATAACTGTTGGTAACAGCTTCCGTGGCGCAGTCGGTAGAACGTCGGACTCTCAACCCAAAGATCGTCGGATCGAATCCCACTTCCGTAAAAATTTTTTTTCAGTTTAATGTTTTTTCATCCTTATTTCTATTTCTATATTAAAATACTATATATCCATCAATATGGATAAAAAAAGTTAATTTTTTTAATTTAAATTAACTAAAAAAAAATTTTACCAAGGCACTTTGGTAAAAAGTTTGAAATTGTCAATCTGTCCATCCATTACCATAGAAACTGGTAATTTTGTCTCAAATATTTGTAATTTTCACTACAAAATTTCTCTCCGTGTAGTTTAATGATATTTTAATGTATATATGATTCGGAAAATATCGTATTTATTGTTAAGCTTCGAAAAAATAAACTATGATATGCCTATACCAACATCCAACAATGATCTGTTAAAGTGTAACAATAATTTGTAATAATTCGTATTGATATACGTACCTTAAATGGCATCTATATTTTTACAACCGCTATTCGCCACTAAAAGTTAATGCAAGATAAGGAACGATTCGATGCTTCGAGCCTCCAGCGCATTAAGACCAATTATTCACCCATCTGAAATCCAATTATGATGTTCCGTGCGTACTCAAAAGCTTTATCTCTTTACACTTTACGTTCGATGTTCATCACCTGCATCCCGGGACCCGAGCATCATTTTAAACGAACCGATCACGAGCAACACGCGCGAGTCGCTACCGCAATCCGAACATATTTTGACTTATCGAACGGACACTTATACGAAAAATGCTCTCGCCCGCGCCTCACTCTGTTATACACTCACATCCATTACGCTTTACGACGTGGACTTGAAAAGGCGAACGGCATTCCATCCTTCAATCCGTACATAACGATTAAAACCCTCTCTCGTAACCAGTTATACACGCAACGCAGAGCCTCCGTCCTTCACCCCTCGCCGGCCTCCAAAAGCCTTTAAAAGCGCATCACCGATAAGCGCGCTTGCGCCATTTAGTGACACCGCGCGGGCCCACCCGCATGACTAACACCAGAAGCGCGTATGTATATACATATCTGTATATACGACCCTGCACAGCTGTCGTGTATATAGCTACACGACTGCCACGGCATTCCTGGGCGCACTAGGTATATATGTACACGCTGCAGCATCGATTTCGGCATCGACGTATTAAACGACGAGAGAGACGACGCGACGGCGATAAGTAAATAGTCGAATAACCGTTTTCAACCCCTGTCAGAACGGCGTTATCGACAAACGACGCGCTGCTGCTGCCGTCGACGTTGCTCCGCAACGTCGTGCATTATAGTGGCGGCGCGTCTAGTCACACGCGCGGTCGGGAATCGCGTTAACGCGCGTCCGTGCCTCTATAGTGATCGACGGAAGAGGTGTGCACGTCGGAGGGATGCGGCGCGTAAGGGTTAGTGCGGCCGTTGGGGTATGCTGCCGAGGGAAAACGATAATGTGCGCTGATTTGTTGCAACGAGGTGTGTGTGTGTCTCGCTGCCAAGTTGCAAAACGCGCATTATTATATGCGCGATAAGTGAAGTGCCGAGAGAATGTAACCGCACTTCACGGACGCTTTCGCTTTTTGCGGGCGGGTGTAGTAATAATATCATGACGATATAAGGGTGGTGGGAGATTTGGCTGAATATAAGGGTCTTGATTGAATAAGGTGTATAGAAGGTGTTGGCGAAATATTTCATTATCCTTCTGTTGCGATGGCAGTGTTATATGTATGTTATACTTTATAATAGACACATATTATGTGAGATAGCTAGGATTCGGAAAATCTACACTGAAAAAATATTATCTGAGCACGGCTATTATACAAAGTTCGGGCAAAGGATAAGGTCACTGCAGCAATTCGTAGTGCAGCAGCTCTCGAATAAAAAGGTCTCAGAGTCATACGAAATGTCTGTCAACATTCGTATAATTATAACCTAAATTAACTAACCAAATTTACAATTCATCATAAATAATTAATTAAGCTTTAAAAAGATTTCAATTCAATTTGTCTACAATAAAGATAACAGATATTTATGAATGTGCAATATTTATCTTTTAAAAGTTTAAATAGTGTAAAAAAAATATTGTAACCTGAAATGTCAATATAAAAAGGGATTCCTAAAGAAACGCTTATAGGTCTAGTACTCGTACGATATGCTTGCAATAACTTATTGTATATCGGTGCTACAATATCTTCTTTCAGTGTAGTATAAAAAAATTATATCATGCTACAGATATAATAAAAAAAGACTTTGAAAATAAATATTTATTATTTAAAATAATTTCTGTATAATGATACAAAGTATATTACGCATCCCGATTATTTATGTATATATTATCTAAATCCGTGGCACCAAGGATTTGAAGCTGATTAGTTATATTGTAAAAGGTAATTCGATCTAAACATAGCGTCAAAGACAAAATCTCTACGCAAACAGGAGTCTTTTCGCCGCACACCAACGCCCGCCACTGTTTTACAATGTAAAGCCACTTAATACGCAAAGCATTTGCAAATCAAATCAGCGCTCGCGCGCGTGCGATGATAAGGCTCATGCCGTCTCTCTCTTTCTCTCTCCCTCTATACAGCGGGGGAAAAAATAGGCAAAGATAAATTTCGCGAGTTTGCCGTGTAATCTGACTTAATTACACGATTCCCGCGACGCGCTATCGCGTACACATTAACAGTCCCGGGGAATTAAAGCGGCCTTTGCGCAGCCCGCGTAAATGTACCCTCGCCGCCGCCGCGCTACTGCTGCTACCCGCGCGGCTCTAAATTTATGGCGGATTCTCCCTTCTTTCGCCGCGCGGCGGCTACTAACCGCGAAGACATCGCACCGATGGATCAGCGCTATACAGCACGCGTATGCGTGACCGTAAATTTTGCGACGACGCAACGCGCACTTGTGTAACGCGCGTCGTTTGTACTTATGTATGCGCGCATATAATGGTAAGGAGATAATCAGCCGGCTCAAACAGACAGAAACATTGTCGCGCGTGTTACACTCGAAACGCGGACCGATGTAGTGACAGTGTTGGCGCTGTGTGCGTGCATGTAATATGCTTATATGGTGTGTGAACCTCGAGCGTATATGGGTACGTACATGTGTGTATGTATATTTTCATAGTCCGCGAACGTAAGTATAATATGCGATGATATCTGCCGCGTTGAAACGCGAGATTCTCGTGTTCGATGGCACACACTCTGTGTCCACGTGCGCGATTCGTGTGAATGTAATTAGCGGGTGTTATCGAGGCGAAAAATAGGTAGTAGGGACGAGCGATGGTAAAATTTATGTTCCCTGTTGACAGACGTTGTTTGTCAACGTTTATTGCCTTGGGCAACCTGTCTGTATATATAGCTATGTAGCATGCGGAAAATACATTGCAAATGAGGGATCGGGTGATAAAGTGTTACAACGATCATTTGTTGCGATGCTTTTATGTTAAAACGTATGTAAAAGTCCTTTTCATTTAGACAGCTTTTGACATTTCAAAAATATTGAATACCTTTCACTTGATTAACCTGAAATTTCGCCTCATATACGTTAAACATACAACGTAATTATCACTATCAATGAATAAACGTATTTTCTCTTATAACACGTATTAGTATATTAAAAAAACATTTCCAAATAAATTGAACTTTATTATTTAACATTTTCGTATAATCCATTATAAATAAACTGAAACCATTTCTGTATAAATTTGAAAATATTAAAAACATTTGTAGAATAAAATCTGCGATAAATATACAAACGACTCATCATGTTTATGCAACCAGGCAATGATTTTCATATCACATATTACGCTACGACTGTGCATAAAACTCACCGATCAAGCACGAATAAATCTCAAAAAGGACGAGCCTGAAAATCGAACCCCCGACCGCGTAAACAGAGCATAGCGTAGTGTAGTCTTTCGACCGGCAGCAACAAAAAAAATGACCTCCGCCTTTTTAATTATCAAAGGGAAGAGCGGAGCGTGTGCGCGAGCGCTCGTTAAAAAAATCGTTTGAAGTCGAAGACGCGTGAAATTCATTAGGTTAAAATACGAAAATGCCCTGCTCGCACACACACACACGCGCGTTCGGCTTCGATTACATGGCCCATGCCCGTGAAAAAAAAGATATACCGCCACTAACTCCGTAAATAGAATATCCCTCTCTCTCGCAGTCTCACTAGTTTTTTCTCTCGTCCCAACTTCTTCAGCGCGCCGCGGGATTTTTTGGCACGAGCTCGACTCGGTCACACGCGCTCCCTTCAAAGCGCCGAGGATTTTTTCCCCGCGACCGCATGGTGATGCGAATAAGACGACTTTTTCTTTCGTGTGTTCTATGTGTGTGTGTGTGTGTCTGTGTGTGTGTGTGTGTGTGTCTGTGTGTGTGTGTGTGTGTTTCTACGAGCTTGCCCTGGAAGCCGGACTTTTTCTACGCGAGCTTGAGTTTTTCGAGACTCGCAAGAGCAAGCTGCTGGGGAGATATAGGCTCTCGCGCAGGTCTTTCGAGATCGTCGACAAGTTAAAATTGTCTAGATTCATCTGCGTATCCCCTGCGGCGACACGAGAGAAAGAGAGAGAAAGAGAGGGCGAGATTATGAAAAGGCAACGCGGGGCGATGCTGTAAAAAAAGCGGAGCGGATAGATAGAAAAAGAGGAAGTTAGAGGAGAGAAAAACAAGACGAAACGTCGATTTGTTTTTCCCCGAGCTGCAGCTCGTATATGTACAGCAACGCTGCCGAGGATGCCGAGTATATATCTATATGCAGTGCCGGGAATGCTGAAGTCTGAGATAATAATCTACGTGAGTTCGAAGAATGAAGAGGATCGTGAGAAATGCAGATTTGCGTTGGTGGAAAACGCTGACGCTCGCTGTAAACACATCGAGAGTCAATAGGGTTTTAAATTACGAATACCGGTCGCAGGGTAGGGGAAAGTATCTCGTACGTGTCCTCCTTTCTGAAAAAATAAATAGATTTCCAAGTACGTACTTGTAGCAAAATTGAAGCAGAAACAATACACGTTTTAGTGATAGATGAGAAATAAAGAGTTTTAGTAATTTTCATGTTCATAAAGTGTCATAAACAAAAATAGCTTTATTTATACTTCAATTAACTGACATGCAAATAATCCCTTTACTATCAGCGTTTGCCAAAATGAGGAAGGGCTCAAATTAAATTGCAACTCTAACATGATTTACATTCACTAGTTCAAATTTACAGAGATTACTCTACAATAAATTTAAATTCTGATCATCCTTATTCAAATTTAGAAAATTAAAATCATACATAAGATATTTTATCAATATAATCTTCATTTATTGTTTAGATTTATTGCGTATATATTTCTCAAGCCATAAACCTACGAGTATCGTTGAGTCGAGCAATTAAAAAGCATGTGCAGAAATCGATTAAAAAGGAATCCTCATTTCTCGCTGAAAAGGGAAAACACGAAAAATCGAAGTCGCGCACGCTCTGCCTGCCAAAGTATAAATTTCCCCCTTTAACCGCGCTCGCGTACTTCAATAAAACTCGTCGCAATAACAGACACGTCCGCGGCGTACATACGCGTTTGACGACGCGCGCGCGTGTTTTTTGAAGGATTTCAGATCGTTATTTTTGCCCCGAGCGCACACGCCGCGCGGGTATCAGAAAGTTGGTCCGCTGCTGCCGCCCTTGGATCTGTATGGAGTAAAAGCAGCACGGCTTGGCACTGGATAAACTGCGACTAATGGACCGGAAGTTGCGATATGCGAGCGCCTGTATACGCGGCTCGAAAATCGCTCTGTCCTCGCCTCGGCTTTTTTTTACAAAGAGGGCTATTCATGACGAGAAATGCGCTCGCACACGCGCGCGATACGTCTGCTTTTTAGCCCGACGCGCTCATGCTGCTGCTCACTCCACGGCGTTGTTTTTTCTCGTGTATAGTATTATTGGAGAGGACCCGCGCGCGCGCTTTTTTTTCTGCCCCCAGCGCTGTTTGTTTTTAATAAAAAGCACAATTTCGTACGCAGCGCTTGCTCGGTCGCGGGATTCGTGTGTGTGTGCCTGTCTCAGTTGGGCGCGGTTGGTGTCATTTTGGTTCATAAAAATAACTGAATTAATGTGATCGAGATAGTGTGCCCGGCGCGTTTTGTCCGCGGAAAATCTGTTTGTTTTATAAAACACGAAAAAATTATTGCGCCTGCTATATGCGGTGGCACATTTCGTTATGAGGAAAACAAATAATAATAAATCATTATGGTGAATGCGAACTTTGCGAAAGAAAGAGGTGAACCTTTTTTCTTCTGCGATACAATAACACGTTGAGTCGTCTGGTATTAAAATAATGAATGCATAAATCAAAACGTACATTGGTGCGCCTCTATAGAGGCAGTCATGAAAAGCAACGCAAATATAGCTCGAGTCTTGTGAAGAATTATATACACGGAGAGAAATTTTGTAGTGAAAATTACAAATATTCGAGACAAAATTACCAGTTTCTATGGTAATGGATGGACAGACTGACAATTTCAAACTTTTTACCAAAGTGCCTTGGTAAAATTTTTTTTTAGTTAATTTAAATTAAAAAAATTAACTTTTTTTATCCATATTGATGGATATATAGTATTTTAATATAGAAATAGAAACAGAAACAAGGATGAAAAAACATTAAACTGAAAAAAAATTTTTACGGAAGCGGGATTCGATCCGACGATCTTTGGGTTGAGAGTCCGACGTTCTACCGACTGCGCCACGGAAGCTGTTACCAACAGTCATTTGAATCGCCGTTATTACTTACTCAAAATATGTGTATTGTTTTCATTTTAACGTCGCGCACGCCTCTAGTATCAATCTTCTGAAACACAATAATGCGCAGTGCGCATGCGCGAGTACACAAATACCAGGTTATTTGGTAAAATTTATCAGTTTTCTTAGTAAAAATTCTTAGGTTACCTTGTAAAAATGACTAGATCTCAATTTTTACCAGTGTGTCTGGTAATTTTTATTCCGATAATTTGGTATTTTTTTTAAGTAGTTATGGTAGTTTTTCCTGGGAAACTTATAAATTGTATTAGAAACCAGGGAATATCACGGCTTTTGACAGTCTATCCATGCGCTACCAAGGCACCTTGGTAATTTTTACTCTAAAATTTCTCTCCGTGTATATATATATAATTCTATAGAAGCAATTATCTTATACCATATTCTTTTGTATTAAAATAAATATATTTTCTAAGTGTACATGGGGAATAACACACATATGAAATGATTAAACTAGAATATTGAAATCGAATTTTGTTTGAGCGATAAATTTTTTATATTAATAATAGGTCGAAATGAGCCAGTAAGAGAAACGTTTATATAAAATAATTTGAACGATTTACGCGAGACTATAATACAACTAAATATATCAAAGACACAATTCGCATGAAAAAATAGTATATTACAATAATAGATATCCTGGTAGAAATGTTAACCAGAAGCTAGCTATTTTTCAGTTAACTTTATGGCTAAAAACGAACATTGTTTGTATTTCATAATTATGTACCAATCCGAAATAAATTATGACATTTACACTTCCTAAAATATGTATTTTAAGTAATTGTAGAATTTTTAGATGAATTTTATTATTTTTGCATTATGATTTTTGCTCAAATTGCTTCCATTTAATTAACATGTTGACTATAAAATATGGTTAATTTTCTACCAAGGTACGCTCGAGCGCTAATTTCACATCGTGCAATAATGGACTACTTAAGTCACGAATAGGAGTGACCTAAGTGCCGATTTAGGTACTATAAAAATATTTATCATACTCCATAAACATCTTTTAAAAATACAAAAATTAGGAAATTCGACGCAACAACAAACGCCACGACAGCGGAAGCTCGCAGAAAGACCAGCAAATAAAAATTGTATCAGAAGCGGCAACAGCAGCTTCGTTCTCAAGCTCTTCCGGCGAAACGATCAACTACCGCAACGATCCCCCGGCTCTCGCGCAAGGTTTGTTTGAAAAAAAATGTTATTCCCTCGCGGCGGGTCAAAAAACCATCGCGAAAAGAATAACACTCTCGCGGAGTATGTATCCGCCGCGCGGTGGCGCGGGTAATTTGTAGACCGCGAGAAGGCTGTTGGCCCTCGGTGAGGAGAGGAGAGTAGCATTTCGCGAGCGCAGACCTCTCGCACACACACACACATACACACACACATACACAGCACCGGCAACTGAGAAAAGACGACGGATTTTACGACGTCTAATTTAAAACCGCAAGTGCATGATTCAGAGCGCGCGGGCTGCGCAGACGGAACCACCGCCTCTCTCTTCTGCCGTACGTACGGCGAAAGCTTCTCCGTGTGTGTGTGTGTGTGTGTGTGTGTGTATGCGCGGCGTACATTTGTAGCTTACATGCATAAGTATACGTATATCTATACGCTGATGAGCATACGCACCTTTCCGCGCGCGCGACAAAGAGCGACCGGTTTCGGCAAAGTCCAACGCGAGAAACACGTGTTTCC
This sequence comes from Torymus aiolomorphi, assembly GCA_036365515.1. Lineage (NCBI taxonomy): Eukaryota > Metazoa > Arthropoda > Insecta > Hymenoptera > Torymidae > Torymus > Torymus aiolomorphi. The sequence goes on along the minus strand of CM070877.1, from coordinate 126,646,657 downwards.
AATAAGATTTTATTAACAGATAAATCAGCCGGTCGGGGTTTTATCGCTGGATTATGATGTTTGCATCGCAAAGGAGCGGGAATCGAGAGGGCAAGACCTATACGTGCGGATAGACGTAGTATACGATATATTATATGCGAACGCAATGCGAATGTCGGTGTGTGTGTACGCGATGAACGCTATGTGTACAGGATGCCCAAGCAGCAGGGGTTTAGCCGCTGGCTTTTCGCGCGCAGCTGATGGGAAACGCGGAAACGCAGAGAATGCAGCTCCAAGAGCTAACACCGTGCTTGTGTTTATACAAAAGTGAAAAATTGTTTCGAATCGGACCTACTTAGTGCCTCGCTTTATTAACACGCGGGTCGGGGAAAGGTGTGCGTAAGCGAGTAGAAAGGGAAGAGAGGGAGAGAGAAAGTGTAAATAAACTAAAAGAGAGGCAGTAACGAACGATCTGTTTAGGACTACTGTCTATCCCTCGAGCGGAACCACTACTACCGCTGATGCAGCGGAATGCTTTCAGCGTTATTTTTGCAGATTATCGCGAGTTTTGTCAAATAACAGTGAATAATTGCTTTGAAATTTCGACTTTTTGAGTTTCCTGCAGTAGATACAACATTTTTATGAATAAAGGAAAATAAATTGGAATGATATGATGAATTTTTCGAACATTAATTCTGCAATAGTGACTGGGATTATTTATGTACATTTTTCGTTTTAAATTAGAACGCGATAAAAGTATTGCATTTTTTCAAACTATTTTGAATACTTTAAGTTGTGACGTGCATTTTAAGATTTACTTTTAATTTTAGCATATCGTTCAAGTTTTATTTATGATTTTCAATAGTATATGTTTTTTGTATTTGAAATGCGAGAAGAAACCAATAAATCATGTAATTTTAACTCGAAAACAAAATGTTTTTATATATTGAACCATTCTTTCGAGCACATTGACCTGCAAAAAGTAAAAAAACAACATTCTATAGATTAAATACTCCAAATAAATAAATACACTGAAACCAATATACACACACACACACGTACGCACGCACGCACGCACGCACACACACACACACACACACACACACACACACACACAATTCTATCGACGTCAAATTTTGAGTAAACAATATTTTTAAACAAAAATGAATTTTAGCCAACCGCCGTTTTAACTTCAACTATATTTATACTGATGTCACTCTTCGTAATAAATCGCTTCTCGGAAAAACCTTTCGAAAAAAACAAATAGCCTCCGCGCTCATTATATCGCTTCTAAAATCTCGTTTATCTCGGTAATCAATATGCACATACTTACAGCTATATAAGCAGCCGCATAGTAGTGGCAGCTTTGATTCGGATAGTAACTCGAATTTATGGTGGGGGGGGGGGGGGGGCATGGAACACAGCTCGTTGCCGCTCTCTCGCGATGCGATAGCCCTGTCATGAAGATGTGTGTATCTAACAATCTCGATAATTCCAGGATTAAAGCCTCCCTCTCTCTCTCTCCCGCACGGGCTGCCAGTCGCCAGTCATAAATGGAATAATCAATGCCTCGTTGCTTAGCCACCGTGACGCTCAAGTCCAAATGATACCGTTGAGCGAGCTCGCGCGCACACGTTGAATCATCGTAATTTACGGACTTTTGAGAGGGAAAAAAAATTATAGAAAAGAGGAGGAAAAAATTAATCACGTCCATGATGGAAAATCACGTGCGCGACTCTTTAAATGGCTCTTCGCAAAAAAGCAACGAAACGTTGCGATGATGACGACTCGTGCTACGACTTTTTTCGTAATTACGAAAAGCTTCGTCCCTGCGTGGAACTAATTATTTGCAGAGATCAATCGAGGTGCATTTATATTAAGTATTTCAAAGTTTTATCCTGAAATTTACATTTCTCATATACAGTGAAATGATATAACCAGTTTAGATTAAATTAATATAAATAATATCTTATTTGAGAAAAATTGAAATACGCGCTTAAGCATTTAGTAAATTTCGAAATGACGTTTAACCGTACTGAATATCGCGCTATTTAAAAATAATATTTTCGATGTATTATCCAGATTTCCTTTTACCCATGATTAATAATGCAGCTCGATCTGTCTACGTAGATTTTAACGTGCTTCAATTACCATATAATGCCATATACGAGCAATTCATGCAAATGCAGTTATTACTAATATAATTCACCATCTCAGCACAACCCGAAACGGTTTTCCAAAAGGAAAATCAGTGCGATGCGATGTACATTTATAAATCGGCGCATTATACATTTTCGGGGCATCCTACATAGATAACGTCTAACGACTACATTCATCACTTGTGGCTGGGGGCTATATACGGCACAACTTTACCGCGCACACGCCGAGCGAGACTCTCCGCGCCATATATATATATATACACACACACACACACACACACACACACACACACACACACACACACACACACACCTTTATATATGCATATATACATTTACGCTAAGGCATACGTATACGACACACTTTTGGGTATAATTTGAATTTGATTTCTTTGACCCGGATGTCTAATGGACTGCCCGTGAACTTTAAACTGGAATATGGCGTCGAAGTACAGATTACGGGGCGCGCGCTCGCGTTTAATTTCCGAAACGAGTTCACGATATGGCGAGCGCGCGAGCGGCGTCCGTCCAAATTAAGAACTTAAAGATACGGCAAAGCGCTTTTAATACGCTCGAATTAATAAGTCCACGTCGCGCACCCGCGAGCGTGAAGTACCATTTTTTTCGTCCCGCGCACTTGCACGCGCGCGCGTATTTTTTAACACTCGGCGAAACTGGTTTTCCATGCGGGGAGGGTGGGGAGGAGGGGGTCTTCGTAAAAGATAAACGCGGAGTCTAACGTTTTCATGAATACTGATGATTATTAAGTTTGCAATCGTGATCGATAAGAAATTAATTTAATCAGCTACTGTTTATAAATATTAAGTACTTTTCTTCTGAATTATAAGCTGGGGATATTTGTAAATTTCATGCAGTAGAACCTTTGCATTCGTTATATTCTAGATGTATTCATTATTAATACAAGATTGTACGGAAAAAAAATAAAATTTATTAACGCTCCATACTTTCCTGAATTACATTATTGACAATTTTATTCCCAAGCCGTTACAAATTCATAAAGGAAATTAAACAGTCTCATTAGAGGTAAAATTATGTCTCAAGCTAAACGATTTATGGTATACACTCATTTCAATCTCTTTGTCAAAACATTAACTCGGTACAAACATTTACTTTAAGCTGGAAATGCTTTGGAGAAAAAAAAACAACCCAATCTTCCGGTCATTTCATTACTTTTCCGCAGTAAGCTCTCGGAAAGTTGAAAGTTTAAAAAAGGTCAAGAGAAAATCCGGAAAAGTCCAAATATCTTCCTTTTTCCCCGCCGACAAAATTTCAATCTCCGTAAATCCAAATAAGCTGGCCAGAGAGAAATACATGTAGGAGTATATTATAGGAGAGTACGGAGCAAGAGAAAGAGAAAGAAGGCGAAATAAAAAGAACTGTCCTCTCCAAATGTTTTAGAGTGGTCTCTCTCTCTCTCACTCGGTTAGAACGGAATTAACCAAGACGTAAATTTCACTCTATCAGAGCGAAAATTTAGAGGAGTCGCCGGAGGGGAAAAGACGGCACCGCGCCGGAGCGAGCGTATATATATATATACGACAACGGTCGATGCGAGAGAAGCGAAAAAGAGGAGAAAAAGAGCGAGCCTGAAAGAAACACCTGGAATCGTATTTCCCGAGGATGCAGGCGACCGACGTAGTGTAACGTACCGGCCACGGCGGCGTAGTTCGTTCGCCCGAGACGCCCACGTATGGACTTGTAAGCCGCGTCTTCGGATCGTTCCTTCCTCCGGTGCTTACACACACCCATATATACACATATACAGACATACACATACACCCTCGCGACGACGTTCTGAAATTATTATTCCGATTCGCAAAATGTTTACAGCCGAACGTCAGCCCGCTTCCCTCTCTCTCTACTCTGCCGGTGACTATTCTAGGAACGGAGGCGCAAGCAAGAGCAAGAGAGAGGTCGTTGTTTGCGCGCAAGCCAAAGAAGAGAGAAGGAGAGGAAGAGCGAAGTGAAGCTTGCACCGGCGCGGGGATTTGAACTCGAGAGACCTTGGACTAACCATTGCCCTCGATTGCTAGCTATATGCCCATCTCTCTCTCCCTCCCTCTCTCCCTCCCTCTTTCTCCCGCGCCCGCTCAACGTCCGGATAACTATTGACTCTCGTTGCGGCGGCGGCTCCTCTCTTTTGGCCCTGGACCACTGTGCGCGCATATCGCGGGCGCGCGCGTCCTCTTTTTGCAGCCGACGCCGTGATTCTTTCGCACGATCGATTTGCCATTTTTTTCGCGTTTCCCATCGCCGGCCGCCGCGCGATAGCGTTCTATCGACACCGCCGCCGCCGCCGCTGTTGTTGTTGTTGCGAGTTTCGTGTTTCTCTTCTTTGGGTCTCACCGAGTGTTTTTTCTTTTCGGCTCTTTCGGTGCGGGAATTGAGCGAGGAGCAGAAAGAGGGAGGGAGAGAGCGTTAACTCGTAGCTGTCCGGCCGAACGCGCTGATTTTATTGGGCTGCGAGAAAAATTAATTTATAGTGCTGCCGCGGGAGAATGGATCTTTATGGAGTTGCCGAAGAGGGTTACGATCGTGTTGTTATCGAGGCGTACTTTTGCCGTTTTGTTTGGCATTCGAAGGTTGTGAACTTTCTTGAAGTGCGTTTTGTTTTAGATGTTTTCACGGGAAACCGAACGAATCGTTAAAATTTTCTGATTCATTTTGTATTGGTAACTATACATGTAACAAAATTCACTGCATCTTTGAAAATGTAGATATAATATCAATTGTTCCCTGAATTAATTTTTTAACCGATAAATCAAAAGTTTATAGAATCTCAACATACTCAAGTTTATTGTCATTCTATATTTTAGTGTACATCATATACAAGCTCTAAAAACTACCGCTTCATATAAGTATCCCGCATAAAAAGAATTTCACATCCGACTTGAGGACACAATTGTAATGGAGTAAAATTCCACTGCTCCGAGCGGACTCGAAGAGCAAATATATATACTGTAACCATTTATACAAGCGCTTCAATCGGCAAAAATGGCCGTAATAAGAGAGAACCAGGCCGCGCGTAAGCTGATTGCTTCGCGTGAAAACGCTGCCTGCGAGCCTGCAATGAACAGCACCGCAGGGGAGGGGAAGCGTAAAAAAGGGGGGGAAAAAAACACGATCGCCCCGTGTGGCTCTCGCCGAATGAAGACAAAACAAGTCTCTCCTCCATCAGATAAGACGACGCGTGTTTTGTGCCGCGAGGCGCGCGTACGTATAAATTATTGATATTCAGACATCAGCTATCGATTTCCTGCCAGTCGTCCTCGTGCCGTCGACGGCGGCGCGAGCACGGCCGGGTCAATAATTTCCCCCGGACTGCTGCCTGCACTGCACCGGTGCAGCCAAGTCATACACGCGGGCAGCCGGATACGTGTGCATATACATAAACGCTTGTACACCTAATATATCGCCTCTCGAGTTGCATACAGAGCCAGTCTGTCCGATCTGTCTCTTATATTTGAGGATGACGATCAGCATTTTTCGACTTCGGACTGTATAGGGCAGTTCGCGCGCGAAAACCGGCGGTAACAGGTTAATACCGACTTGGGGGATCTCGGGATGAACAAGACGAGTGATGCCACTTTGTCTCGAGTTAATTAAACTTTTCAAACGAATAATTTAATTTCTTTTTTCAGTAAATGTATAATTAATGAGGCGTCAAAACTTTTATATACCAACAAATTTAATCTTTAAATTGTAATCAACCAATCAGTGATATTATAATCTTATCATGCTTAACCTTTCAGGTCATCGTTTTTTTATAAGAAGATAAAAAGGAAGGTAGTTTATATTTTATTAATAATTTTTTTACCCATCATGTAATATATAGCGATTTTTTTAGTTTCCAATATTCTCTTTATTACTGATATTTGATAAATTTTTATTAAAATTTCACCAATAACGGATAAAATTAACAACCTTTAAAAATTTTTCATAAACCCAATATTGAATCCAAGTTCGTTATAGGATCATTATAACAGTTGGTTGTACAATGTATATATATATATCGGACCCTTATTATATTTTCAGCAGGCTACAGTATATAGAGGCGAAGCCGTGGTCTCGTGATTCTTACGTAAAGCGCGCTCCACGCAATAAGGTTAGACCTCCCACATCGAGGAGCGCGCCGCGCGGGTCGATGCAAATTTCGTTTATGACTCTCCCGGCAAAATTAGTTTAACGAAGGATTTTTGAGACCCGCGCACCGCGTTCAATGTTCCGTTTTTGAGGTCTCGGCAAGATTATTCAAAATTATTCATGGATTTACTTCTGCGGCCTTATAAACTTTCGATTTTTTTTCACAATTTAATGTGGATTGTAAAAGTGTAACGTAGTTTGCGAAAACGTTGTTAGTGAACGAGTTGAGAGATGCTACAAGGTTTCTTTATCGTTATTTGTTGACTGGTGTTGATTAAAACTTTTATTAAAATATATATATGAACTAGGTGATACAGTTGGATTTAATATTATCTCTTTATTAATATTCATTAAGAAATATGTTTTTACTTTGATTAGAATATATATTGGTTTCAAGTATTACGTGAATATTGTGGATATCTATTCGTATTTATGTATATATTTTTTTACACACTTCAATAATTTATATATAATAAGTTTGAAATTCTCTTAATTTCATTCCGCTAGTATGTCTGTATATAATTAAATTCTATTCGAGGACCCTATTTATTTGTATTGGCTATGTCAAAACGATCAATCAAAAACGCATCTTGTAGATATTATCAAGTGCTATGATGATGTATAAGATAAAATATATATGTGCATAATATATGATGGCCATATGTTTCTGATAAACACGACAAAAATAAATGTATTTTTTTGTTATTTTTTCTGATAAATGGATTTTGCAAACAAACAATATATGTATATATATATATTAAAAAATTAATATTGAGAGATGTTTTGAAATTTTTATAAGGGCATGGTGTAGTTTATGCACATTAGAATTGTACACATATTTATTGTACATATTTATCTTTACTTTATAAGTACATTAATACACTGTTAAAAATTTTACATTAAATTTAATGTACATGTGCTGGAATCAAATTTCACTAGTGTACATTAAAGTAGTTTAATGACGTAAATGAATTTTAATGCAAATGAATATTAATTTTAAAGCAATTTTATATTACTTTTAATGTAAATTTCGAAATTGAACTCAAGATTTTCCATGTACATATAACGTAAATTTAATGTAATGTACTTTATTTTTACTAGAGATTTTCAAAGAAATGTAATGAATTTTAATGCACGAGTAAGGTAAAGTTCATGCAATGTATTTGGTTTTTATTACATATTTTCAAGTAAGGACCATGAATTTTACAGTACTAGTAAAGTAAATTTTCGAGTAAAGACCATGAATTTTAATGCAAATGAATATTAATTTTAAATCAATTTTATATTACTTTTAATGTAAATTTCGAAATGAAACTTAAGATTTTCCATGTACATGTAACGTAAATTTAATGTAATGCACTTTATTTTTACTATTTAAATAAGAGTATGAAAACGTTAAAAATATATTCAAAAATCAAGTTTTCTAATTTGGTAGTATTTCAATACTGATCAAATACCAGTATTTACAGAGTTCACTTTAATAATCGATCCACTGAATAATAAAGAAATATAGTTGTAAACCGTGATTTACATCCCCGATATTATTTTAACGATCAGCTAAAATCACAGGTTGTTTTGATCTCACAGCCAGGACGCGCGCGTGCGCAAGCAATTACTATTTTTGCAAAAACACGCGATCGAGCAAGGCCCTCGCGCAAAAGCGTCACAGAATCGTAAAAAACGCAAAGAATTACCCTCATAATTGATAGATTTATCACCGCTTCAAGTCGACAGTAGCCGCCGCCGCCGCCGTAGCGGGCAGAACGGCATCTCAGCGCAACAGCTAAACGAAAAAAGACGCGATGCGCTTGCGCGCGCGCTACACATTTCTCTCTCTCTCTCTCTCTTTCTCAGCCGCGTATTTTTACGCGGCGCGGCACTTTTCCTCCGACAAGCGGACAAATGGAGGGAAAAATTGCTCCTGACCTTGAGGTATCGCTAAATCGAAAATTACAGACAGCGCTATAAATAAAGAGCCGAGGCTCTAAGCTCCTCTTCTCCTCCTCCGCCGCCTCCTCGCGATTTTTCGCGGCTGCATCGTTCTCGCTCCTCTCGGTTTATATTTCGCGCGGCCTTCGCTCGCTCGCTTTCGTACGGGCGGATTCCCGAGAATCCGAGAGACGGAAGGAGAGACAAAAAGAAGAAAAAACAAGGAGCGTGTCGAAGCGCCGCGGAAGAGTGAAAGCGCGTCATAATATTCGCGTCGCACGCACACATACACATACTACACAGGCAGATATATAAATCCGGCGTACGCTTGCTGCGCTTGGCACTGGCTTTTGCGCTATTCCTGGCGACGCGAACGCGATTTCAGGTTCAAGTGCTCGCCGGCGACGGCAGTCTAGTGTGCCGTGTGTGTGGGTGCGAGGGAGGGGGCTGACCTTGCAATTAAAAACGATGATCGCCGTAATCGCTCAACATAGATTTATTCGATGCCGAAATAGCTCGAGCCGCTATAATGTGTTCGTTAATTTGGTGCTGGTGTGCGCCTAAGAGAGAGAGAGACTGGAAATGTAACGGCGATATTTGGCGCGTCGAGACGAGCGCTTAATTAGCGCGATAGCTGTACTGTTGCAAACGTGAGAGAAAGAGAATTTTTTTTTCCGATACTTGGATTCTATTTTACAGAACATTTGCCTAATTGGGCAGATGAAGATGCACAGATAATATTTTGTACGTAGTGTACGGTTGGACAATAAAATACAATGAAACAAATTGAAAAAATGGCATTAGTTCCGCATTCTGTAAATAGTTTGTATAGCTTATATGTCGGATGTCGATTTCAGTTAGCTAAATTATTTAGACGAAAATTTTACTTTCGTCAAAAGTGTTTTTTTTTTTCGATTTTTTGGTTAAAAAAAAAGAGGGTAAAAAATTCCATAAATTATAACCATATATATAAATTCCAATAAAAATAATTCACTTCAAGTGGCGATTTTCATCGTTTTTTATTTGCAAGCACTCATAACTAGTATGTGCTTACCATTACGGTATGTGTTAAATAAAATATTGTATTATTCAAATATACATAATATATGATACATGAAAACTGATACAAACATTTATTCAGACTGCTCAAGGACAACTTCATGTGGGCGAAATAAACTCTGAGACGGCTAACATTGAAACCTTAATTTTTTTTAATTCAATTTATATAACGCGCGATATATCACAGCTTTATCGTCGTTATTAATATGTTAATAAAATAATTATACCGTAGTTATTTGATTCTCATTCATTCTCGTTTCTTCCCATTACATTTGCTAGGATACGCAAGACGTGATCTATTTCTGACGTCAGCGCGAACACGTGCGCGAACGTACCGAGTTTTAAAAAGCTAGTAAGAATAATCTTGATAAATCGCTCGTTGTGGCGTCAATTAATGCGAAACACACGCGGAGCACACGTCGAGGGGGTCTTTTAAAAATACACGATCGTCAGTGCCTCATTTCTAATTGCCATATTTTCCTTTTCTTGTATTCATTCTGCTTTAAATTGCACGAGACATCGAGAAGAAAAAATGGCCCTCCTATTTTTGGCACGATTTCAGGTTCAAGTGCGCGCACTCGTCGGCTATATAACGGGGCTGACCTTGCCGATCAAAAACAAAAAGCACTATAAAATCAGTCCAGGCAGACACTTCCTAGCGTCTCGCAGCGGCGGCAGAGGTGGGAGAGAAACCGACGAAACGTGCTGTTGCTTATGCGAACGGTAAATCCGTTCAGGGCCAAGCGTTAAACTCGCGAGCGAGCGAGCGCGCGATCTTGATATTAAATTCAAGCTGCGCGCGGAAAGACCTGAGCGACGGCTATTCAATTTCTATTTCTGCGCTGCACAGCGTGTGCGAGTTTCCGCAAACCTTTTGCCCGCGAGCATCGCGCCGCATAATTATATGCCGAAAAGTCGTGCGCTGAAAGCGTGATCTCGCACGAGAGCGACGCGCGCGAGCAGCGAACAATTTCAAAACAAACGCTGATGGGCTGCTCTGCGCGCTGAGGAAGAAGAAGAAGAAAAAAAGGAGTCGTAATACATTGTAATTGGGAGGCCTGAGCTATGCGCCGCACGTCCGGTGCATATCAATTGGAAGCGCGCTGTGTGTTTTGTGCGCCGTAAAGGCTGTCGTTCGGTTTTTATTGCGAGCGAACGAACGATGCCGAGGAGGCGAGAGAGTGAGAGAGAGAGGAAATGAAATGGTATCGTGATTTATCCCGTATTTGAATACAAATCGGTCCGCGAATTTTCATATTAATGATACGCAAATTTTCGAGCGCACGAGAATAATTAGGTAGCTGTAACAAATTCCGAATTGAGGAAGTTGTGTGTATGGGCGTTTTGTATTATACACCTTGGCTTTGAATAAATTTGAAATTTACATTTTAATTTAAACCATAGTTCAAATTAGTTTCGTGTATACCGCTCCTTGTTTTTACAAAAAGAAAACATCCTGATCATAGTAAGGGGCTTAAAATAGATTTTCTCTTAATTGTGACATGAACATGTGTTTTTACGTGATGCACATATTCAAGTGATGACGTACAGACATTTTTTAAACTTTCTCAAGCAAAAAGAATTCTTCCCTATAGAAAAAACACAAATATATTAGAATATCCTAGATAGTTAGCAGAAGATTTAAAAAAAAATATGATAACATAGTTACTCGACTTGTAGTTAAATCGTGTTTACGTGAAACAAAGATTTGTTAAACACCTACTAAGTGAGTTGAAATTTTTCGAGGTATGAGTGCTATGCTATTTCGACATGTTTATTACTAAACTGAGAAAAAATAATTGGAGAAAGTTCTAGGGACTTTTGACAGCATTGGAGTCTTTATACTTCGCGTGATGATAGCAAACTCTCTCGCAAACAACAGTTATCTTTAATAAGAGAATCATCTTTAAAGTTCAATTTCTCGATATACAATCTGATTGGTATTGACTAAATGTAAATAGCAGCAAATAAAATTTGGTATCGTTCAGAATAATATTTCTGTTAACATTATCGATATTGATCCTTTCACATCTAAAGTACACATATTTTTACGTCACTTCGAAGCTATTTAATTAATAGAATCAGAATAGATTCCATACTTCCGATGTTGTTCTTTTAATTCATTCGATCTTTATTTTTTTACACTTTACATAAATAGTGCGTTTTATAGTTCTACTTCAAAGCCATGGAGTGCTAAAATTTATTAGGCCAATGGAAGATACAGTACGACAACTGAAATCTAAAAAAATATTTTGAATGGTTAATAATAACTTAATTATATGGAGAAAAATCTTATACAGTTAATGATTATCAATGTGGAAGCAAATCAAGTTAAAGTCGTGTAAAAATAATGGAATATGACTAGCTTTTGGAATATGACTAGTCAGTAGACTGTTCATGCACACTAAAAAAATTGATTTGATTAAATAAAACGATTGCATTGACATGAAAGTAAATTATTTCAAAGAAGAATTAAGGATTACATTAAATTGATGTCCAATTACTTCTTTTTAACATTTTTAGTAAATCAATTTATTTCTTTTTTACTTTTAGCATCATTCGAAAAGGCGAACTGCAAAATAGTGGGGTAGTTTTGGTTATAAAATTTATTCTTACAATACATTAATTAAACAATGTTGTGAAAATGTATGTACTTTGGACATTTAAGATTTGATGCTGAGACTTTATGTGGATAAAATTTCGAACATTTTGATACATGAAAAGTTGTCTTAAAATGAAGGACGATGGTATATATTATATGGAAAATGAATTCCTCAATGAAATCCATCGTTACATGAACACTAAATTTTACACAAAAATAATCATCTGTTGACTCAACTGTTTACAACCAAACCACGTACCATTATTCACGCACGTGTATACCGTAAATTCGAATATCATTTTAAAGATAAATTTTTTATCTTAATTTTGCCCCTTATTGTATTATATAAAGCACACCATTTGGGGGACGATAAAAAGCGATATTACAGTTTTTCCTTTAAAAAAAGTTGAATGTTTCCTTTATTTAACTTTTCTTCGAACGCTTATCCCGAAACAAAAACCCTAGCTGTTAAGGCACTTTTTACTCAGCAGAGCTGTCGCCGCAAGAGCGCTTTTTACATCAATATAATAATACGACTTCCAAGCTGCGCGCGCCGATAATACAGGCGGCTAAGGTCAGGCGAAAAAAAACACATCGCACACACTATTACGGTTAGCTTTTCAGTCGGCAAAAACCGGTATGAAAAAAGTTACATAACGACCACCACACGGCATTCGGAAAGTTTAAACCCTTTTCCCTCGAGCGCGCCGCACACATACATCACTCGACTTCCTCGACACCCACGGCCGCCGAAGATTGAATTTCTCATCGCATAAATAAAGCGGCAATCAAATAAATATATAAAAGCTAGCGCGGTGTCGCGCACGCGCGCTTCTTATATATATATGTACATGTATCGCGAAATACGCGTATATATACTGTGCGCCGGGGAAGGTCTTGTACAGTGCCGCTGCGCTGCAAAGTCAACGGGCTGTGCAAGTGTCCGGGAGACGAATGTCTCGCTCTCCTCTCTCTCTCTCTCTCTCCCTCCCTCTCCCAGCCAGAAAAGAGTGCGCAGGCCTCATACTATATAAAACTGGCCGTACAATAAATGTCGGGCATAAAACTGCCGTATAATAAATGTCAAGTGCGTCAACGTTTCGCTCGCTTTTTTACAGCCCCCCTCCCGCACCTCCTCTCATCCTCCTACTGCGCTCGCAGCCTCTTTTTCTGCGGTCGCCCGGAGCGAATCGAGCAGAAGAGAGTTTTTCTCTTTCTCTCGCCTCTCTCTCTCTCTCTCTCTCTCTCTCTCTCTCTCTCTCTCATTCGTCCCTCTCCTCATGCCTCCTGTATAATTGAACGGAATGAAATCACGACGCGCACGTGCGCAAGCGACAAACTGCACGCGAGAGATGACGGGCGAGAAAATAGTACATTTCGACACTGGTGGGGAAGTCGATTATTTAGCTGGTGTGACTTTTTGCACGAGCGAAGGGAGTGCAAAAAAGTCACACCACCTAAATAATCGACTTACGCACTAGTTTCGAACGGTATTTTATACCACGAGCGCCGAAAAATCATATCAAAGTTGTGATTTTGAGGTTAGAGTGGTATAAAATTTATGAATGCTACTCGCGCGCGATATTACGTCGCGGAGGACGAGGAATTCGGTAATTAAAATAGAAAGTCCGCTGTGCCATGACGCTGACCGCTCTCCGTCTTTTATAGGATACACGCTTCGAACTGACGCGGCTTATTAGGTTCACCGTTTATGCGTGTCTGACCTTATACCCGCGCAGTGTGTGTGTGTGTGTGTGTGTGTGTGTGTGTGTGTGTATATGCGTGGGTAAGCGGAAGCGAGACGACGCCGACGACGTCGACGAAATTGAAGCGTAAACAAAAAATGAAAAATTATTGGCACGAGCGAGCGCGGACACGAGATGAGAGAAGAAACCGGTAATGAAACCGGCAACCAGTATTGATTAAGAGAATTTTCTGGCGTGCTGCCTCGCAGTGAATTGATAAAAATCACCAGAAGTATTTTTGGCACATTTTATGGCTATCCTTGCCAAGTGTTTATATGGAAATTAAATTAGAACTTTGTGAAAAAGTTCATTACACTGTTAATGTATATTGCCCAATCATGAGTATATATAATTAAGCAAAACATATTAATTTAGAGTTTTTATTTACGCATTAAAAGAATCTTGCACAACTATGTAATTTATTTGTGCTTTATAATAATCAACTATTATAATATAGATTTATAGCATTAATTTAAAATAATGGCATAAGTGCATGCGACATTTATTTAAAGAATAAAACTCTCTTCACATAATTAAAAAAAATTTTCGCATGAAATGTGACCTGCTGAGTTCATTGATACGAATGATGAGTAATGCTGAATTAATTCTACTTGAATCATAAACATAAAAAGTCTGAAACAAACAAGTGCTTTTTAAATAGCATATTTTTAATATTAACACGCGATCAACGTGGTTTTAATTAAAACCGTGCTGATTATCTTTCCAGGTAAAAAGTACATGATTTACTTTAGTAAAAAACTTTCTCGTATAAGATAGACCTATATTTATTCTTTTAATTAAACAAAAATATAAAACGGTATGCGAATACTTTTTTTACAAATTTGTTTTCTAATATAATAACGGTGCATTTAAATATTATATAGGTTATACATTAAAATTAAACTTTAACACAATATTAAAATCAAGTTGTTTATTTCTTTTCAAGTGTTTTCATCCATGCACTACACAGAATAGCCGTTCAATAGCACATATATATTGCAGTATAATCGCCAGAGGTTTTCAACAACATACAAGAAATAAATTGCAAGTTCACTCAATAGATCGCAGATCACAAAGCAATTGCATAAACGTGAAAATAACCTCCATCAACTAAAAACACAGATTAGCCTATACACTTTATTATCAATAGTATTATTACACGCGTGGGTTCGCAGTCCGGAATGGCCGATTCCGGTAAAAATCGCGAAACGCCCTTCAGCCAGCGTGATAAATCATCTCGGCATAAAAACTCGCCTCTTTCTCTTTCCATCGCTTCCTACATGCATACACACACGTGCGCACCCATAGTATAATAAGTTTTTGTGAAGAAACTTATCACTCGCCCGCGGCTACACGCTCTCAATTTCCCGTACATATACAATCGGCCGCGCGCGCGGCGTCGACGTTTTCGTCATATCTCATAGATTTTCCATTACCTCGACGCGCGATCATTAAACTCCCGTAATACGCCCCATACACACATCATAGCAGCGCGCGCGCAAAAAGCGGGGAAAAAATTGGAGCGCACGCGTCGATTACTTATTACACACTGCGCGCTGCTGCTGCCCCCCTCCCGTCGCCGCACACGAAAAAGTGCAAGATAATTTTTATTGCCTTTTCGCAATAAGCCGCCGCCACCGCCGCTCTCGAGCCTTATTACGGGCTTGTCATTATTAAAGCCTTAAGGTCCGCCAGGCGCATTATACTATAGTGCTGTATACACGCTGTATATATATATATATATACCTATATATATGTATATAAGTCGAAGCGCAAGCTGCGCGGGTTTCGCGCTCGCGCAAAGAGAAAGAGAGAGAGAGAGCGCAAGAGAGTAAGAGCGAGATGAACGACGACGGAGGAGTAATTTTGTCCTGTACGCGCGCGCGCGCCGTGAGCGATAAGTGGCGTTAGTTATGGTTGAGGCCTGCGTTCAAGGCCACCGATTCGAGAGATCGGAGCGCGAGCGCGCAAAGCTGAGAGCTCGCGACCTTCACGGAGAATTATGATTCCGGTAAGAGCAAATCATTGGCCTCGAGTAAGAGAGACTACGTGTATATACATATATGTTCGTGTGTATGTGGGTGAGTATATGTATGGGCGAGAGAGAGAGAGAGAGAGAGAGAGAGAGAGAGAGAGAGAGAGAGAGAGAGAGAGAGAGAGAGAGAGAGAGAGAGAGAGAGAGAGCTGGACCCCGACGAGGGCATAAGAACGCGCTCGGGAAAAGATCCGCGAGCGCCGAGTACCGGAAAAAAGGTGTATAAGAGCGTGTGTATGTGTGTGTGTGTGTGTGTGTGTGTGTGTGTGTATGTGTGTGTGGATACAGGGCTCTATTCTCTTGGGTACGAGCGTTGCAGCAAGATCAACGGGACCTGATGCGTGGATTTGTGTTGATGCGTATACGTGTACTTGCTCCGCTGACCTTTTTTTTTTTATTCTGGAACGTGTGTGTTTGTATGGCGAGTACGAGGTACGAGGGAAGGTGTGAAATTGGATTTATAATTGGTTTATAATAACTGCGGACATTAATGTGTTTTTCGAACAATGTTATCGTATAAAAAATATGTCGTACGTATCGACTTTTTAGCCTCTCTATTTAAAAGGCTATATAGATTAAAAGTGACGAGACGTTTTAAAAAAAATTTATATATATATATATATATATATATATATATATATATATATATATATATATATATATATATATATATATTTATAATGTATAGTATATAAAATTATTCGGAGTTTTTACATAATGTTATATATTTTATAACTTTAAGATAAGTATTCGAAGAAGTTTACAGTTATTTATGTTTTCGAATATCAATAACTATTTGAAAAAGCTATTTATAAATTTCAACTTTTTTCGTTCGTATAATGCATGTAACTTGTTTTAAATAAAAGAAAGTATATTTTACTAACAACTAATAACAAAGCCGACACGTCAATATACATCGTTTTACAACAGAGATATTTAACAATACTTGAGAATATTACATTTACCGACTGATAAAAAGATAACTTTCTTTTGAAAGTCTGATCTATGGCTTCATTTTATAGGCTGCAATGATTTACATAGATTAAGGCATAGGATGTTATCCGCCAGAGAATAGTAGTCATACAATACTATTGACCGTATAAGATTATCGATTCCATTTTAATTAATTATAAATTTGCTTTCTTTTCTGATTCTTCAATACCACAAGTTCCAAAATTCATCCAATCATCATAAATCTCGCCCGATTCAAAGTCACGAATCTCCAAACGATTCGAGAACTATTAACGGACTTCCCCACACAAAAATAATGAACGACTAAAAGAGACGTCAAATTACGCAAGATAATGTCAAATACGTACTCGCGCCATATTTATATGTATAGAACGGCGCTTAGAGAGCCGATTTTTACATATAGAAATCTAGCACTCCGCGATTGCGCGTAATATGCACGTCGCTTATTCGAGCCGCGACTTATACTTTACGAAACGCGCGTATTTGCATATATATAGATACAGAATGACGAAAGTATATATCCTAATTCGTGTTCTAATTGATTCGCGGGCATCGAGCGCTCGCGATGTTGTTTTTTCGCGCTCGAAAATGAAACGCTGGAGGAATACGAAATGAATAATCGAGAGTGCGCTCGCGCGGGAGATTAATTGGGCAGAACGTATATATATAGGAGCGTGCGCGCGGCGACGAGTTTACCTCGTGGCCTCCTAAAAAGGCAGCAGCGCGAGAGGTAAATACATACGGCAGGCGGATCATAAGCGAGGACTCGCGTCGCCGCGAGCGAGATCAAGCCGTTTCCGATCGTTCACCCTTAACCTTAAAGGCCCATTCGCGTTTTATAGTATGCGCACGCCGGAGCGCGAGATCGTTATAAAACTATTTCAATGATTATGCGAATTTCACTTCGCAATAACGCGCATTAAGGCTTTTTATGCGATACGCAAGTATAATGTGCGTTTATTTATTTACGCCACGGTATATTGTTTTATGAATTTTGTTTTGTTTTTTAATTTTAAAATTGTTTTTAATAATAATTAATTGTTGAAGGAGAATATTCGTTGGATGTAGAATTTATGGAAGTCGTTAAATCGCTTAATTAGCCCGTATGCCGTTATGTTCCGACAAAATAATTAGGCACAATTTCGAATGCAAAATTATATTATATATTTATTGTTGCCGTACTCGTTCATCCTTGAAGAAAAATGTTATGTGAGTGGAGTTAAGTAACATTAAAATTTTACCTGCTCGTCGAAGGAATTTTTTTCGCACGAGCTACCGCGCGGAACTCGTAATTGAGAAGTTAAATAAGGTTTGTCCTGGCATAACAAATAAATAATCGCGATTCTTCTGGACTCCGTCGTGTGACTCATTTGAATTTTTATGGAGCAGCCAGGGTCGTTTTCAACATTTTTCCAAAATTATTACGACTTTCGCGATGCTTTTTACTCAAACCAGTTTTACTCAGACTTATAAGACATTGTATACTTGTAACATGTACTGTACGTTTCATTTCATCAATTATATTCGCATTTTTCTCAATTCGTGCTATCCGTTGTAGTTCAAATAAAACTGGAAATACTAAACAATGTTTTCTTTTTTCCCTTATCTTCTCGATTATCCTAGCATCAACCGAACGTCAATTATACGCATATTTATTTTCATTAGATTAGAAAAACTCGAGGATTGTAGAATCTAAAACTATCAACAATCACGCAATTAAGTTCATTAAACAAGTTTATAAATATCGATGACGCGGACGACGTATATCAATCACAATTTAAATAATTCTTATCGCAACGAACCAATCGTACGCTTGCGATCGCCTATGCCAATACACCGTTTCTTTTTTTTTTCTTCAAACGTTACATAGCGCGCCTCATAACGTCTCGAGAAAATCTATTCCAATTATAGGCTATGTCGAGCTCGTTAAAATATCGTTAACGCGCTCGCACTCGTGTTTGCTGTCAAATCGGGCCAGCACACATTCGCCGCGGCAAACATCGCGCGCAAGCACGAAAAATCCGAAAATTTCGGAAAGCAATTAACGCGCAAAAGAATTACAAAGTATGTACACCCGTAGAGTCGACACATTCTCGATAGCAACGTGACCCTCGCTCATACATAGATACACCCCAACTTCGTGTCTATTTGCCCAAGTATTTAACGCGAGCTTGGCGCGCGCGCGCCTACATACGTGTGCGCCCATGTGCGCGGCGCGTGTAACCGCGAGCAAAACTACTGCTGCCATACACACGTATACATATATGCATATACACACATACACACACCGTAGAATATAGCAGCGACTCGAAGGAAGAGATGAGGAGGACACGAGGCGCGACATTAGTAACTCGGCGCGCAGAGTGACACGCGCATTCTCCCACGATAGCGGTAAATATTTGCCCGCGACGAGGAGAGACAGTTTATATGCAGGCGCGAGTCTGTGTGTGTATGTGTACATGAGTGGGTGCGGGTGCGTCATGCGGCACTTGTACTGAGGCGCATATAATACGTTGGCGGGAGAGAGAGAGGATAGCGCGACGTGAATATTTACAATCGCCGGCTTGTCTTATCGTCGGTGGGGCTCTTTAAGCCGGGTCGGCTCAAATCTCGCTCGAATTAGTTTGGCTAGAATCAATATTGCGACGGCGGTTCTATCGGTCATTTCGAATCTCCGATTTTATGTAGTCATCAATGTAAATAAATATGGAAATAATGTTTATGATAGCACAATAAACCATGATAAAAACAAATTTTTGTATTTTATACAAGGAATATTCAAAATAAGAAACAATTTTTTACGCTTGTATCAGTCTTTTCCAATCAATGTATAATTCCTTCAATAGAATAAGAATCGATTATCGTTAGACAGGCGTGATTTCTAGGTCATTTAAACGTGTCAGTTCGAAATAATCAAATAATGAGACTAATCTATAAGCTAGTATGGATCAGTTGTAATATAATCATTATTAAATACTTAAACCCTTGTTGTATAAAGAAGTTTATACATACAATAATTCACGATAAATTTATTTTTCAACAATAAAATAATATTGTAATATTATTTTTATGTCCAAAGTAACCTTTTTAATAGAAGTATAAATTGCGACATACATTTAAATTATTCATGAATGTAAATAAGGAAATAAATAAATTTTGAATAAAGTTCTTGATTGACAATAATTTTTAATCAAGTTTTTAATCGAGGTTTGAGTTCCTGAATAAATAAAAAGTAAAGAATATTTTAAATTTTAATGTTATGCCAAAATACAAATTGCTATTAATTTATGTTGGAGGTTGGTATATAAAAAAGTTAAAAAACAAAACTTACAGGATATCAAATTACAATAGATTAATTACCCGACTTAAACTACCCAAATTATAATCATTCATTTAATAAGTACATTTATCTTATTATACGTAATTTCATTGAAGATACGAAGATAAGTAAAGCACTAAAATTATTAACAACTTACATGATTTTGTTCTGGCCCAGTTGCTCAATATTACTGTAATAAAAACGTTTTACGTTGATTAACTCACATTAGGTTGCAGATGAATCAATTAATTTTTTATAAACTAAATTTAACTCGGTAATATCAGCTGGGTTCATTGCGACACACGTCTAGACTGCAGTCTAGACGCAAGTAGCTTTCGTTCCTCAGAAATAGACTCTCCCGCGCCGTACGATCAAAATTTTCTTGGAGCGTAATTACACGTTGAAAAATAGCGTTCCATACAAGATGACTTTCAGAATAACTTTAAACTAAATTTTACACGGTTATAAAATTTATAGACGTGCAGACGGCAATAACTAATACACGTAATGTTTATCGAAGGTAACAAATAAAGATGTAATTAATAACTCAATCCGATCTATTTTTGTATAAGCAATTAGTGGTATAATGATATAAAATCAGGTGGCTCGTGAAGTGTGCAGCCAAAGTCCTTGTTAGGTCAGTCTTATCACCTATAAAACGCTTTCGCGCAGAGTTTTTTTTACCTTTACAGTTATCGGCTCAAAACATAGACGCGATAGAGGGGGCGATAAAAAGTCGTCGCGCATACGACGGACTATTCAACAGCGCGCTCGATGACTAAAGCGGATCGCACGCTCATTTTTAAAAGTAGACTGATGATAAGGATTCGGATTTCCTTACGACGCGCGCGTCGAGTTGACTTCTCGTTAAAAGGCGATTTTTTTTTCGTTTCGTAAGCGCCTGCGCGCGCACGTGCTCGCTTCACTTTCATTTGACCTGTGCGTTCTCTCTCTTTTTTCCTCTTTCTCTTACTTATTTAAAGGGATGTTATGTAAACCATATTTTTCAATTCTACTTTTTTTTCATCGAATGTTTACCTTCGAGTGAATATACGTGCAGCGTAAAAAGTCGAGATAATTTTGCTGATGCAACGCGCTTGAGTATACACGTATTTATTTTCGGTTGCAATATCGATGTTTTAGTATTAAGTGGTGGAGAGCTGCTTGCATATAGATCTCTCAAAAGAATGATGGCGGAAATGTGAAGCCGAAATAAAACCTTTGCGTGATTGGTCTGCAGTCGCGTTAGCTATTAGCTTAAGATCTTAACTGATTCGTCCAAATAAAACCCATATAATTTGAAATTATGAAATATTTAAACTAAATTAGATATAAGTTATAAATTGTATTAATGACTTAAAGTTTAATATTGTATAACAAAGAAGTGTTATTATTTTGTATGTAGTTAATAATGAAGGACTCTGAAAACTGTTCTGAATACGTTTAAATTTCTAACCTCGAAATTTTTGTATTTTAGGAATAAACTAAAATAAATATAAATACAATCCAAGTTTTAATAGAAAATATTGGATAAATTTGTGTATGTTAAAAAATAAAATGAATTTTAAATTCATAATATGTCAATATTAATTGTATAAGACATAAGGTGAAGCGAAGAGCACGCGCAGCGCGCTTGAACTGGCTAGTATGCTATATATTGCAAATCATGCGTATACAATTATGATGAGGACACTGTTAGCTTACGCGAAACTTTTAAAGAAACATATAAACAGTATTTTATTAATTTATAGTAAAAGCTCATTAACATTTTAATTATTTAAAATTTAGAAGATTACACACTTTAAAACGTTCTGAAATCCATTATTGAAAGTTGAAGAAAGTTCATAAGTTTTGATTTTTTCCAGAATTAACTGAGAGAAAAGCCATTTAGAAAATGTTTTGATTTACGTTGATTTATGTATACTGGCGTACGTACATTCGAACGATACTTTAGACAGAGTGTGAGATATGATAATGTTTATTACTCGGAATGACATATTTAGAAATAAGCAGTAATTTATAATGATTAAATATTTTGGAATTTCAAAAAGTAAATGCCACTTCTATGTAAGATTGTTTTGATTAATGTGATTCTGAAGCCGTTCGTTAATGCAACATTTAGTATCATCAAAGAATAAATTATTTATTATTCATCATTCAATTAAATATTACAAAATAAACAATCGTAGTGAATTCTTATTTGATTTCATGTGCATAGAGTAACATTTAATAAGAATAACTTTTACAAAAATAAAAAATTGCAGCTCCCATGAATTTACTACTAGCATGTGGTATACGGAATACACTAGATCGTCCCATGTTAAAAGTTAATATTATCCACACTATAATTAACTTTATACTGGATGTATCTGAAAAACGAAAACAGGTTTCTCCTACTAAAAGAGTAAAATAGACCCTTGGCGAGAGGCAGTGATTATTTTTCTTCGCTCTTCCAGACGAGCTCGAACCTCTCGCACTCTCTCCCTCTCGCGAGGAGGCATAATGAAACTGCCGAAACGCCATCAGGTCAATTTCACGCTATCTCGGAGCCTCGAATCATCCTCTCCTTCTTCTCTCTCACTCTCAGACATTCGTGATTTCAATTTAAACGCTCGCAGCCACGGCGAGAGCAAGCGAGAGAGACAAGCTGAATTCAATGTTAAATACCAGTTCGAATACCCTCTCGCTCCCTCTCTCTCTTACTCTTTCAGCCTCTATATCTCGCTCTCGAAGCGTCGGGATGCTACATAACGACTGGTTTCAACGACTCTGAACTTGATTCTCACGACACGGGCGTATATAGGAAGGAACGTACAAGAGGGAGCGCAGTCTGTAAAAATACGGTTGAAGGCCCAAGGCACCGCTCGCTCGCTCCTCTCGGGCGACAGCCGTGTAAAACTCGCGCCGCGAGTGTGTATATACACACGGAGCTGCGGCTCCTTGCGGCCATGAGCGCGCCAGAGCGAGAGGGAAAGAGAGAGAAAGCTCTGGCGTGGGTGGTGGCGACGGCGGCAGTGGTTTCCGTCTCTCGCTCGTGGCGTGTATTAACTGACCACCGCAACTTGCGCGCGCGCTCGCGCAAACAAAAAGAAGAGAGAAAGAGGAGCCTCTCCGCGAAGGCGAGCGCTAAGTGCGCGGGTACACGGAAATTTACGAAATACAACGACGAGGCTGTCCGTTCGCAAGAGCGCGAGCGCGGCTGGCCGGTTTGCGGTGGTGGTGGTGGAGGAAGGCGAGCGAAAAAGATTATATGCGGGAAAAGAGAGAGAGAGAGAGAGAGAGAGAGAGAGAGAGAGAGAGAGAGAGAGAGAGAGAGAGAGGCGGATAGAGAATCCGCTATCTAAACGTTACTGAGTACTGTGCACTGAAAATTTTTTCGAGCTTTTTCCGAGATTAGCTTGGTAAATGAATTCTTTGGGTTTGTGGATAACGTACAGTTGGAAGAAGCTTTTCATAATCTTTTAGAGAAATTAAATTAATTTTTCAAGTGTCTAATGTTAGTTAGGTAATGTAACTTCAACTTCAATCTCTCTATTCTTGTATTTATAGTTTTAGTTCACATATTTATAATTAAAAAACTGTCACGTTCTTAAGCTGAATTTAAGATTCTAAATATTTTTTCACCATGCGGTATACAACATAAATTTAAAAATTGAGGTTAACGTTTTTTTCAAGTGAGATAAAACCACGAAAAAGTGAACAAATTTATAAACATGAAAAACTAGATTTTAAAATCATGTAAATGAAGCGTTTTCATCTTCACACATATTCATGGCCATACTCTCCGGAGAATCCTGAGAGTGAAGAAAGGCCTAAATCAGATTATACCTACTTTGTGGGAAGTTGTTATGCTGAGGTAAAATTATAAGCTGAAGAGATGACCATTAAAAATCTGAATTTATAATGCAAATGAGATAAATATAACAAATTGATATTGCTGGACTTAGTTTTTTATCGATTAGAATGCAATGATACAAAACGATGATAAATACCAACAAAAAAAACATAAAAAATATTATATTTTTATTCATAGTGAAGTATAAATATGCAATCGATATAGAAGAAAATGTCACATTCCAATTTATGCAATATACTTTTAAAAATTAATCGTTTTTAAACGGTGTTTTTAAACTACATAAAACCGTGTTCTATATTTAAACGTGGAAACAAATAATTAATGTAAAAAAGAAAAAGTACAGCAAAAAGTATAAACATATCGCAATATTTTATCAGACGCAAGTGATTCCAACATTTAAATCTGTGAATTCAGTACTCTAATGTAAGTGTATTTATTTTTCCAACTCATTTCAAAATGACAAAGCACTGGAAAAAATTGATTGACGTGAATAAGAGCTGATATAAAAAGCAGAAAGATCCATCACGATAACAAAAAAAACTTAGCAGGCAAAAAATATTTTTTGTCAATAATTAAAACCATCTTGAGGAATGATACTGATTAAGACTTCTTTAACACTTCATAAGTAAATATTGAATCGCAAAAAGAAAACAAAAAATTATACTCAAAGTATTACCATGTTATGTAAGCCGGGAGTCGACTCGAAAGTAAAAAATCATACTCAATCATTCAAAGCGAATTTCACAATCTTTGACTATTTATCTCTACTGTTTAAGCCAAATGTCGTTTAAAAGTTCACGAGAACTCTACGATGCAAATAAATTGTTTTCCAAGAAGTATACACTAGATATACATCGTCTATGTCGTCTCTTCTCTACACGTGTCTACATTTCCCAAGCTTCGAAATATCTCGCGTGCACGCGGACACGTGCGGCGTTTTAACCACGCGCGCGTGTCTATATTACCGCTCGTTTTAAAATAGCCCAATAAGTATAGAAACGCCGAGTGAAAATAACTTATAACATAGTATACACTTGACCCGCCGACAAAACATTCATAAACAAAGTCCCTCCCTGCCTCCCTCTTTCTCTCGACATTACACGTGCCGAATCAATTTGCCGAAACACCGCAACTGCGATTGCATGCGCGCTCGTTGGCAAAAAGGAGGCGGAAGCGAGAGCGCGGATCAGCTGTGCGGCCTGGGCAAAGGGGCAAAGAGGGCGAAAAAGAAGTGCTGCCGTATGCGTAAGCCGGCGGAGCGAGAGGAGAGTAGATCGTATATGTATATACGTGTATATATACATATATACAAGAGACGCGGGACGACGTAAGTGGGGTGATTCGATCGGCCGGCTCGATCTCTCTTGCGAATCTCAGCTGCGCGAAAGGAGGAGAGAGGGAGCGGTGGAGCCGGTCCTATAAAAAGCTATCATGCCTGACCTCCCGCAACACGGGCTCTGTCAAGTGTGCCCGGGAGATATAATGTGCCGTCGCATATGTGTGTGTGTGTCGGAGCGATTACCTACTTACTTTCGCGCTCAGCGCTTACACACGTATAATATACATCACGCGCGTTAAACGTGCGCTGTGTGAGCCAGACGGTCCACGCGCACATGCACACATACCTTTCGCTACTTTTTTACTCGTTTGCCCCGTGTATGCAACGATATTTTTATTGACATTTAGCTCGTTTTTTTTCGAGCAAGTCTGCGAGATAACGCGATAAAAGTGACCGGTGTGATAGTCACGGGCTTTAAGCTTAAGAGATTTGTTAACAAGTGCTTACGATTTTTTATTTTCGTTGTTGTTGTTGTTGTTGTTGTCGTTGTTTTAGGTGGCAGTTTTAAAAAATTAGATAAGCGAGTTTTAGATAGATCCGCGTTTAAAGCGCACCACGATCGTTAACGCGGAATGAAATTCCGCTTGTATCTCCTCGGTTTGTTATTTGCTCGTGACCCGACAACTTTTAAATGCGCTCGACAAATAAACAAACGTTCAAACAGTGATTAATTTTGTAATTAATTTAGCGGAGTAGAATCTTCAATGTGGGCGATGCTTGAATTCAAAAACATTATTCATAGGTAATATTTATCTCTTGACGTATCAATAGCCAAAGGTAATTCAAATATAAAAATAGACAAAAATATATAATAAGATTATACACACACACACACACACATACACACACACACACGCACACACACACACACCACACACACACCACACACACACACACACACACTATCGAGAAGTTTGAAACAGTTCCAACAAACTATATACATACGGATAGACTACAACAAACCGAATGAAAAAAAAACGTACAAACCCACGTGAAAATCACCTTCCCATAAAATTGAGGCTGAAAAAGCCCAGGGGGAGAGGGCAGCGGAAAAAAATCCAAAAGAGTCTCATTTGAAGAGCGCAATACACTCTCACCGGTGCGCACGCACTATACTCCCCTTGCCGTCTGTCCCCCTACCTCTGCTCTCTCTCCGTTCGTCGTCCAACTGCGTTTTTTTCTCTCTTTACACTGTCTCCTCTCTGTTCGGCTACATGCACATGCCTGTGTAAGCGCTCCCGAGGCCGACGTCGACGACCGAGAGATTCGGCGTCTGTGCATATACTCTGGTTGTCGTCGTCGTCGTGTACCGTAGAGCGTGACGTTAACAATTTTCCAAGGTCCCCGGCAATGATTTCTCAAGGTCGGCGGGTTCGCTCGCGCAGCTCGTCTCTGTATACTTTTGTTTAGAGCAGCTATATGGGCTCGCTTTAAAGGCTAATGCATATTCCGAATAGCGGTGCAGACCTGCTGATGTAGCAGCGGCTGCTGCGCTTGATGCCGCTCGTTTGCTCTGCGCTAAAAGCCTTTTTTCGTACTTTTCGGAGTGCAGGCGGTGCTGCGAGCGAGGGCAAACGCGGTTTGGAGGAGCCGAGAGGATGTGTTTATAAAGCCCAAGCGCCCTGAGAAAACAGTGGCTTTATATCGCAGGTTTATTGATTCGGAGTTTTTTTTTATTTCAGGTGCGGAGGCCAATTGATGGCTCGAGGTTTTCGCGGCGTCCAAACATTTCGTTGGAGCTATAAAAGCATTCTATATTATAAAGAAAATTGATTGCTTTTAAGTATCTTATAATTGATTCATATAGTAACGTAATTGGAATAATTCAATGAAACTCCAATTTCTTTCACATGAGATAAGAATTTTACAAGTTTTCGTAAATAAATATGCGCTCTCAGGTAATCGCGCAGGAACTGCGCACATATGAGAAACGGTTAGTATGTTTACATGGAGAAAATTTTCTCATAAAAATTGTGAAAGTCACGGTGAGGCCTCGACAAGCATATAGTAAAAATTATCCCGACAGCGGCAGGTAAAAATCAACGTGACTCATGATAAAGATTCACGAAAAATAATAACAATTTCTGCCGCGGCGTCAGCATAATTTTCCCTCCCGCTTGGAGAGACACCGGGATTTATAGTGACTTTTACGGTGGATTTTTTACGGGATTTCTCTCCTGCAACGGGGAGCCCATAAAAAATAAAACCACGGGAATAGCAAACTTTTACATTTACCAAAGTATTCAATAAATTGATATACAGGTACTCCATAGATATACTGAATAAATAGACTCGACGCACTTTTAATCAATAAGCTAACGACCCGCTATTCATTAGCGCTGAACTAAATCGAATTAATAAAAAATAACCTATAACGCAGTATGATATACCTATATAAACGTTCATGGAAGGGATTGCGCGCACTCCAATTAAACAAATGTGTAAAGAAGATTAATCGATGGAAGCGTGTTTCCTCTCTCTATGCGAGCGACGAGTGATTAATACACAAGTGGCTTTTTTTCTCAATCGTCGTGCGCGCGCCGGCTCTATAAGCTCACCTCGAATCATTCCAATCACTTACCCGCAGTGCGCGCTCGCGCACTATAGCGCTAATAAAAAAGCTGCGTATGCGCTCCCTCTCGTGCAATACCAACACAAAATGCCAAAAAAAAAACACAACTCGCACGGCGCGCGAGGGCACTTTATATATAGGTATATATATGCATGAATGCATGGCTCGGCTAAAGCGCGCAATTATTCCCCGACGCGCGCGAGCGAAGTGATTACCGACGCATCCTTTGCCCTCTCCTCACGACGGCCGCGCGCGGTAAATACGCATTAGCGTGCAATATGAGAAAAAGGTCCGTGTGCTCGCGCGCGTACATGAACGATAGCCTCCCGAGAGGGACTGAGAGAGGGAGAAAAGTAGGCGTGCAGGCAAGAAAATCAATTTTCTCTGGCATTAGGCTAACGCGGCCGCGCGCCAATTACGCTTTTTCGTGGGCTAATGTTCGCCTACCAGTACGCTCGTTCCTCCTGCGATTGCCGAAGGATAAGACTGGCGCACAGCTGTGTGGTATGGCGGCCGCGGCGAGATCTCTTCCGAGCAGTCGTGTGCGACCCGCGGGCCAGCGTCGGCGGCGGTCCTTGACGTTTTTACCCGATTCCCGGGGAGAGTAGTAGATCGCTAATTTGTTTTTCACGGAGGAGAAACTGGAAGAGGGAGAGATAGAGTCGTGTTTGGGTATACCTATGGAATATGCCGTAGGAAGTTGATCGTAACAAAAAGGTCGGATGCTTGTGTATGTTGATATCGTCGCATGGTACGAAGAAAAGTCAACTTTGAAGAGCCAGGCGAAGAAAATCCAGTTTTGCGCGAAAAAAGGCAAAAATTGGGCACATTCTTGTTGGCTTTTCTTCGTACCGGGCGACGATATACTTTCGAGAACAAGTGCATTGGAATCATCATTTCAAGTTCGTTTATTTTATGGGAAAATGAAATATTTTATAAAAAATAAATCGCATAGTTTTCTATTTAAAAGCCTCGCTGATTACTTTTATATGAAATGATAAATTTGCACAGAAAAACATAAGAAAAAGACCACTGTATCGGCCAAAAATGAGAAGAAATCGACGTGCCGACCACAAATTTACGAGTTTGAAAAAATATTTATTCGACCGGGCAAATCAGTAACACGAAATCGCCTTTACATAAACACCGGCGGCGCAATCTTTCTCTCTCATTTTCTCCTTCTCGAAAGGGCGACACGCTGCGAGCGCGCGAGAGAGAGACAGAGAGATAGAAAGAAAGCAAAGTGACATACCCTATACACACCTCGCCTTCCTTTGGAGACCGGCGGGTCCCGACCGTAAACAGCGAGCGCGCGGGCGCACCACGAAGACGACGACGACGACGTTTCCTTTTCCCGACGCGCGATCCGATGCTTGTGCGCGATTCCCTCCATGGCACTGACAGACCTCGTTCGTTGGTTCTCGGCTCTGCGCTGCAGAAGGAAAGAGAGAGAGAGGCCCCTGAGGTTCCGTGGTGGAAGAGCACCAGCCATGTCGCGGCACAACGTGACAGAGAGGAGCGAGAGAGCGGGGGGGGGGGAGAGGAGAGTTAAAAGACCGACTCGGCGAGGTTCTGCGCACCCTCCGGCTCTTCTTCGTTTGCCTTGCAGAGCCTGACCTTTTTTTATTTCCTTTTTCGTATAGCTACACCCATAGTGGGTGCCGCACGAGGTGTCATATACATGAACTTCGCGAAGTGAACCCAGGCTAGGCTCGTTCGCGGTAAATAATAACGGGCCTGCTTTTGTTTGTCACGTTTAACTTTTTGCAGCGTGGGGAACAACCTGCCTGAACGTCAATTTTCGAATTTTTGAAAGGGGGGGGGGTCCAAAGTTTAGACGACTCACTTGAAAATTGAAGTCAACTATAGATGTGCTCGGTTTCGATATAAGCTACTGCAGATTGTGCAAAATTTCGAAATTCTAAATTACGAAAATCATATTTTCGAATCTAACAATTCATCTACTGTCCAAAACATCGAATTTCATCAATACGATTTCAAAGCAAATATAACTTGCTTCTAATGATTTATTTTGAAATATGTTTATTGTATCCCTATTAAAATTCTATTAATGAAATTCGATGTTTTGGACAGTAGGTGATTTGTTACATTCGAAAATATGATTTTCGTAATTTAGAATTTCGAAACTTTGCACAATCTGCAGTAGCTTATATCGAAACCGAGCACGTCTATAGTTGACTTCAATTTTCAAGTGAGTCGTCTAAACTTTGGACCCCTCCCCCTTTTGAAAGAGCAAATAATGCATTTTATGCCTTTCTTTTTTCATATCACTTGAATAGAGGTTCAGGCAATGTTTGGTATCATATACGTATTGATAACACAGCCCCACAAAAAAAAGAAAAGGTTCTGTACTTTAAATCGGACTATCATATCTCGGTGTATTTTGACCCCCGAAGTATGATTCCAAGGTCAGAATTCGTTCACCACGTCTGAATTTGAAGATATCATTAGGTATAAGATTTTTAAGATATCTTAAAAAACAAAGTAAAAAAAATTTTTTTGTTAATCTTTTCTATAAAACAATAATGTAGCATTGTTTGCGTTCTTCAAGACCAACTTTACACCATCCCTCTACATTTTTTTTTCTCCGAGATCTAAATACCTAAATTTTGTAAACTCGCACATATCTCTTAAAATCAAATTCTTTATTTCTATCTCGAAATTTATATATTCAGATCTCCGAGAAAAAAAATTGTAGAGGGATGGTGTAAAGTTGGTCTTGAAAAGCGCAAACAATACTACATTATTTTGTAGAAAAGATTAACAAAAAAATTGTTTTTACTTTGTTTTTTAAGATATCTCAAAAATCTTATACCTAATGATATCTCCAAATTCAGACGTGGTGGACGAATTCTGACTTTGGAATCATACTTAGGGGGCCAAAATACGCCGAGATATGATAGTCCGATCTAAAGTACAGAACATTCTCGTTTTTTTTTTGTGGGGCTGTGTAATTGCTGTGAATTTTCTTTTGTGTAAATTGTTACGTATGGAAGGAAGCAGAATGAATTAAAATGAATTAGTTGCATAAAAAATATGCGACGGGCGGGACGCGAATCGACGGACCCGAAGTTTGTAGTCCCGCGCTCTACCACTGAGCTAACGCCGCGATACTTGCTCGAGAGCATCGCGAGCGTCTAGTTCTTATCATGAAGCGGATGCGTCAGGGCTCGGATGACGGTCGAGCTGAGCCCATGACAAAAAAAAAAAAAAAAAAAAATTCACATGGATAAAATTCATATGGGGGAACTAGTTTAAAACTTTGCATTTCTAAAAACAATACCTCGACGGCTGAGCGGAACAAGGTCGTATCTCACTGCGCGGACGAAGAACGTCATACCTTACCGCGCGGATGAAGAACATCGTATCTCATCGCGCGGATGAAGAACGTCGCATCTCACCGCGCGGATGAAAACCTCATATCTCACCACGCGGATGAAGAACATCGTATCTCACCGCGCGGACGAAGAACGTCGTATCTCGGCGCTCTTGCGACCAGTACACGGCCAGTATACGGTGAGATACGACGTTCTTCGTCCACGAGGTGAGATACGATGTTCTTCATCCGCGCGGTGAGATACGATGTTCTTCATCCGCGCGGTGAGATACGACGTTCTTCGTCCGCGCGGTGAGATAGGACGTTCTTCGTCCGCGCGCCGAGATACAACCTTGTTCCGCTCAGCCGTCGACCTACTCTATAAAACTGAATTAATGGAAAAACCACTATTTATTAGTTAAAATTGCTCCACCGCCGAAGTGAATAAAAGTGAATAATCGAAGCCGAGTGAAAATATTCATTAATTTGGCGGTGGAGCAATTTTAACTAATAATTAGTGGTTTTCCACTAATTCAACTTTAGAGAGTAAAATAAACTATCATATACACAATTTACATGGAAACTGATTATTTGAAAAATGTATGCTGATAAAGATATGACTTGTATACTGAGAAAAGGATTATGTTTACCGTTAACATGGCATTGTAACTGTTAACATGCTTACGTTTAAATATGACCAAATATAGGCATTGTAACAGTTATAATGCCATGTTAACAGTTAAGTTACCAAGTTCTCATAAACAATTTCAATATGTTACCTGAGAACATTGATATTGTAATAGTTACAATATGCTTATTATAGTAGTTTTTGAATCTAATGGTCAATTTTTTACCAGGATGATGTTGTTTTATAACAAAACGTTGAAATAAAAACATCATTTATTTTTTATTGTTTATCCTGATAAGGGACATAAACAATAATAAAAATGTCCGAAACGTTGGAGTAAAAAAGTAAATAGAGTTATTTCAAACCTTTTTGTTATATAACAACATCATCCTTATACCGACAGGGTTCTCTGCCGTACCGACCACAACGTTTTTAATTAAATATTAATTGTTAAAAGATTTTTCTTGAATTCCAATAGTCGACCCATAAAGGCAAACTTATTACCTAATTCCCGGTCAAATTTCAGATAAATCTATTGAAAAATAAAGACGAAATATGAAAAATCGTAAGATGTCATATTTTGAGGTTAATATAGTAATATGCAACGTTGCGATTTTTCAAATTTCGTCTTTATTTTTCAATAGATTTATTTAAAATTTGACCGGCAACTAGATAATAAGTTTGCCTTTGTGCGTTGACTCTCAGAATTCAAGGAAAAACTTATAACCATTAATATTTAATTAATAACATTGTGGTCGGTACGGCAGAGAACTCTGCAGATATAACCCATACCCTTAACAGTAACAATATTCTTCTCTCAGTGTATGATTAACCCCCACTAAAAAAACTATTTAATGTTTTCGTATTTAATGTTAATATTTACTGCCTATAGGTAATTGATAATTTGCATAGTTGCTATATTTGAAAGTAGAAATCATTAAATTCATCTTATTAACAAATTCTATACCTTTAGAGAATTCAATTAATTTCCTTATCGAAGTACAAAACATTTGAAACTAAAAATAGAAGACTGCTTGAATATACTTCTGTTTTGTTTTGACGTATATATCTTATCAATTTACGCGCATTCAAAATACAGATAAGAGAAAGACTATTACACTGCAATACAAACGCATCTCTTTTTTCACATTTAATTTCTTAAATAATTAATATAGATTGCATCGGTCTTTAGCTCTGCCTTAACACGTTTAAATTTACAAAATATAATAACTAAATATGAGAAAATGTACATACTAAAAAATATAACTATGTATATTCCAACGTCAAGATATCGGTACTACAATCTTTTAATCTACGAAAAAAAATCAAGTACACGGAGAGAAATTTTGTAGTGAAAATTACAAATATTCGAGGCAAAATTACCAGTTTCTATGGTAATGGATGGACAGACTGACAATTTCAAACTTTTTACCAAAGTGCCTTGGTAAAATTTTTTTTTAGTTAATTTAAATTAAAAAAATTAACTTTTTTTATCTATATTAATGGATATATAGTATTTTAATATAGAAATAGAAACAGAAACAAGGATGAAAAAACATTAAACTGAAAAAAAATTTTTGCGGAAGCGGGATTCGATCCGACGATCTTTGGGTTGAGAGTCCGACGTTCTACCGACTGCGCCACGGAAGCTGTTACCAACAGTCATTTGAATCGCCGTTATTACTTACTGAAAATATGTGTATTGTTTTCATTTTAACGTCGCGCACGCCTCTAGTATCAATCTTCTGAAACACAATAATGCGCAGTGCGCATGCGCGAATACACAAATACCAGGTTATTTGGCAAAATTTATCAGTTTTCTTAGTAAAAATTCTTAGGTTACCCTGTAAAAATGACTAGATCTCAATTTTTACCAGTGTGTCTGGTAATTTTTATTCCGATAATTTGGTATTTTTTTTAAGTGGTTATGGTAGTTTTTCCTGGGAAACTTATAAATTGTATTAGAAACCTGGGAATATCACGGCTTTTGACAGTCTATCCATACACTACCAAGGCACCTTGGTCATTTTTACTCTAAAATTTCTCTCCGTGTACTCACGATGCTTCACGAGTACGTCAAAACGTCAAAGATATGAAGTACGATTATTAATTGTGCCGCGTTCGTACCGTTATATATGTACTCGAAAACGTCGATATGTTTCGAGCAACCGCAGAAAAAACTGCTTTCCCGCAACTCCCCACCAACTAAAGACCGAACGCAAGAGTCTCAAGCGCGACAAGTCGATTGAAAAATTCCGCGCGTAGGCCTACACACCGGCACCTCTCATACATATACACAGCCATTCGTCACGCGCTATAAAAAGCCGAAAAAGGACCTGTGAGAAAGCGTCGCGCAATATCTTTTCCCGCGTCTATGCACCGTGCACACCGTGAAAAATCTCGAGGGCGACGCGAGTGAAAACCTTTTTTTTCGTCGCGTGCTCCCGTGCCAATTCGTCGAAACTCCCCTCTCCAAACAATTTTCCGTACATATACGCATCAAGAGTGAGCAATCGAGCTGTGATCGATCAAAAGGGGGCGCCGCGAAAAGAATTTCCGAAAAGTGGCTGTAATAGGTATGTACACGAACGTTGGCGAGGGGAGCTGAGAGGAGGGGGGAAACACGAGTGCAGAGCGCCAGCGTTTTTCCGGGCTCGCGCAGCCGGTTTGGCCTGGCGTCCTTGAAAAATCGCGCGCCGATCGATCCATGCTCTATGGAGCTCCATCAAGGCGATCCAATTACGCTCTCTACTCGAGAAGAAGGAAATCAACGAGATCCGCGTGTGACAATTGACAAGCGCGCGCGCATGAGGAAAAGTCAGGCGAGCGTGTGTGTGTGTGTAATAGGCCAGATATATATGTATAGGGTTTTTTTTTCAGCCGGAGGTACTTTCTGGGCTGAACCCTTGGTGGCGCAACACTCTGTCCAGGTAGGAAGGCAAACGTTTTTCTTCGCGGGACACTTTTTTTGTTGGTAAAATATGGCAAAAGAAGTTAAATATGCGGTATATTAAGATTTTAGGTAATGAGAAAAAAACGTATGGTTGGCGGTTTGACGGTAAAGTACTTCCTTGAATTTATATAATGTGAAACTTATGTCACGGATTTTTCGTATGATGAAGTTGTCTTCAAAATCGTGTTGCCAATGTTAAAAGATAGAATATTATACTTACCATCGCTAGTCATTTTTACTTAAACTTTTATTCATTTGCTTATATAATTTGTTTTTTCTTTTCCAACTAATGTTGTACAGCTTTTAGTAAGGTTTACAATTACATTAAGGTGGTCTTATCCCTAATAGCTCCTGAGGCCAAAATTACCTAAAAAAATTAATTAAAATATAATTACTATAAAATAAAGGATATGTATCACTAACATAACTTATTTCTAATACAAAATTCCAAGAGATAGGTTTCTTAATTCACTTTATGCAAAATGATGTCATTTTAGAAAAATCAACTGGTGAGCAAGTTTTCTTGGCAATCACTCGATGGATTTTGACGAGAGAAGCCACAAATTATTTGGAAAACATGTACCTACAGCATGAAGCTCTGAAATTAAAAAATATCGTGACTAAGTATTTTTTTAATTGAAAAAATACTTTTTTGTCTTAATTTTATCAATTTTTATGAATTTTTATCGTTTTTTCAATTAAAAAAATACTTAGTCACGATATTTTTTAATTCCAGAGCTTCATTCTATAGGTACATGTTTTCCAAGTAATTTGTGGCTTCCCTCGTCAAAATCCATCGAGTGATTACCAAGAAAACTTGCTCACCAGTTGATTTTTCTAAAATGACATAATTTTGCATAAAGTGGATTAAGAAACCTATCTCTTGGGATTTTGTATTAGCAATAAGTTATATTAGTGATGCATATACTTTATTTTATAGTCATTATATTTTAATTTATTTTTTCAGGTAATTTTGGCCCCAGGAGCCATTAGGTATATGACCGCCTTAAGAATTGAGTAATTTAATAATTATCAAAAATTGTGTGCGCTTTCTGCAAAAGTTCTTCAACAACCGAAATCATATATATCATATTTATTATTCGTTGACAATCAAATATACTGCTCCTATCTTAAAAGTCATCAAATTATTTCGATTGAAGATTACTTTAATCATGTAAAAAGTATAATCGTAATTGTTGAATCGATAGATATCTTCACACACGCTATTTATTCTCTTCACATATGGTATA
This sequence comes from Torymus aiolomorphi, assembly GCA_036365515.1. NCBI lineage: Eukaryota > Metazoa > Arthropoda > Insecta > Hymenoptera > Torymidae > Torymus > Torymus aiolomorphi. The sequence continues at coordinate 126,610,759 of CM070877.1, read as the reverse complement.
TATTTTTTCGAAAGTATATATTGATATCGTAAATCAATATACTTCAAATGTATTTTATTCATATAGCGAATATCTATATTTCCGTAGATAGTACTCTATAAGATTATGATAGTCTATTAATATATATGTAAATAATAATTACTTCCAATCATGTTTATTATTTCCTTATCATTTTTATTTGTCAGTATGAAGTTTTTTTATCGGGATAGACAAGCTCTTTAAAAAATATCAACCCATGTGCATATATATTATGTATCAACTCCGGAACAATGATTACATATCAGTCGCGTGATAAGCCGATAGCGGCGTTGGATGCGTCAAGACAATCACAGTACGCGCGCTGCAGAGATGCGCTAACCATCGTCGTTTCTTTTGTATTCACGCGCATGCACTGATAATCTATTGCCTTTACTTTACAAACGAACGGATTGCCGGATAGAATCAAAGAGAGACAGAGAGTGAGAATGGCTGTTATTAGTGACTGAAAATCTAATCCTCCGCGGTATTGTTTATGCACGCCCTGGTGCGACACGATAGCGTTCAGTATAAGGAATGCGGCAAGACGCCATACGCTGCAATTATCTATAATGAGTTAATTGGACTAATTAACAATGCGTATAGAAGCGCGACGCGCAAAAGTGCGCGATGGCAATATACGCAGGCGATATGAGGAAGTGATTAATTAATTTGTAAAAAGTGTATACATACACATGCACCAGCGTTCGATTCTGCGAGAGATTACATGGCGCGGCGAGAGAGAACGAAACGAAGCACTGTCCGATTGATAATAGATTGCGGCGCGCAGTGGCGAAGAGGAAAATATTATGTCCGATTGCCGAGAGCGCGCGGTTGTATGTGTTTGTGTGCGTACCTATATATACGTGTGTGCTGTTTGCTCGAGCGTATTAAAGTGCCGAGAGGAAGAGATATGTAAATGGCATGTAAATAAATATGGAGGAGGGAAGATGAGGAGAAAAGTATCGGAATGGAAATGGACGTGTGCGAGAGCGAGACTTTTTATCCTAAGGCGATTAGAAGGGGAAATAGATGAGACTCGTCGGCGGCCGAATGCTTAGCTATTCATCACTCGTAAATGGGCTCGGTTATCTTTTTAGCGCAAAACTAAATAATTCATATACGCGAGCTTTTCAGAATGGAGCCTCGGTTCGGCATATTTATTTTAATAAGACGCTCCTTTGCTTCCCTCGGCGAAACTTTCACTCAGATTTTCCGGTGATTCAAGTCAGTAGTGCGTTTTATATTGATATACTCGAACGTTGCTATATAAGATCGGGAAATTGTATTTTTTTCGTATTTCATATACTGCATCTACATTTGATGTGTAATCAGATGATAATATTGGTATTAGCGTTATCGATATTATAAATTATTTATTTATCTCGATAATATTATTTGTTTATGTTGATTATTATACGGATAAAATAAAAATAAATATTAATTTCATATTTATACTATTTATGACAATAACACATGCCCATGCATAACTTTTTATTTCGCAAACTGAAATTTCATAAAAAAAGTAATTAAACATTGCGCACCTTATTACCGCTTCTAAAATATCAAACGATATAATAAAAGAAATTAATGACTATCTTGACGACACATCTTAACCCGTAAAAACATCGTACACAACACGTACGTCATGTCACATCATGCATGACCCCATGAAAATTCAAATCCCCATTATTATATATTTATAATCGCCTGAAAACCCAAAACACTGCAAAAAAAACAATGTATATACCGCACGACAACTATATATGATTTCACTCTGTTATTTGCTCCTCGATTCGTGTGTGCGACATCGAGAGAGCGGAAGAAGCGCGCAGCACTATCTCTCTCGCCGCGTCATAATGGAATGTGTAACGCGAATCGGCTTCTGTCCGCTATCCGCATCATGCACGCAACTACAGCACACATGTATATATATACACACACGCGCGCGCACAGAGCATATAGCCAAAGAGGAGAGAAGTCGAGCAGCGCTTACTGTGTTGGCGATCAAAAAGGACGCGCTATCTCGCTCTCCTTTGCCAAGCGCAGCAGCAGCAGTAACAGCGGCAACGCCGACACGAGCAAATTATCAAACCGCAAACTCCCATCGTGCGAGCGGCGGCGATTCGACCCTTGGATCGTTTTTACCTCCACGGGCTATGCGAAGAGAGAGAGAGAGAAAGAGAGAGAGAGAGAGAGAGAGAGAGAGAGAGAGAGAGAGAGAGAGACGAGCTCGTGTTATACGGTATAAAAAGAAAATTATCCAAACGCGCCCGGCGATCGCGTCCTCACGCTTCTGTAGCTCTCTCTATCTCTCTCTCTCTTCCTCTTTTGCTCTCTTGCTCACACGTCTTTTTTTTATTTTTCTCATTCTAATGCTCGCCTTCCGCTAATCGCGTGGTTTAGAGCGCGGGAACCGCTGATTGCATACGTGGTGAATTGACATGGATAAGTGATTAGAGAGATGGATAATATCAGTGTGAAATCTATAGTTATTTTCATTAATTTGTATACCATATTTGAATTAGTCCTGAGTATATACTATAAGTCATATTACAACACAAAAAATATGCAAAAACTTGTCGATTTGGTTTTTACATCTATCAAGAAGTCAAATATGTAAAAATTTCGATGAGACACGCTGTTGTCTCGAGGTGAACAACATTTTTGCTTATTTATTTAACATTGTCATAAGTTGCTCGTGACAATATGCTTAACGTTCCCACAGGTAATGTAGAACGCAGTAAGTGAATAGAGTACACGCGTATTATATTTCATCATTTATTTACCTCCATGAGCTGTTGTTAAAACTACAATCTTAATCCAAAAGACGGGTAAGTATAATTTTTCCATGCTCAAATTCTCATAACGCATATCTAGCATTTTATATTTTAGGAAATTGTAACTTTTGTTATTTAATTAAGTGGTTTAAAAATGGATTAAAAGTAAACTCCTTTTGAAATTTATATTCTAAAATGTTCAAACTTTACATCGCCGTCGGTAAGCAAATTTTGAATAAAGAATCGAAGTAAAAATGTTATTTAATGAAAATCTGTAAATATCTCCTAAAAACTATAAAGGAACACTCAATCTTAGTATCTAAATACGTTTCACCAGTGAAGGAATACATCGCCAGTGAAGAAACACTTAATAGAGGTGATTTTATGATTTTATTCTTAACAAGATAATTTCTTTTATGCAGAATCTTTATATAAAATGAAATAAAAATTTTCAAGGATTCGAAAATTATCGTCATGCTAGATAAACAATACATAAAAAGCTTCATATTTTCATATATGTAAAGAAAATGTTTGTTAACTGGTGACTGTTCCAATACTGGTGTAGTTCAACATTTGAAACTATATAAATATATCCTCTTATAAATTATACAAGTCACAGCACTGTTAAGTATAGGAATAAGTATAGCGCCTAAAATACTCGCAATGACTTCCATCACGAAAAGTCGCCTAAAAAGAAGCGCGTATTTTTACAGCTTATAGATTGCAGTATAAAAAGACCTTTAATAGAGTTCTACATCTCGGCCCCGAACTCGAACAAAAGGGACGGGGCCAGCCCCGTTTTTCCCACAAACTTTTTCTCTCTTTCTCCCCCCTTCCCATCTAATAACACAGTCTCTCTCAGTCATAATTATTTCACTCTTCTGTAGCCCCCCTCCCACTTTTCCCTCATTCCTGCGCCGCTCCGGCGCGCCTGGCGAGACGACGATGACGACGGCGAGCATCAGAGACGAGAGCCAGGCCGATTCTTTCTCGGTTTCGATTGCGCGATTTTCAAACCGCAAAGAGCGAGTGACCGAGTGCGCAATCGCGCGCGCACACGAGCCCAAGGCCTTGAACCCTGCGCGATGGAACGAAGGACGGCGGCGGCTGCCGCGAGCTGCAGCACTGCAGCTCCGCACTAAAAATATCCGAGCGAAAATCTGCACCTCGCGCGGGTGCAGCAACGAGAAAAAGGGAGGGAAGAGAGAGAGAGCGAGGGATTTAATGGCGATTCGGCATGCAAATCTCGGCGCGGAGGTGGTGGGATGTCTTTGTAGCCAGTGTATATAGCGGATGCTGCGCGCGAGCGCACAGGGCTAGTTTGCGCGTGAATGATGGTGCATTGAATGCTGATACGGCCGTTTATTTGGATTCTTTTCGCCGGTATATATACTTGCTTTTGTTTTTTAGAATGCCCGCGGGTAAACGTGTTATTGACTGCTGCGTGTATAGCTTCATTTAAAAGTTTAGCTTAAGCAAGGTATATATGTATAAAACGCGTATACTTAAAGTTAATTCAATAAATATTTCATCAAGTCGGGAACGTTGGAGATAAAATATATCCAATATTCACTTCACATTCGACGATAGAGATGGCATTTTTGAAGAATAGTTAAATGATTATTTTGCAGATCACGTTGGTAATTATTTTGTTCGCATTATTCTATGTCTTTTCGGTAATAAATTTTATGATTCCTTCGGTTACGTCGAGTTTTTCAATGTACATCAGCGTTAGCTAGTTGTTATAAAAGAGCTTTATTTGCATAATGAAACTTTGTAACAAAATACTTTTTCGTATGCAAATAAGCGCTATGATTTAATTTTATTACAAAAGTGGGCTATTCCCGTGAAATATGTTTATGAGTGGGCTTAGAAAATTTTAATGAGGCTGGTTTACACAAGTCTAAGTTAGCTGTTGACAGTTTCTATGTACGAAATTTTTTCACAAATGTTATATAATTTTGAGTATTTGTAGTTATGATACTTTGCAGCGTTTCGTTTTAACATTCCTCTAACGAACACTTGAGGTACAATGTTTCTATTTTAATCATTTATTTCTCAGGTTTTAACTGGCAAGCATTGATGACTTACATCCATTATAGTACATGCATATAGATGTCTTATTTCACAATAATCTACTAAACTTCAGTATTTATTTTAAAATTTGCCAATAGTTTTTTTAAATATCAATTATTTATAAGTGCTTATTAATTTATCAATAAAATTTATTGGAAAGACGCAACAGCGCATTACCTACTTTATTCTTACTCAATGTTTCAAGGTGATTTTCATGTTAAGGAAAAGGCCTATTCCTTAATAACATCCTCTCTTAAAAGAATGATGACGGAAATGTGAAGCCGAAATAAAACCTTTGCGATTGGTTAAGTCCGTTTAAAAGGGGCCCGTGATTGGTAGACAGTGACCTTAGCTCTTCGCTTAAGGTCTTAGCTGATTAGTCCAAATAAAACCCACAAAGTTTGAAATTATGAAATACTAGAGTTCGACACGCGCGCTTGGCGCGCTGATTTTCTTTTTTTTTTATTTTGCTAATAATTTGTTAATAAAGCTATCAAAATGGTCAAGTATTTATGCAAATACATATATGTGGCTTCCAGGAATGACGACGTAACTACATTTTACGTGTTTTCGAGAAATTACCGTTTTAAAATTTCTGTCATTCATGAGTATCTACATAATGTACCTTGTGCATTAAGGTACCCAACTCTCAGCCAATCGGAGCCAATCTTCGGCTTCGATGCTTAGTGGTGGGCAAATTACATGCGTGGACCTCATATCCCCTGACTACTGGGGTTTACAAGTTATTTAAATAATCGTTTTGCTTATTTTTTTATGTCTACATAACTCCCTTACATGCGTGGACCTCATATCCCCCGCCTACTTGTACTAATACATGTTTCGTAATTATAGTTTCAAAAAATTCTATTTTGTAATAGTTTATTAAATAAATAATCCGGTTTAAATTAATTATTTCATTATTTTTGATATCAGGTTCGTGATTGGCAACCCCAAAAACAAAACATAATACAGTTCCGTAATTATAGTTTCAAAAAATTATATTTCTCAATAATTTGTTTAAATAATTTTGTTTAAATTCATTATTACATTATTTTTTATATCAGATTCGTGATCATCGCCTATAAAAACCGCAAGTTTGTTGTATTTTGTGTCTCAGATTGAGCTACATTTGAAAGCGGTAGTCCCGAGTATAGTGTAATAGGAGCTACATTTAATATTTGTCATTATAAAGTTAATTTAATCTAATAAATTATTTTGTGATTGTAACTTTTATTCTTGTAATAAAATATATTTAAATTGTAATTTTGATAGTTAAAAAATAGTTTATGTATATCTATATAGGAGTTTTAAAAACTTTAGACAAATATGTATTGCATTTATCCAATCTATAACCCTATAAATCTATATAGATGTAGAATGACCGTCTTAAAAGTTTTGGTCACGTCATGAATTTTAATTTTAATCTAAGTTTTGCTATTAAAAAAATAGTTTAAATATAAAAAGTTTATTTTAAGAAATATACGATACGAGTTTTAAAAACTTTAGACAAATATGTGTTGCATTTATCAATTTCAAATCTGTTAAAATGGCGATAAGCGTCATCAGGAACTTGACAAAGTATGGTCATTTGCTTCATATTTTCAACGGTCTTGCGACGGTCTTAAGACGGTCGCATGACCGTCTTATGACGCGCGTCACAGTCACGTTGCATCTCTGCGCATACAACACGAGGGCCTTTCTACATATGTGTGTTCTGTGTGTTCTCGACAAAGACAGATAGATCTGTTCCGTTTATGTGAGACAGAGACAGACATATAGAGAGAAGTTGTCTAGAACAGACAGAACACACATATGTAGAAAGGGCCCAGCGCAACATCTGAATGTATACGCCTCTTTAATATTATTATATTACAAATGCAATAATTACAATAATGTAATATACAACAACATGTCAACATAATACAAAATACAATTTACATATTACTACAATATCTGTATTCAAAACTTAATCTAGTTCGCATTTAAAACTCTAGTCCCTCTAACTTTAGCAGACGCAATTGACGCGATTCGAGATTTTCGAGATATACTTCGAGATTTTCGAGAAAAAATCAACATGGCGCCGAACACGTCTGGTTGCATTTTATGTAGAGGGATTTAAAGTAAAAATATAAGTCATAAATAGTATTAATGGCTTCAAATTTGTTTTTGTATAACAAAAAAGTATTAAAATTTTATTTATAGTTAACAATGGAGGACTACGTACTGTTCTGAGTATAATTAAATTTCTAACCTCCAAATGTTTGTATTATAGAAATAAACCATAATAAATATAATCCAAGTTTCAATAAAAAATATTGGATAAATGTGCGGATGTTAAAAAGTAAAATAAATTTTAAATTCATAATATTTCAATATTAATTGTATAGGTATAAGCAAGGTAAAGGAAGAGCAGCGCAGCGCGCCTGAACTTGCTAGTATCATAAAATGCTTTAAAGTATAAAGTCCTGCTACTGTGCGTAACTTTGAAAAAATATTTCACAATACAAATTCACTCAAATATGTAAAATATCAAAAACAAATTAAATAATCCGTAACAGCTTCAGATTACTATTTAACCCCTTAACTGGCAATGGATCATATATGTACAAAAAAAAGTCGTGCCAAATCTGGCAATGGATCATATTATGTACATATTTGAATAACTTTTGCAATTCTCAACGGATTTGGACGAAACTTGGTATACAACTGTTTTTGAGATCGCTGAATCTGAAACTGACATCCGAATAATTATTTACGGCTACCAGTTTTGGCAAGAAAAGTTGAAAAATTCGCACCAGTTAAGGGGTTAAACTAGTAATTGTTGATTAAAAGTATCTACGCTTGTAAAACTATGCACATCGTTTCTTTGCGATTCGATACGCTCGCGCGGTTTAAATTCTTCGACCGTAGAGACTTTTTAATCGGTTCAACGAAATCGAACCAATGCATCGAGATCGTCACGCTGTCAGCGGTTTATAGAAACGTCGTTGAGCGTAATCTGTTTCCACTCAGCGAACGAGTCTCCCTCTCTTTCTCCCTCTCGCCTATGTATGGGACTCTAAGACCTTTCGTCTCGGTACTTCATTCGTGCGATGCGCGCGCGCACGCAAGCTCTCGGTACTTTTATGCGTGCCGTACGAAGCCGATTACGTACGGGCAATTGAAACTAAGCTGACGTAGTAAAAGACTGTTTTGATACGTGCACTGAGATTGTAATTAATTTATTTTTGTTGCCTGTTAGCTGCTGAGTGCAGTTGTTGTTCGTTGTTTATTCGGGTGTATATATATAATAGCGCTTAGTTAGCGGATGTTCAATGTTTAATGCTGTTCTAAATATAAATAATGAACAGAAAAAATACATTATATACTTTTTGCGGAGAATTCCAATAGAGTATAAACATACAATAGTAATTGGGTCGGTAAATTTTCTTACTTATTTCAAGGTATGTGGCTGCAATCTAATGAATTTATCATTATTAATCAACTGGAACATTATCTTTTACTTCTGTAATATTGTTAATTTACTTAAATACATAAAAAAAATAGTTTGAGAAGGCATAACTTAATGAAGACATATAGCCTTCTGAAGCCAAATACCTTAGTCAAATCTTTCAGCATGTTCGAGCTAGAATGGGAGGATTCCGCATTATTTTTTGTTATTTTACCTTCATTGAAACAATTCATGACCACATGTCAAATAATGATCAAATTATTGCATCTAATGGCCTTGTTACTACCAAACAGGTGGAAATTTTGTTAAGGTTGTAAATAACAAAACACCATTTAATAAATTATACCATTTAATTAATTAGTAATTATACCATTTAATTAATTAGTAATTTATTAAATGGTGTTTTGTTATTTACAACCTTAACAAAATTTCCACCTGTTTGGTAGTAATAAGACCATTAGATGCAATAATTTGATCATTATCTACTACTACCATTAACTGCATTTCAACTACATACGTATATCAAATAAGTCTGCACATGTACAATCGTTAATAACTGATATTACAAACAAAATATAAACTATTAAAAATTATATGTAAATTAATATTATTTATTTTCAATACATTAAATTATTTTATAGTATTTTTGTAGATATATCACAATAATCAAAACAATGTTAAACTTCATTCATAGTAATCATCAAATTAAGCTAATACACGTATTTTACTAAATGAAGATAGTTTTCATTATGTTTTCACTATAAAACTTTTTTGCATGTCGTAATAAATAATTTGATACCTTCATTATTGCTTTCATGGACAACGGATTTATTTAAATTTTGTTGAAACTGTTCTTTTATTTCTCAGGACACATGTAGATATTAATCGCAGATAATTATGCATCGTTCAGTAATATTATTTTAGAAAATATTTTATACACTGTTAAAAATATCATTAAATTTAATGCACCTTTAATGTACACTCTTGCATTAATTTTCATGAATTTGTAACTTAAATATCATTTTATGCACATCTACCATAAAATTAATGTAAATCCATACAATATTAATGAAAGTACATTAAAATTATTGTACCTGTACATAGAAATTATTGTACGAGTACATGAAATATCTGTATTGCATGAAAATTACGAGTGTAAATTAAAATTAATGTCTTATGCACAAAGTTTAATGAACATGATGATAAAAATTACAGTTCACGTGCATTAAAATTAATGTTGAAGATAACGAAATTTAATTACATTTCATAATATTTCATTACATTATACGAATAATTAAATCAACTAATGTTCATTAAATTTAAAGTACCATGCTTTAAACTTCATGTACATAAACACAAATCATGCGGTTCACGTGCATTAAAATTAATGTGAATATGAAACAAATTTAATAAACTTCACATGAAATTTCATGACATAAAATGAAAAAGGCTTTTCCAGTACTGAGCATTAAATTTGAGTAACGATCCATTGAATTTCGTTCACATTCGCATAAATAATATAGTTCACGTGCATTAAAATTAATGTGATGATATTAAAAATTTAATAAACTTTACATGAAATTTTATGACAAAATGAAAAAGGATATTCCAGTTCTGAGCACTACATTTGACTAGCGATCCATGGAATTTCTTTACCACCCTGATAGAAATGCTAACCAACCGTTCACCATCCGTTCACCAAATCGCAAAGGTTTGGCCAACCATTTAACCAATGGTCGGTAATAATTACCGCTTATTTCATCACGGAATAAGCCTTGCGGTTGGCCAATAAATGTTATAATAAGAAAATTGATTTCTTGATACAAATAAATGGCTCATTAGCTTCGCAAAATGGTGGCCGATGATAGAGTCTAGGTGGTGCGCGCCGTAGGTTTGTGGCTGTAGGTGTTAGAACTCATCGAATACGTCGTCTAGGTGGTCAGGGTGACCGATTACGAAGTCTACGTGGTGCGCTCCGTAGTTTTCTGCATCTAGGTGTCGGAATGCATCCCATACGTGGTCTAGGTGATCGGGGTAGCCGATTACGCAGTCTAGGTGGTGTGCACCGTAGGTTTTTGACTGTAGATGTTGGATCTCATCGAATGCGTCGTGTAGGTGTTCAGGGTGACCGATTACGAAGTCTAGATGGTGCGCTCCGTAGTTTTTTGCATCTAGGTGTCGAAATTCATTCCATGTGTCGTCTAGGTGTTCGGGGTAGCCGATGACGATGTCTAGGTGGTGCGCTCCGTAGTTTTTTGCATCTAGATGTTGGAACACATCGAATGCGTGGTCTAGGTCTTTGGGGTAGTCGATTACGGAGTCTAGGTAGTGCGCACCGTAGGTTCTTGGCTGTAGGTGTTGGATCTCATCGAATACGTGGCCCTGGTGTTCGGGGTAGCCGATGACGATGTCTAGGTGGTGTACTCCGTAGTTTTTTGCGTCTACGTGTCGGAATGCATTCCATGCGTGGTCTAGGTGGTCGGGGTAGTCGATGACGGTGTCTAGGTAATGCTCTCCGTAGTTTTCCTCGTCCACCACGTTTGCGATGTGTTCCAACACCTGGAGCCAAAAAACTATAGAGCGCACCACCTAAACGCATGATCAGCTCTTCCAAAGACCTAGACCACGCATTCGATGTGTTCCAACACCTAGATGCAAAAAACTACGGAGCGCACCACCTAGACATCGTTTTCGGCTACCCGAGCACCTGGGCCACGTATTCGATAAGATCCAACACCTGTAGCCAAGAACCTACGGTGCGCACCACCTAGACTCCGTAATCGGCTATCCCAAAGACCTAGACCGCGCATTCGATGTGTTCCAGCACCTAGATGCAAAAAACTACGGAGCGCACCACCTAGACATCGTTTTCGGCTACCCCGAACACCTGGGCCACGTATTCGATAAGATCCAACACCTACAGCCAAGAACCTACGGTGCGCACCACCTAAACTCCGTAATTGGCTACCCCAAAGACCTAGACCACGCATTCGATGTGTTCCAACACCTAAATGCAAAAAAACTACGGAGCGCACTACCTAGACATCGTCATCGGCTACCCCGAACACCTAAAAGACGCATTCGATGAGATCCAACACCTACAGCCAAAAACCTACGGTGCCCACTACCAAGACTCCGTAATCGGTCACCCAGAACACCTAGACGACGCATTCGATAAGTTCCAACACCTAGAGCTACAAACCTACGGTGCGCACCACCTAGACTCAGTCATCGGCTACACAGACTACTTAGACCACACATAGAATGCATTCCGACACCTAGATGCAAAAAACTACGGAGTGCACCACCTATACATCGTCATCGGCTACCCCGAACACCTGGGCCACGTATTAGATTCACCCTGAGATCTTAACGCATAAAACTACGGAGCGCACCACCTATAAGAGTCCATCATCGGCCACCCCAAAGACCTAGTCCACGCATTCGATGCTTTTAATTATCGATAGTTCACCATCCACTGGCCAACCGTTCGTTAATATTTTTGTTATTCGTTGGCCAAAAAGATTAGCCAACAGTTGCAGTTAAGTCATTTTGGTTGGGTTATTTTCTACCAGGGCATCCGCATAAATAATACAGTTCACGTGCATTAAAATTAATGTGATGATATTAAAAATTTAACTAATTTTACATGAAATTTCATGACATATAACAAGAAAGTCTATTCCAGTACTGAGAATTACATTTAAGTTATTGTTCTTTTAATTTTATAAACATTTTCATAAATACTACTATGCAAGGGCATAAAGAGATTACTGTTAAAGCAAGACTAATTTAATGCATCTACATAAAATTTATATACTTTTTACAGGAAATGTGTTAACTTTAATGAATATTTACATTGAATTACAATTAAGTATGCCTTAAATTTTAGTATCAAAAAGAAATTTTTTATCGCATCTAGTTTAAATTTATTTTAAGAAAATCTCATGACAGTACTAATAGAATCGCTTCAGAAAAATTCTGAGTATAGTATTTACATATACGAAAGGCGTGAAAATTGTGTTTTTCCAAATAAATGTTTTGGAATTTTTTAATTAAATAAAAATTGTAATGTCAATAAGTAGGAATCTGCATTTTTGTCATTTTGATCCAATTTTTTCAAAGAGTATATCTCATGACAGTACTAATAGAATCGCTCGAAAAAATTTTTTGAGTATAGTATTTCTATGTTCGGAGGGCGTGAAAATTGTGTTTTGCCAAATCAATGTTTGAAAAGTTAATTTATTAAATAATGAAATTAATATTCAGACGTTTATCTAGAAAAACAATTTTGTCAAGCGCTCCGTATATGTAAATACTATGCTCAGAAATTTTTTTGAGTGATTTTATTAGCATTTCCATCAGATATGCTCGTTTAAAAACTAGATCAAAATTATACAAATGCAGATTCCTACTTACCGGCATTGCGGTTTTTATTTAATTAAATAATTTCTAAGTATTTTTTTTTTTTTTTTTTTTTGAAAAACAGGATTGTCAGGCGCTCCATATATGTAAATACTATACTCTTACATTTTTTTGAGTAATTCTATTAGTATTTGCATAAGATGTACACGTTCAAAAATTATGTCGGTATTTCACATCAATTTAATTAAGTTTACATAAAATCGAACTCGTTTACTTAAAATATTGTTTAAATAAATAATTCTTAAAAGCCATTAATATTTTAGTTAGTCAAAATGTAATATCAATTGTATTAATATGGATAATGCACCTTATGTAGATGAAAATGTCAAACTTCTTCAAGCGAGCGATAGCGTAACGGATAGCGTGCACTGATAGAAGTATTTATTTACTGTAAGCCCCGTGACTTAACTGTTAAGCCACCGAGCTTTGAAATTTTGACACATGAATATTCCTTAACTATTAATCCACGTGGATTAATATATAATAACGTGGTGTATTAATAGTTATAGTGAGTAGTGTATCCGTCACTGCACACATAACCTTCGGAACAGCGGTTAGAGATGCGAGGAGAGATCGCTGTAAACACACACAGACACCCATCCACATTATACACGCACATAATAACCGCGGGTCCGCGGCCGGCGAGAACAACATAGAAGATGGTGGCGCATGGCGCTCGCTTGCAGAAGACGGCGGTAAGTACGCCGCAGAGCAGCGTGCCGTCTATATGTAAGTTCGTGCATGCAAACGCATGCATGCTCGGCAACTGAAAACACATGGACAGCCCGCCCTTTTCCTTCTCGCTGCTTGTCACCTCGTTTTTCGATGCCGTTCGCCGCGGAGAATCGACGGCCTCACTGCACGCATGAGGACAGAACGAAGTAGGCCGCCCATATGTTTTCAGGGACTCAGTAGTCTACGCCGCGTTCTGCATTGCCGACACAGCCAAACCTTCCAAATCTTGCGGAAGTATGCGCAAAGCCAGATTCATTAACTATTAAGAAATCTGCATTTAGACTAAAGTAATTGATGGATTTCATACAAAACACATACGAACGTACTGGTTATGAATATTATGTAATAGTAACGAAATTTGCCTTCAATTTAAATACACCATGTTTTTAGATTTCAAAGGAATATATTCGTTTACTATAAATGAATACTTCTATCAGTGTGCGTGCGTAGTAACCCAAGGTTTGCGGGTTCGATTCCCGGTTAGGTCGAAAATTTTATGTAAGTTTTTTTCTGCGATAATAAAAATGCGATTAATTAAAAGTTACAAGTTCTTTAATGAAAATGCGAAAATTTATAATATTAAAAAGTTATATGCATAAATTAACATTGTTGCTGGAATTAAAAAAAGTGAGGTAAGCAAAATATATAATAAAATTTGAATCAAAATAAATAATTTCCACTACAAACTGTGTAGCACTATTACATTTTCTAAAAATTTTTTATTTTCGCAAAATAAAAAAATAATTTGTTGAATAAAAAGAAAAAAAATATTTTTCAACAAAGTAAATAATGTTTTCAAGTAAAATTTTATTAGTATAACGTCTTTTGCTAGAAATTTCAAATATGCATTCAATTGAAATTCCAGTTTACGGGATTTTTTTTAATGTGCAGCGATGAAATTTTCCAGTACATTTACAGTACATTACAGATTTCCATAAATTGTAATGCAGATTTGCATTAAATGTAATGCAGATTTGCATTAATTATAATGTAAATTTGCATAAATTTTAATGCAAACTTGCATTCATTGTAATGCGGATTTTCATTAATTACAATGCAGATTTCCATCAATTTTTCATACATTGTAATGCAAACTTGCATTAATTGTAATGCAGATTTGCCTTAATTGTAATGCAGATTTGTATTAATTTTCAGTTATTTGTACATTTATTTTCAGGTAATTTCATTAATTTGGTTTTAATTTACATACTTGAAATTTGCTTCATTTACATGTTCATTAAATTTAATGCAAATCCTTTTAACAGTGTATATTAACCTTCTACTATGCAATATTTTTTTAAGAATCAATACTCTCAAATGAAAATTCCAACGTATATATTAAACGTATATATGTTCGCTATTTCAAGCTTTTTCCAGCTATGACGAATCATATTAATAATAAATGAAAAAATTACTGTAATATACTTCTGAGTGAATATCCAGTAACATTATCTTATGAACAAATTTTTACAGAATATTTGCAAAAGAAATACTATTTTATTCAATATGAATTGCGTTTTGATTTGTTGCAATTTTCTTTCAATACAAAACATAAATACATTAATAATGTAAATGAGTGAATAAAACTTCAAAATTAGAAAAGTAATATTTTTATTGACGAGGTTAAGAGAAGCGTCCAAGTTGACAAAAGGATAAAGAGAAAGTGAGCGCGCGTCGCTTGCGCTCTCTTATTTTTGTACAACGTTCGTTGCTGTTAACAAGGTTCTGTTGTTTTTCGAGAGGAGGAAAAGATTCGAGCGTCAGATTTTCTTTGTTCTTATTCAAATTTGAATATTTTAATGACTCTACTCGGTAGGCAAACGGCCCCGAACAACCTGAGTTGTTCGTGCACGCGGAACCTTCAATTCGAGCTTAAAGCTCAAAAGAGATCTAATAGCCTCGGGTATAACCCTAGCTGGGGCTTGATAGTCACACTTTTCCATCTTGTCGTGCTTAGAGTCTCGTCCACTATTACTCTAAAAAACCAATCATTTACGCGGACGCTCGAATATTTGCCCTCCCTTTACTTAAAAATAATAAATGGCTATTACAAAACAAAAGCAGGTGCACAACACGCGCGCATAGCTCATAGCGCATGTCATTTCCATTTGCTATTATACATAAAAATGCGTTTCCGAATAATTATGATTTTAAAAGAGGGCTAAAATAGTTTTAACCTCAAATATCTCTGAAATTCATACACGAATTCTTTTACCCTAAGAACTCTTCTAATAAATTATATACAAACTCTACATCTCCACCAAATTTCAAAGAAAGTAAAACAATTTTAATATAGTTATATTGTGCGACAACAAAGAAAGTCATTTTCAAAAATACTAAAATTTTAAACATCAAACATCTCAAAAAATAACCATATAATCGGGATGAAATTTTACACAGGTATTATATTGTATATAAAATAGTCTATAAATGTCAAGCTGATACATGAAGTCGTATTGAGAAATTACGTTTAAAAAAAAAAAAAACGTAAAAAAATGTTAACCTTAAATATTTCTGAAATTTCTGGACTAATCATTTTGCCCAAAGAACTCGACCGAGAGCTATCCAAAATCTACCTCTACAAGGAATTTCGAAGCGATTAAGTCAATTTTAATCCCGTAATCGTTGTAACATACAAAACTCATTTTTTCATATTTCAATTTTTTTCTCAAAAACTAATCGACAAAATGGATTGAAATTGTTACAGATTATAGCTATTTATATTCTGCATTATCATGATTTTTTTCCAAAAAATTGACCGTTTAGTTTAGAAGTTATAAACTTTTTAAGAATAAACACGTTTTTGTTAATAACAAAAGAACCGTGATAGCTAGAGAATTTTTTTTTAGAAAATATAGGTATTTTAATGCTCTTTCAAATGTTATCTATTCGATTCAAATATTTCGGTCTTATCATTAAAAAAAAGCAAAAATCAATTTTGAGAAAATCGAAAATTCGAAATAAAACAAAAACGCATTGGCGAATCAAAAAGCAAATTTTTGACCCGCCATCACACAAAAAAAACAAAAAAAAATGAGACCTGTCCGGTTAAAATCGATCGAGTAGAAGCTGAAATCCAGGCGTACACACACACACACACACACACGCACGCACGCCCGCACGCACGCACGCACACACACACACACATCCATACAGACATTTTTCTACAACATGTTTTTACAACAACTCAAAAAATTACTATCACAAAGCTTCCTCTAGAAGGAAGCAAAAGTGTAATAAACTTTAATAATTTACGGGGGGCACACGAAAAGTTGTAAGCGAATACTTTAAATTACTCGGAGTCAAAGTCGTGTTGTCGGAATCCATTGGGGGCATATATAACACACAAATACGTGTGCGTACACCCCGGCGAATAGTCTTGTCGAGCGTCGAACGGAATATGTATGCCGAAAGATACGCAGAGAGTTTATGTGCGTATCCGCGTGTGTGTACAATTAAATACGAAACCTCGCGCGAGCGCGCGATATATGCCTTTGGCATGCCTTCTCTTTTCTCTCTCAACCCATAGGTTCGATATGCATCTTCGTTTCGTCGCGGCCGCGCGCAACGCAACCGCGCTCGAAACACTCGACATCGTCAATTTTCATTTAACGGGCGTGTTTTCTTTTTGCGCCTCTTTGTACGCCGACGCCGCGCGGCGTATATATCTACAGGTACGCGCGTTTATCGCCATTAATTGAATTTTTGCAAGCGCGCGCAGACGCAAAGGAGCCGAGTATAACTTGGATATGTTGTACTTTTAAACGAAACAAATTATTGCGCGTTACGAAAAGGGGATATAGGATTATTTATCGCTTATTATGCGTACTTTCGATGTGAATTCTCTTGCTAAACGTAAAGGCTTATTATTTCTTCTGTTAGTGCTATATCTTGATTATGCTTTTACACACACGCGCGTAGCTGAATACAATTATGACTTTAGCCGTGTTAACGTAATCCTAAAAACAAGCATCGGTTAGCTAATAATATCTTATAATTCTAATATTTAACAATCTTAATGGACCTAATAGGCAAAGTATGAACTGGTATATGAATTATAAAATAAGTCGTCAATTCGTTGTAACTTATACTGAAATAGCGTTGACTATTTGCTTTATCCATCAAAAAACTGACAGTTTTTAAATATTCTTTATACATTATTATACCACTCTAACCTCAAAATCACAACTTTGGTATGATTTTTCGGCGCTCGTGGTATAAAATACCGTTCGAAACGAGTGCGGAAGTTGATTATTTACTTCATGTGACTTTTCGCACTCGCTTCGCTCGTGCGAAAAACGTCACATGAAGTGAATCATCACCTTCCGCACCAGTGTCGAAATGTACTATTAAACATCATCGAAACCATATATATATTTTACAGAAAGAAATCTATCGCTGTGTAACGTTATCATTCCAACACGATCGGAGAACACATAGCGGATATTTTTCGGTATATAAGAAACCGAAAGAGACAAAAACAACGTAACGACATCACGAGTGGAGCGCCGCGCTCTCGCCGCAAACTCGACAAAACGCGCGGCACGTTCGTGCGCGCGCGAGAATCGTACATTTCAAAAGGACTGCGAATGCGCATCCAACTACACACACACACACACACACACGCACACACACGCACACACACACACACGCACGCATATATATATATATATACATTTATGTATACAGGTAGTTGTACAAGCGCACGAGAGTGCGCGAGAGAATCAACCCTTTGCGGGGAGAGAGTTCGTGCGCGAGAGACGCTCGATCGAAGAGCGAGATAATACGCGGACGGGCGTTTTTACGCGTGTTGGTACACGAGCGCGCGCACGCAGGGGAGATATCTCGCCGCATGCGTTATCCCCGGGTTAATTACTATAAATACCCTGGACGCGGCGAACACGAAAGCGACAGCTCATTATCGGTGCCGAGCGAGCAAGCGTGTGTGTGTGTGTGTGTTTGTCTTATCTCTGTGTATATGCGTGCGCACAGGAACAGCTGTGCTGATCGCATGATTGCTTTTTTTTTATTTTTCACGGGGGTCTATGCAGTTCATTTCGTTTTTCGTGACAATACTTAACGTCTTTTTAGTTGAAATAAACACGTAGTAATAATGTGTAACAAGAGATTCTTGTCTATATGTCTTCGCGTAAAGACCACATTTACATTTTGTAGTATATTTCATTCCGATTGTTTCGTCCTATATTGGTTTAGTTAATTTATCTGATTAGCATGTATAGAATCTTAAGTAGAGACTTTTAAAGAAACCGTGACAATGTTAAATAATATATCAGTTATAAAAAAAACGTTACAATTTTCATAATACATTTTAATTTATCAAACAGACAACACTATGTTGTTATTTTGTTTTTAAAGTACGAAAAAATTGCCACTCGTTATGAGTTACACAAGTACCGATGTTAAATAATAATGTTCTTGTAGTAACATACTAACTACACTCCATTAGAATGCTAACACAGTGTTTAATGACTTTTCATCACTTCGATGATAAAAAAAGTGTTACCTAATCGATTAAATTTACTCACCGACTTTTTACCATGATTATGAATGCAAATTGGTCTCGGTCTTGGAGCAGCGACAGGGTATACACGAAAGCCATGAAGAAGGATCTTGAAAAAAAAAAAAAGAAAAAACAGGGGGATATAAAATTACCATCCGATTTTCAAGGATTCGAGGTTTCTTGCGCACGAGCGCGCTCTGCACTCATTCAAATGACTTTCCCACACTTTGTCATTTTTCATCGGCATTATCCGCATTATATTCCGTGATCTAACGAGTTTTTGCTGACCGCGGCGGCGCATGAGTCCACGACGGCTCTCGCGTATAATTATAAATGATTTGCAAATTGTGCAGAGCGGCGGCGTATTGCGCAAGACCCGATAGATATTGTAAATAATGTAATTGCGGCAACCGTCGATTCCCGTTTCTTGCGCTGGGACGCGCGGACACGCTGTATCATAACCGTAGCGCGTATTTACAATTCTGTCATATATATACGCGCGCTGATTTATGGCGTTGCACTTCCCTCCTTCACCCTTATAAAAGTTTTTAACGTCAACGACAATAATTTCCCGAGTCAAAAGCCTCTATTACACACCTCTCCATATACATAGATAATTGATAAAAGTGCTGCAGACCTCGCAAAAATCTCTCTCTCGAGATCCAAGGTCTGCTCGCGGCGAAGTCGAAAAGAGGAAAAGCGCGATGGGATATACACATGAAAAAGGAGCAAGAGAGAGGCAAAGGAAGAAGTGCTGGCGCGCGCGCGGCGCCCGATGAAATCGGCTCTTTAATTGAACATTAATAACAACGTGTAATTAAGTATAATCAATGCGCGCCGAGCGTATATACAAGCGAACGCGCGATGCGTTCTATCGCGTGTTCATCGGCGGGGAAAAAGGGGGAAAAGCCAGGCCAGCCTCTCCCGCGCTGCTGCTGCTGCTTCTGCATCGCGATCGGCCCTGGACCTGTCCGCGGGCGCTGCGGGTACTTATATACGCCTTTTTCTCCCCGTTCCTCTCTCTCCCTCTTCCTTGCGTATAGAGATCGAATCTCGCTACGAAAGCGAAAGCGAGTCGAATCCGAACGCGCGTACGCATATATATGTATATATATATATAAAACTATACATTTATACGCGATATAAAATACGTGTGTTGTGTGTGTGTATACACACACACACACACACACGTGCGCGTCCTCTTTCTCGGCGATGCGCCGCTTGGCGCGCGAATAGCGCACCGGCGAGTATCAAGGACTCTTCACGCTTGAGAGGCTGACGCGGCCTAGGTTATCTCGCGCGCGGTGTTTAGCATTAAATGGCTGGGTGGACGGACAGGTGAGAGAGAGAGAGAGAGAGAGAGAGAGGGGGGGAGAAAGAAATTATAATACGAGAAAAATGCTCGGAGATGAAAGGATCGGGAGAGGGAGAGAAACGAGCACAACGGATGGTAAATCAAACACGCGGCGAAGGGTGTATTCCTCGCTCTTATGTATCGTTATAAGCGGCTGTCTTTGGCCCCGGCCGCGGCTTTATCTGCTTGTCTATTTACCTGTATCTATGCATCCGTCCGTTTGGCTCTTTATCTGCGGCTATCTGATTTACAGACTCCGCACGCGCGCGCGCTTGTCCGCACGCGTGTCGGTCAGCGCGAGCCTTCGCTAATTTATTCCCTTTTTTTCTTCTTATCCGCGGAATTTTGCGCCGCGCGCGACGCGTTTTGCAATATGCGCCGAGTGTATGTACGCCGTGCATTGACAGGTGGACAAAACAACAGTCGAAATGAAACGAATGCGGAGTTGAGTTTCCTAGTGAAAATTATACAATGTTTTATAGTAAGCGCCAATATTTTTTATTAACCAGTGTTTCACATTTTGGAAGGTTATAATTTTTCGATGATTTTAAGTGTGTCCCAGAGTTACAACGAAAAACATTGCAATTTTTTTATTAGGAAATTGTTTTCCACCGAGCTGTGCCAATAAACCAATTTAAAATGTTAATTGGATTGATTTATATATGAAACCTGTTTTTCATGTGCTTCGGGTCTCTCACTTTGTGCATAATATTAAGGTTATATTACGATTGCAAAATCCGACAGACAGTTGAATCACGTGCATGATTAGCGCTGTAAAAATGGACTGCTGGTCGCCGGTGATATAACTTAATGAGCGTTTACAAAAGAATGGCCGTTGCCAAAGTAATTTTAAATTTTAACGCATACCTCCAACGCTCCTCATTCTTCTCTATTCATAGTCCTTTGTTTTGTGTATCTTTTGTCCGCTATTTGCGTTGCGCTAATTACTTGTCTATCATCTTGCTATCGTATAAACTCACTTGATGCGTTATCTATATAACCATTAAATTTTTCTTATTATAACATGCAGACAATGCTTTCCAATCCAGTATATTTAAAATTTCCCTCAACGCAATTTTTAACCATTATATTATAAAATTATTTTGTCTTACTTGAATTAACATTCACTCGAGAAAATGAAACCGTGGATTTTCCCCGATTTCCCGAAATATTTCTCGTCGCGCAAACAAATGATTCTCCAGCAGAAATAGTCTCGGGCAAAACTACTCTGTCTCCGCTCCATCCACGTTCGCAGCCTTGTAATTCTTTCTGGCCGTGCAGCGTGCATATACTCTCCCTTCTCTCGTGTGCTCTTTTTTCCACTATTTGCGCGAGTTATACGTCCCACCTCCGCTCTCCGCACACGACTATGTGTATCGTCCCTCTCTCTCTCTCTTTCTCGTTCTTCCATCTCGAGCAGCAATACGCACGGAGCAAATCCCATAGCCTTTCCAGGATAAAATTTGCGTGCGCGTGCGGAGCTAGCTAGTCCGCATCGCCGTCATCATCATCATCGTCGTCGTAGTCGTAGTCATCATCATCATCCCACGTGCCCTAATTTACATTGCATTATCAGAAATTGCAAGCGGCTGCCTCTTTCCCTCCCTCTCTTTCTCGAAATGAAACGGTATACCGCGCGCGTGTGCGTCTGTGTGTCTGTATGTTGATGCAGTCGGGAATAGGGAGAGCACCGATGCTTTAACCCTTTGGCTATAGAAGAGAGGAGCGAAGCCTCATTTTATTCTGCAAATAATACATTAGCGAGAGCCGGCGCTTCCGACAGTGAAGACTTCGTGATCCGGCGGGCTTGTGGGATTCTCTCTAACTGCGCGCGCGCGCATTCGTCGAGTGTATAAGTATAAGTGCGCACTGCTGCCGCCGCTGCAAAAATCGCCTCCGAGCGAGCAAAGGTGAGACTCTGCGCGAGCTCTGCTCCTCTTGCGGGAGAAATATTATTTACATAGGCGATTAATCACGTACTTCCTGTATCGTATATCATTAATACCCGTGTAGAAATCTCCCCGAGTCCTCCCGACATTTGACGGGATCCCGGTAAGTTTTCCATATTTCGTCCCTAAATGCGTAAAACTTACTGGGATCCGACCAGAACCCTGTTTGTTATCCTCGAATCTACATAACCTCAAATGAATATTAGTTTTCCTCGACAGAATCCGGCCAGAACTCCCCAAAATTTACAGAAGTCAGCAGGTGGCGCTGCTCTTAAATAGAAAAACGGATAGGAATCCTACGTGTATTCCGCTCTTAGGAAAATTAAGGGAATTAACCAGAAAAACGAAACAGATTCTAATGGGTATTACTAAGAATAAGATATATTTAAGAAAAATTGAATAATTATTAAATTATTATTATTAATAATGATAATTAGTAATTAATAATTTTTTAACAACCATATTATTCTAGTCATAATAATCAATTAATAATTAATTATATTAGTTAATACTTTTAGTTATTAGTTTTTTATTTAATTATTAATTACTAATATAAAAGTATTATTATATTAATAATTTGAATTTTGAATTTCTACACGGGTAAAAGTACGATGTATATACGCACGAGTGGGGGGATACGGCTGGGGGAGGAGAGAAGTGATTGCGAATGAAAAATTAAAGAAGGGTTGATTGCTATTTATTCATTGTAAAGCGGTAATCTCCGTGTTGCAACCAATTATCGTATAATGGAATGATCGGTTTATAGATAAGTGTTCTCGTTAAGTAATATTTTATAAACATTTATCGACTGGGAAGTAAAGCAGTTGCATTAACAATATAATCGACTCTAAAAATAATACTTGTTTTAATATGTAATGAAAAATGTAATTTCGGATATACTTGTGATAATTATATATATTTACAATTGACGTGAAAATATTAAAGCAAAGCGAGATTTTTGTATAAGTTTAAACCATTTAAATCTTATCCCGCGTGCACTCTGTTTTTCCGAGGTAAGCATTCCTATTATCAAATCACCCACGCCTTGAACTGTCTAATGGTCTACTTTATCCGGTTGAAGCATTAAGCCCGGTTCTCCTTTCTCTCGTTTCCATGGCGCTCTTATTGTAATCTACCAGCGTGGATTACATTATTAATGTTCAGTGACGAATACAAAGAATGCAGTTTCTCCTTATTCCACGCCACTGCCACCATTCATAATATCTATTGAATCCCCCTTTATTGTAAAGAATTGTATTTCGCCTTTAAATATTTCATATAATTATTTCTTCACTTTTAAAAGGATGGTTTAAAATTTCAAACCCGAGATATCATCATTAAATTCGACCATCGTGATTAAAACTTTAACGTTCATCTTCTCCTTACCACGCCGCATAGTCAACACATTTTCAGGCTAAAAACTTCATTTATTTCAACGGCGATTAATTAATGTCAACCTCCATCCAAGCTCGCAGGCTCTCAAGGCGCAGATATAAATTATTGCCTTATCAAATATAATAAATCGCCAAGCGCGCATAATACAATCTATATCTGCGTGTGCGCATTTTCGAGATTTCGCTTTGCTGCCAAAAATCCACGCGTCGCGCTAATCAAGCGCAAAGCTGTGCGCCCAATAAAACAAATCCCCCCCTCCCTCACATCCACACACGCGCGTTCACATTTAGGCAGCGCCTAAAGCGAGTTAAGTGCTAGTCGCGAGCAAATAGAGTAAATATAGAGATCAAAGCGGGTTGCGCCCAAAATGATTATTGATACTCGCGCGTGGCACGCGGGGTACACGAGCGTATTAAAATGTCTTCAAAAAAAAATCGGCCCCTGGATTTCAAAAGGAAGCAAAGGAAGCGCCCCGCCGCGTTATACTGGAATCCAAACAAGTCCGCCGCGCGTATTTCGGGGGAGGCCTGGGGGAGAGAGGCCACCGCGACCGAGGCGACATTATTATAGGGACACACACGCGCGTACGCGGATATAAATTCGCGCGCGCGGTGCGGGTATATACACCGAAGCGCGTACTGCAGCTGTACATATGCGTGTAGCGTGCAGCTATATGTGTGTGTGTATGTGCGCATGTATACGTGCTGTAAACAGAATGCGGTTGTTGGCAGCCCTGGCCGGGTGCAACGCCACCGCGGACCTTGAGCGATTATTTTACGGCAAACGTGTGTGCATATAGCTACCGCGAGCTCGCTCGCTCTCTCTCTCTTTCTCTATACACTCGCGAGTATACTCCAGTGTGTGCGCCCCTCCTTGTTTGTCGCGCTCAGCTTCTCTCCTTTCCTCGCATTTATTCTCCTCCCTTTTATAATGTACTGCCGCGTTTCTCCTTTTTTGCGACTCGCCTCTTTCATTCTCCTTATTTCTTATTTCTGCGCTCGCCTGTGCGCGCGCGCGCGCTTTCCAGGACTTCTCTCGCTCTTTCTTTCCCTTAATGATGCACTTTTGCTCTTCTCCTTTTACATTACCATCTCGTTCGTGATTTATTCCCATTTTCCTCTCTCTCTCTCTCTCTCCCGCTCGCCTTCTCATTCAATTACTCGTACTTATTTATCTCTTTCTGCCCTCACAATGGCTCTGTATATATGCGTATATAACGCACGAGAGCGCGTAGGCGTTTTTCTTTTTGTTCCCGTCATCCTACTCCTTCTCGCACTTTCCACCTATTTGCACCTTCGTCGCTATACGACTTATAGTATACACTGTTCGGCCAAGTCGAAATGAAAAAACGCGCTCGAACGACTGAAAGTATGTGCATAGCCGTCGGGAGCCGCGCCAAAATAAACGCAGTGCACCACGGACACGGCGATAGAAAAGACGTCGGCGGCAATCACGGGAAAGTTGTCTTTTTAGGCATCTCTCTCTCGTATATGTACGTATATGAGCGCACTCATGAAAGATCGACCTTGAGCGATGAATAGCGCCGAGTTGGATAAGTCTTCGAAAAGTAATTAGTTACACTCACACAAATACTTAAAGGTATATATATATGCACGTGTGATGCAGCCGCGGGGTCTAGAAAAGACGTGTATACGCGCGATGCTGGACGTGTGTTAAATTAGCGCTCGTCAAAATTTGCGAAATGTAATGACTTGCAAACTGGCTCTGCTGCTGCTGCTGCGGCTGCTATATATGCCCGACGCGCAGATTATTAAACGCTCGGCTAAGTGTATAATGAAGTCAGATGTTTAAAAGCGGGCGAATATTGGCGCTGAAAAATGCATGTCTATATGTCGCAGTTGGCGAAAAAGTCGGCAGTGCGTGCGTGCAGCCTGCACAGCCCTGCTCGTCGTTAATTGAGACAAGGCCACTGCGTTTTTTCCGCTCGATACACCTGCGTCTGGAATTTCGTTTCGTCTGGTATTTTCCGTCAGGACTTGCATAAGCCGCGCAACGAGTTGAATTGCTTTATATTCAGGAATCGCGGATTATTCACTTTGTAATCTGAAATTACGTTCGCATAATAAAATGATATGATATATTCGACGCGTTTTATCCTGTTAACGTTTTTGTTAATTTAAATACTATAGTATAATAATAATTTTATATTATATTAATATCCTGTAGAATATTATTATTTTCATAAATATCCAAAACAATGTAATTTGATTATTACTTTTAAAATATGAAAATTAAATTTTTAAATTTTAAATTTATATTGGATTTTTAACAATATCATTATAGAAATAAATTATTATGAAAAAAGTTTAGATTAAAAATCAAGCTTACAACACGCTACTATAATAAAGGATATTGTTGTATTTAATACTATATTTGAATTAAAAACTATTACATAGCTCAGTTTAATCTTATAACCAAATTTTAAGTATATTTTTCTAATTTTACACATTTCTATTCTCAATTCCGAATAGCAGTCATTGTTTATTGCACGTCCAATAATGGCCTTGCATAAAGAGTTTTTATGATTATTCTGATATTCAAACATTAGCCATTGGGAGCTTGAAGATACGCTGCTTTTTGTAATATCGCAAAGAGTTTTTTCAATGAACTTGAACGTTCAATTTTATCGGCTAATTCGTTCAAGGCGTAAGAGGTTTTGAATACAAATTCAAGGTTGCAACGGAAAGCTTTATCGATTGTTTGTTATATATCGCGCGATTTGTACTCTTCAAGATTTCGAACGCGTGATTCTTTGCTCGATTATTTTACGTTAATGTGTGTTATTATTTTCAAATATTGATTATAATTATTGATTATATAATATTATCACAAGCGAACATATAAGTACCAAACACGATACATGGGTATCAATACTCCTTATTTTTCATAAAATTTTACTTACGCAAAAATCCAGCCCATCATTTATTCCATTATTCCCCCAAATTAAAATATTCTATAGCCACTTCTATAACAATTCAAACGTCAACTATACAACTGTTAACATCTATAATTTACGTCGACATAACTCTTCCCCCACGTCCCATTCTGTACTTCATGCGTGTACACTCTAGACGCGCGCGCAGGTAAGTCGCGCTCGCTAGCGCAAACTTCCGGGAATTCGATCGAAATGTGCCAAGAAAATGCAGCTCTCGCACACGCGCCGGGATCTCCTCTATACTAAATTCGCTCTATACATATAGATCCACCCGTATAGATGCACATATAAATGGGGAAAAGTCGCGAGGCGTAGATGGGGGAATAAGAGAGACGCAAATAACGCGGAAACGCGGTCGATCACACGCGACGAAAGCGAGACAGAGATGTGGGTACTCGCGCGCGTCAAGGTCTTGGCAGTGATCGCGCGCGCGGCCCTCGCTTATATGCTCGCACGCTCCTCTCCACGAATGACGCAAAGCCGCAGCTTTTACAGCCGCGCGCGCGGAGTTTCCGAGAGAGATAGAGAGGAATCGCGTGATTATACCTGCCCGCACGCATATACGCACGCACGTATTATAGATATACTAAACTTGGCGCTCGCCGCTTGTTCCGGCTTCTCGGCGCTCTTTTTTTTTTTTCTTCGCCCCCACTATTAACTGCCGGTGCCCCCCTGCTCGTTTAGTATACACTTGTTTGCCGAACCGCCGAAATGAAAATATATGCGTGGTACCTAATAAGCTGCGTCGCAAAAGTGGCGCTCGTTAACGCTAACTAGGGGGCTGCTGAGCGCGCTGCCACTTATATATACGCTAATACGCTAGCGAGTGGCGCCAGGACGACTGCGGCGTAGGTCCAAGGCTGACGAAAGAGCGCAGAAGAAGCATCACGGCGGGCCGCTGAGGAATTCTGCGTTGTATCGACGCGAGAGTTTTAGCGTGTTCATCGCACTTGTTTTCCTCCTTATGCGACGCGCTCGCAAACGCGTGCGGGAATTATTGGCGGCGTAGGTGTGATTTCAAGTTTTGTGCAAGCTTGGGAAAGTGTGCGCGTGCACAGGTGTTATTTATTTTGCGCGGAATCAACACACTTTAGCCAAGCGTCAGTCGCGTGTTTTATATATACTTGAAATTCGATATATAGCGAGATTATTATTATATATACCGGGAAATTATTCGTTAGCTTTCACCTGAATATTATATTGCGCATTGAAACAATATATCTAGGTATAATTAAAGTTGATTTTGCTTTTCAACCGGTGTAAATAATTTTGTATATTGAAATGATTGTCGATTAACCAAAATATAATATAGTTGCATATTTCGCGCATAAGCTCGTGCTTTTGTGCGTACGTTTATAAATGCAGAATGGAATTGATTTCCTATAGTTAAATTTGATATCCGCTGAAAATGTAAAATTCTCTGCAATTTAAAAATGTATTAAATGTTCATTTTGTTTGACAGATAAAAACAAACATTGTTCTGTAAATTAAATCGTTTCTCACAGCGTTTTAATTTTTCTTTTACAGTTGAATCGCCTGTCAAGTAGAAAAGCTATAATGAGAAGGAGCGAACCGCCGAAAAGGAAGATTAAACTTGGCGCAGAACGATAGTGCAGAGAAAATAAGAAGAAAGGGGGGGGGGGAGTCAAGTGGAGAATCTTCGGGGCATGGCTCGGAATCTCTTGAAGGCTCGCCTGCTGCAACCCATCCACGTAGCCGCGGCGCGCACTTGAGGAATTATGCAGTTGGTCGCTCGAATTTTAGTAGCACACAAACACCCTCTCGCTTACTCTATACTCTCCGTCGTCTCTTCACTTGGTGCATGGATGGCAATTAGGCTGAAGCTGCGGGCGAACAATGCGGCCATTGTTACCCGGTTAAAATTACTTCGGAAATTCACCGAAAAATCCAATGAATCATGTGACCGCAAATACCGCGCGCAGGCGCAACTTTAATGTATATATGAACTGTAGTATGTATATATAGTAATATATATAAATGTAGTCTGTAGTATACTGTGTTGTTGCTATGTCGTTTGCTCGCAAATCTGTGCCCTGCAACCTCTCAACTCAGGCTCGGGCCGCAAAGTTTTAATTAATTGTTTGCGCTGCGGAAAATTGTTGCCACTTGATTAAAGCGCAATTTGAGGAGAGAAAAAGAAGACCGGAGGCAAGAGGGGAACAAGCGACACTCGGGCGAATTCTGCAGCTCTAACTTTGGTTAGAATTTTAATAAATGCAATGCTTTATTGTATTGTAATAGGAAATTATTGCAATTAAAAATTAATATACAGTATATTTAATTGGCTTTTAAGCCGTGATGATTTAATAAAGATTTTAAAAATATCATAAATGATAGAATAATGTTACCAATATCTGATCATCCATTAAAGCGCTAATAAATGAAATGATATAAAATTTATAGAAATTAAATGACGATCAATCATCCATTGATTTCAAATAGTGTATTTTTCTGCGAACGTAAAAGCGTCTGTTTGAAGTATAAACTCGATTACTTATCAAAAATTCTGCTAAAACTCTGTCTATATTTACACTCACATAGACGTCTCGAAACTTTATTGCATAGACTATATGGATCCCTGAGAAATGCTACGGTTATCCATTTCTCGCACCGAAACCCAAACAAACAAGGACAAAGTTTGCCGCATGCTCGTATTAACAATGAGCGATATGTGCTCCGATACGCCGACATCGTCGATGCTCTCTCTCTTTCTCTCCCTCTCAATAACGACTAATTACGAGCGTTTAAGCGCTCCTTTTTAGAGGGGGGGGGGGGGGTCTGATTAAAGGAACTCCAGAAGAGACTCGGGGCGCGTGCTCGCGGCAAAGGGCAAGACCGCGGCGGCAGCAGCAAGCAGCAGCGGTACACCTAAGTGAGATATTCCAGTAGCAGAGCTCGGTGGTACTATACGTGTATATATACAGTCGGGTAGCGCGCGCTCTCGTCCTCGTTTCTTTGAAGATGCCGGCGAGCGCACCGGAAGGGGTGGGGGGTGGGGGGTGGGGGGGGGTGGGGGGCGAACGAAGTGCACGCGCGCGCAGGCTACAAGCCGCTGGCCAGACCTAAGGGTACTAGACTACTCTTTGTAGGCGACTCGTAGAACTCTGTAATTGCTTAGAACGCAGCGACGACGACGGCGACAAGGGCAGCGGCGACAAGGGAGAAAGAGAGAGAGAGATGAACGTCCTCCTCGTGAACTTTTTTTCAACGTCTCCGATAGCCCTATGGTGTAGCCGCCGTTGACACTGCCTACTGTAGGCAGCTAGCGATGGCTAAAGGGAACCGGCCGGCTGGCCTTTTGTACGGGGAAAATTGCCACTGAGTAATCGGTGCCAGACTTTTTTTTTATGCTTATGGCTCTGCTCGGTGCCGTAGAGTTTGACGGGTTCAGTTTTTTTCAAGGGGAAGACATTTAAAGAGACAGAACTGTTGTATTTCGTGCAAAGCTATTTAATTTTTGCATAAAGAATAATAAATTGTTCAATTCGTCTTTCGAACTTTTACTTTTACTTTTCGAACTTTTACATTCTATATATAATTTTTCGATTCCATTTTAGTTAAGTATTAAATTCATTTAGTGTAATAAAAGCTTTAATATAATCAACGTATGATTTGTTTGATATTTTTTTCTTTAAATAAGATAAACTTTTAAACGTTCAAAATACGTATGGTCACATACCCCTAAAAAGTGTCCTGAAAAGTCTCCCAAAAAATGTCTTAAAAATGTTCCATATACCTATATGTGTGTTACTTTCATAAAGAAATTACGATTTTAAAAACCACAATATAACTCTGACAAAAAAACCGTAATATAATGCTGTCATAGTAAAGGTAAAATGTATAACTTGTTATAGAATAACTTTTGCGAATAACAGGCGTACATACCCTAGTAGAAATTGTCTCTATCGGAAATGGTCAGGAAAATAATAAATAGCTAGTAAAACTAGCTAATTACTGGCTAGTGATGAAACAATTTTTCCAGTTATATTTTCTATTTAATGGAGATAACATAACGTTAAAATGTTTTTACTAAATTTTCTCTGTAATTTGATCATATATTTAAAAACAAATATTAAAAAAAGATAGCTAACGAAAATGTAAACACAAATTATTGGTCTTTAATTCGTTTATAGTATAATACGGTTTCAGAGGATACAAACGAAAACAATGATTTTTCCGTTTGATTCTGTCTCTCTCACTTCTTTCCATTATAGCAAGCCTCTTATTAGCTATTTCCTAACTAAAAAAACTGTCCAACTTTAATATCTTTCAAATACTCATAAATAAGCTAATGTAAATTTGTGAAATAACTTATTCTATTACTCTGTCTATTAAATGACGAATAAAATCGTTTCATCGATCGATAGAAATGGCCAAGAAAAATGTCTAGTTTTTAACGATTATTGGGAAAACTAGCTATTTATTAGGTAAATAATGGAATCGATTTCCACCAGGGTATAAATTGCAAAATTATTTTTTATGCAGACATTTTAAATGTTACTACGTGACACTCACATTTTTTTAAAATGCATGGGTGTTTAAAAATTTGTTTTTCTTTTTAATACAAATTCAGGAATATTAAGATGTATGGTATAGCTAATATATTCAAAATGTTTTACTTGAAATATTTGCCATACACCAACGGAGAAATCAGAATGTAAAAATATTTATTTTCCACATTGTTGGTAAATAAAACAATGATTTCGCCGTTTCAAAGGTGCGAGAAGCAACATCATTCAAATAACTAATTTCAAAGTAAACTTCAAAATTTTATACAGATGTATAATTGACCTAACTATTCGAAATTATATTTCTATTAAAAAATAAATCAATACAATAATGTAGTTTCGAACAGCAATACCGTAGTCAAAAATAACTATACATAATTTTGCAATCATTAATTCGTTTTAACATTATCGCGTAACCTTCAGTCATAAATCACTCCAGCATTTAGAACAAATTATCGGTACTAAAAAAGACAAACAACTTGGAGTGCAGAAATTACTGAACCAAAATTTATGAAGCTAAAATTAACCCCATTTTTTAAAAGTTACTGCAACCTGCATGAAGCTAACGTATTATTATTATTATTATTGAAAGTGAAAGTTGTTAAAAATTAATAGTTTGAAAAACTCACGTCAACTGAAGCAATAAATAAAAAATCAAATAGTTAAGTAAACTAGTTTAGCCTTTTCTTTAATTATATGGTGCATGAAATGAAATATTACATTTTAAAAATATACTTTTTAAAATTCAAGGATAACTTTTATGAATATAAGAAAAATCTATTTTTACATTTCCTTAAAAGTCTCTAAGACTTTTGACATAACAAGTCCTAAAACAAACTAAACACTTACAAAAAGAAATGAACTAATTCTTAAATTTAGTATTCAATTGAAATATCATTTATAATCAAGTAGGAGTGTAAATACATCAAAATAATGAACCTAATGCAATTAAAATATTTTTATTCAATAATTCAGTTTCAGAGTGCGTTATTTAAGATATGTTTTTAAGCATGTTCAGGTCACGTGGAATAAATTTTCATAGTTATTCGACTTCTCTCATTCAATTGCGTACTCGGTAATCCAAGTATAAAGCTACCGTATATAATTATTTAAATGTGATGACTAACTCCAATCAAAATTCAGTTTCAATTTACACTTCCACTTGTTCTAAATAAGAATATGGTAAATAAAACATTTCGACCCAAAAACAACGTATATGCGAAGCCACTATATATTCGATCGGCATCAGTGAATTAAAACTTTATGGACTAAGAATTGAATTAATGCGATTGGTGATGATTGTTTAATAATTGCTTAAACATCTTAAAGCATTTAGCAATGTTACATTTGCAGAAATATTTCATTTTTACGGTGCAATAAATTTCTGCCTCTACGATGTTTCGCTAAATTATTACCATAAAGTCACGAGGTATATATCATTAGCATGTACATACATATAGGCGGCGCAATAAATTTTCAAATTCAATCAACCGGCAGAAGATAAAGTCTTCAAAGTTTATACATTTCAAATATGTAGAAATTCAAATTCTCATTAATAGTATTTCTGTGTTTCGAAACGCCATTTCAAATATTAATATAATCAACCATTACGTTAAATATTTATTAAAAAAAAATCTAACATCAACTGCTTAAATTTAAACAATACTTCATCTTCTAAATCAAATTTTGTAAACACATTCGTCTTTATAAATTAAAACAAAAAAATTCCAACTTTCAAACTACCTCGAACCACGTAACATCACATTTAAAAATTCAATGTCAAATTCCAGATTCTCCATTCAAATGAGCTATAACTCATACGAACCGCGGCGTGTCTAGAACGAACGTAATCAAAGAAATTTAGCACGGGCGGGCGCACTCGCGCTCATCGAACAGCTGGTTCAAGAGCAAAATAAGGAAGGTCAGGCATTTTAGCGTAATCAGCGCCTGTTATGGGCCCGCTCGCAAGCGAAGCACATATATTTGACGCAACACGCGGCCTCTCTTGCCAGCACGAACGCTATCGCGCTACACCCACGTGATAACGAAATCCCGAGTCGCGGTAATTAAGTTATCGCAGTGCGGCCGGAGGGGGGCGCCCGAAAAGCCGAAAAAGAAATAAACAGCTGGCAGCAGCAACAGCAACACGGCGACCTTGCCGCGAGTTCGCGACACCCACTCAATGTATATGTAGCAGACATTTGCATGGTGTGTGGAATTTCGTCGTCGAAGTTCATCCGCCCGATCGTCGGCCTCGTTCGCTCATATTTTATACGCGCGCTTCTCTCTCTCTCTCTCTCTCTCTAAATCATGTTTTCTTTTTCTCGCTTGCGGCGTTATCGAGTGTTTGCACTCGGATATGCGCGATGTTGTCGCTCGCGCGCCCGTCTTCAGAGTGTTTACGCGCGCGTAATGATTATAGCGTATCTTTTATCAAGCGCACCGAACTTTCTTCAAGAGAGAGAGAGTCCGTTGGATGAGATTGTCGCTATGTGATCGCGTGTAAAAATAGAGTTGAGGTAGGTAGGTAATGTTATTGCGAGGCGGCGGCAACGCAGCCTGTCGCGCGGCATACAGATTACTTTTATCTGCGGGTATAATTCGAGCGATAATTCGGTTTACAATAGCAAAAATAATACCGTATTATCAGTGATAGCGACGGATCGGTTCGTGCGATGCATATATACAGCATGACTTTCGATGTTCGTCCGGCGAAAAGGAAACGTACGTGAATTTTTTAGGTAACCTTGTGGCGATTCAAATAAAACTGAAAAAGAACTCGATTATCGTTGTATATTGTTAAATAGTATTTTTCAATAATTATAGATGTTAATTTTTAAAATAAAAAATCGTATTAATATTGTTTTATGTTCATTGATACGCGTTTTTCCTTAATCTATGTAAAAACATATTTACATCCGTTCAATTTGAATAATGAGCAATTAAAGATGTTGTTATGATAACTATAAAAACTTATGAATGAATCTTTATGTTCTTGTAAACACACTTTAATTTTTCGGATCGGAGATAATAAAATGCATCAGAATAATTTTAAATGAACGTTACTTCAATAGCTTCTAATAATAAAGGAATATTTATTGGATACTAACATTGCTTAATGGCGCGATAAGGAATTTGAACGTGCATCAATCAACAACAAATAGCTGTCCTCCAAGGCAAATTTTCGTGCAATTTATTTTCTGCTAGCTTGAATTTAGTACATCCTTCTTGAATTACCTTCTACAATATTTCGAGAATTCAACGTTAAAAATACCTAGACACCCGTGGAATTTTTGAAAGGAACTTAATTACTGTTTACTGAGAAAATTTACCTCGGTATACATCTTATAAAATTTATTACGACTGTAATTCCACCATTGTTTAATCTACTATTATTAGTATATCACGTGATATCTACAATACTATTAAAAGTTACGTACTTCATTTAAGTAAAAATTTAAAGCAAACTCTATAAATTTAGCTCGAAAAATAAATAAACGAAAGTTTATATATGCATATTAATAAAAGAGTGTTCAAAAATTAAAATATTGACTTTTGTTTTATATGCATGAGATAAAAGCATTATAAATAATACCGTGCTGTTTAATCATACTCCTCGGTTAAAATAATGCTTTCCTAATTTTCTCGTGAAAGGGGTATCGGCTGCACCTCAGCATTTATTCAATATACAAAATCCAAGGCGAAGCGTCCAATTAATTTGTTCCACAGCCTCGATCTGCCCTGTGCGCGTGCGAAATCGTGAGTTTCGGGCCGCGAAAAAAGCCCCGACAGCTACGATGAATAAAACATTCGAACGGGTCAAAGAGTCTCCTCTCGAAAACTTTCTTCCCCGCGTAATATACGCGAGCACGCGGCATCAGGCAACGCGCGACACTCTCACGCTCCTATAGACTGCAGAAGGAAAAGACTTCGCGCGCGCTAACTACGAAACACACGAAGCATAATCGGCCGCCGTCTGTACATTGTCTGCCGGGTCGTCCCGATCGACATAAATAATGCATTATTATTTTCCTATGTGCCGTATGCCGAGGCGAGTAATGTATTCCCGGCTCGTACGATATCCTCTCTCTCTTTCTCTCTTTCTCTCTCTCTCTCTCTCTCCTCTCTCGCGCGCGGGTGGCGCGTTACACATTGCCGCCTCCGCGTGAAGCGGCACGCGCACACGTGTGCGTACATGCAGAATTTATGCATTAATCAGACATTCGAGGAATATCGGTTACATATCGCTCGCATGCGCGATGCTCGTCGTCATCTATATAGCCTGAATGCGAATGCGTTCGCATGAGAAACTGCTCGACGTCTCGCTGAATTTCGTTATCTTCATTCTTGAATTCTGCCCCGCGGCTGTGCGACCGCGAAGGCGGAAATGTAGAAAATTTTCTTTCGGAATTTGTGTAGCCGGAGGTCGTTGAATTTTTGCTTTTTGACTACAAAAGATCTGCTTAAAACTGATCTATAGATTAACGCCGTTATCTCACGCATGTCTTTTACAGCCGTGTTTTTACTTGAACCAGACATACGGTTGCTGGAAATATTTTTTTAAAGTTTGAAACGAAGTTATTTTACTATATTTACGTTGTGTATAAATTCGCTTCCTTTTACTTGAGTGTAAATTTTAAGTATATATAAACTTGCATGAACATGAAGAATTATTTGTTAATATAATTAAATAGCTATTTTCTTTTGATAAAAATGTTACATATCTAGAACGATATGAAACTAATTTTTTCCCGAAATTTGTTACACATAGTATGCGAAGGTTACTAAAAAATGTAAGCATACACTGACAGAAAAACCCGGGGAAAAATTCCTATGTTGCTCTTGGAAGTTGCCCACAACTGCTTAAAATCGAAATATTTACTATCTTTTATATGAAAAAGTCCAATGTCACAAGTAAAACTTCCTATGCCAGCATAGTAAAAATTAACACGTGACTAATGGAACTTTATCTTTTGTACATTTTCCCAGGCTAGCATGGTAAAAATTGAGAGAGTTTTAGAGTAAGAATTCACACGTTCAATCGTAAACACCCCGCGAGTGCACGAAAAGTTGACCTCTTCAATGTCAAAATAGGAAAGATTCAGACAGATATACATGTCAACAAACTCAATCCACCTTGGCAACATCGAGACAAAACACAAACGCTAAACGCAACAACTGAATGTGCGTTCTAATCCAACATACTTGTTTTTATTTTTTTTTTATTTTTTATGATAAGACAATTTTTAAAATCATTGTTTATTTGTAATATTTTTAAGGAAGGTTGTGAAAAACCATTATATCGAAAATACAAATTCATTAATAAATAAATGAGCTTGTTTAATTTAAGGTATTGGTAATAGTTATAAAATGTTAAACAATATTCTTAATATATAACATTTGTAATAAATTACGTTAAAATAGAGAATAATATTATTCGAGTTAAAGCATAATTTGTTATAAAATTAGCGCGCATAACTTACGTTTGGGGATATACAAGTTCCAAAATTTTGTAGGACATATGTCTTTTAGGTAAGTGGTTAGCGCTTCCGACTACCGTGCCAAGGGTTCCAGGTTCGAGTCTCGATGCCGTCAAAAATTTTTAATTTATTTAATAAATTTTCTTTAATCATCTTTAATTCAAAAATAACTTCTGTATTGTCTAAATATAATAATTATGTGTCTGATACTCGCTCCCCCACTCCTAAAAAAAAAGATGTAATAATTTTTTTCGCTCTTTAAAATCAGTTATAAAAAAATTCCCATGTTAGACTTGGAATTTTTCCTACGTGTATTGCAATTTCTGCTAAAAATCCGACATATGGTCGAGTTACAATTCCAACATGGTAATTTTTACATGACAACATAAGAATTTTTACCAGATTTTTTCTGTCAGTGTATATCTATGAGATTTTAAAATAAACGACCCTCTATCTCGTTTTTCCCATTCGTCATCATCCGCAGCGCGCTTAATCCAAGCTTTATAGGTGCGGTTTTCAGGAAAGAAAGAATAAATGCAGCGTAATCGTTATGCTATTGTCACGCAGAAGACAATGATGACTCACTGAATTTTCGGTATTTATCGTTTAGTATCGAATTTGTATTCCAAGAGAGAGATACTGCAAATGAGAAATTAAATCGCCCAAGAGGCTTATCCATTACAATGCCGTTTTTATGGAACATTCATCTCGAAATTAATGTTGCGAGAGTAAGTAGTCTAGCGCTCGCGCGTAAATATGAAACTAAGCTTTCTTGCAGAGCTTCAATCTGTTAGACGAGCTTTAATAACGAAATAGTTTATTATAAAAATTATATAGTTACAAGCGCTATTTTAAATTCGATTGTATATCGCTTCCCTTTCTACACAATTACTTTATAAACTATTTATAAAGTTTCTAAAAATCACGTCGTATTTTAAGAACCGGCCTAGACGCAATAATCAAGCAGTCGCGATATCAATCCTCGATTCCTCCCGCAAAGAATTCTCTTCACACCGTCAGCAGCTACAGCGCGCATCTAAATTCCGCCTTCGATGGCGCACGACAATAGGCGCGCTCGCGCGCCGTGAAACCCGCGTTGCAAAAACACCACCTATACGCAGTGGCGAGATGCCACCACACCTCGTGGCGTCTCTCCTGTGCCAGCGTGTGTACACACGCCCCTCACTCTTCATTTATCTTATATATTCTCACGTGAAAGCATTGGCAACCGCGTTGTTATTAATAGCTACTGCGCATTATCATTCGTGCGTATACCACTCGCTTTCTCTGTCTCTCTCTCTATCTATCTCTTTTTCTCGCGCGCGAACGACACAACATCGCAGCGTCGCGAGAACTCAGGAGTCGCCAATGTTCATGAATCAAGCTACTCGCGCGCACCACACGTGGCGTGGTATCTATTTAATTGCGCGGCCATACATATATACTTTAGTTGTCTCGCCCACGAGACGCGCCGACTGTGCCGCTCTCCCTGTGCATATATGCATATAATAGCAGGGTGGCCGTACACTCGTCGATATGTCTTACGCGACGACTGAATACTACGCTGACTACTTATGCGTGCGCTATATAGCCGCCCTTCGCGTTTGCGCGTACGTTTATGCGAGAGAGGAATTAACCCTGCATTATAAGTAGGTAGTTGCGTGCGCAAGCCGGGAGCACCGAAGCGTGTCAAATTATTGATTTTATTGGCAAATTAATGTCGCGCGGAAAGCGTGGTATATAATTTTTTCGTCTCTCTGTCGTGTTCGAGCGACACTCTCGATAGACACGGGCTAGACGAGAGCTGTTTTTTATGTATTAAATAACACTGCAGTGATACCTATATCTGTATCTACCGATTCTGTCAAATTATTATAAACACTGCAGAATATCTATATTTATTTCTATCGGTGCGTATAACGCGCAAAACTTTGAAAAATAAAAGAAATTATATTCGTCATCAAAATAATAGATTTTATTTCATATGAATATTGTAATTTGTTATGAAACTAATAATTATTGACTTTTAAATAAAATTTTAATGTAGTAAAATTAAAATGACATATTTCGTCTTTCAATATTCATTACAAATATGTTTCTATATGGATTACTTTTTATACATTTTGGAGTATTTGTGTTTTTAAATGTATTGAAATCATAATAATTAATGAGCATTTTAATAAAATATAATCTTTTGGAATCTTTTCATCTTTTGTCAAATATTTACAAATGATTAAATGTCAAAGTTGTTATTGTTATTTACTTTTGTGAATTATTTTTTTCGAGAATGTTAAATTAATTTAGAAAACTGAGAAAATTACTTTTCAATTGTCAACTTTCATTATTTAAAGTATAACGGCAAATATAACAAACATTTGGTTCATAAAAATTCAAGAAAAATTAAAATTACATAAGTATACTTTATATCACTCTAACCTTAAAATTACAACTTTGGTATGATTTTTCGGCGCTCGTGGTATAAAATACCGTTCGAAACGAGTGCGGAAGTTGATTATTTACTTCATGTGACGTTTTTCGCACGAGCGAAGCGAGTAAATCATCACCTTCCGCACCAGTGTCGAAATGTACTATAAGATGAAATAAAAATTAGTTTTTCTTTTAGAGAAATTAAAATTATTTTATATAAAATATTACATCTTTTAAAAATATTTCCTTACAACTAAAATGAGTTTCTGATATTGGATTTTGGAGTAGGTAAAGACATGAGGTAAATAATTGATAAGTCGATCGGTTTATTTTTAAATTATTTTTTAATAATTTCGATAAAAAATGATATAAATCGGGTACTTAATAACAAGATAATAAGTATTATAAACAAGGGGGACTAAATACAAATGTACAGTGGGTTTTTAAAGTTAGTCGTTTAGCATAACTTTATCTTCCTTATTTATAGACGTAACTTAAGGAGCTAGATAGATAATTTAAAGACGTATTTCATTTTTTCTGGATAATCATTACATTGCTGTATTCTCTTTCAAACCTTACAAAATCGACGCTTTTTTCTCCACTTTCAACACGCGTATTGGTAAATAATGGAACAAAACAAAATAAAAAACACAAACTCTTCGCGATCCCCGCACAAAACTTATCGGAAGAGAGAACAAACGCAAAATATAAAAAATAAACATAAGAAAATGAAAGAAGAGAGAAAGAAAGGAAAGTGAACAAAAGTAAAGAAGCAAACGAAACTTGGAAAAAACGACAAGCTCCCCGCTCAATACTTAAAAAAACCTCTAACAAACAAAACTAGGAAATAGTTATTTGCAAATAATCGACTTAGTGTAAAAATATTGCTATACTTTTTTTCGTCATTCATCCCCATTCTCTTTCATCTATGCGTTATCAATAATTGCCGGTGAGCCCCTATGACACCGTTACTCTTACTCTTTTTTTTCATCATCAATCTTTATTTCTTATTTTTTGCAAAAAATAGTTTCTTCGATTTTATTTACGGATGGATTACACAGAAAAACGAAAACTACGTTTTGCTTTCTTACGTATATCTCGATAAAAGTTACCTCTTTCCGTATTGCGAGCTTGTCTAGAAATGAATGATATTGCACTGTGGTGTACTCTCCGCAGTGTGTCCAAAATGTTATCGAATTTCCGAAAAAAAAGATAAATAAAAAAATGAAAGAGGCGAAACCTCCCGAGCAAAAGATAATGAACGGCCGTTCGATGTACACGAGCCAGTGTCCAGTGTCTTACGCTCTCGGAGAACAGCGCGCAAAAACGTCATTTTGACCATGAATATGAACGAAGAACGCATATAAAAACACTCATCGAAATTTTTCCAGGAGAGTATCTTTCCATCTTTCTTTTGTCGTCGAAAAAGATTGCATACAACAAAAAGAGAAACAAAAAATGCTTGCTCGCGGGTCGCCGGCGCGCATCACTCGTAACGCGACGACACCCACATAGACTAGTCCCGACTGCTTGCGCGTCGCGTGCGCGCTTTTCACTCACTCTCTGTGTATGTGCATGTGTCTACGCGACGCGCTTAATAAGGTACTTTAAAAAAGAAAAGGAGACGAACAAAGTGTGACTCTAAAGTTTCATTATATGTACACCAAGCGCAATACGTTGGAAAGATTCATCGTTTGTATCTTACATAAGAAGTTGAACACTCCTGAGGACGAAAACGAATTTGTAATGTTATCATTCCACCTCATTCAAACGTAAAAAAAAGTAACGTCGCGTCGCCCCCCGAAAAGAACGATGTTAACATCTCTCTCCCTCTCACCCGTCCGACGTTGCATCTCTTTTTCCCCCTTCTCAATTGGACATATATACAATGCTAAAAATTTGTTAAAAACTACTACACATCTATTTGATTTATCATATATATAATATATGTATACATATAATTTTTTTTTTTTCATCAACCTTATGTCTGTAAAAATTGGAAAATCCTAATCGTAACACAAGAGTGCGCCCGGTAGAGCATCGAGATTCCCCGGAGAGGCTTTCTGCCTTCGATGTTCCGCTTTTTTTTTGTTCTCCTACGACCGTCGCCCAAGCGCATATCGCGAATAATGCGAGCTATACGATCTCGTGATTCCCGATAATCTACCGCGAGCATTCGCAATAAAAGAAGACATAATTCGACGGTAGCAGAGAAAGGAGAACGGAGGTTGCGGCTCACGCGAATTTTTCTTTTTCGTTGTCGTTAGGATTTTCTTCCTTTTTTTTCTTTCTTCACTCTCCCGATAAATATAATAATCGATATAATTTATTAAATCTAGGATAATAAATACTTTTTACGATAAAAAAACTTTATTCACTCAAATATATAGTTAACTTGTTTTGATAAATAAAATAAAACACACTTTTCTCATGTCGGGTATAACAAAGTGGACAAAGTCACTTTATCTCTCCCGCAGCCTTTCCTCTGCAGCCAGCCGCGTTACATCGTGAAAATTTATTAATAGTTTTTTTTAATATATATATTTTGTAACATTCATTTTTTTAATTATTGATTTTCGTACTCGTATTAAAAAATTTATCGTCGAGCTGAAATGCTCTTGCTGTCGCAAGAAAAAAACCGCCCCTAGCTCGCCTCGTCAGAACTTATCGTAACTTTAGATGTCGTTCTCTTTTTCTTTTTTCATCAAAATTGTTCTTTTACAACTTTACGTTTACACGAATATTATATGGGACTATGCATAAATTTTACTGCTCCTTATAATTTATTGTTCAAAAAAGAAAACATCACAATTTGCGCAAATATAACTTTTACAAATACGATTAAAAGCCACGAACAAAAATTACTTTTTATATATCAAAATTTTTTTTCATTTGTCATTTATATATATTTATATATTAAATAATCGCGATAAAAAGACTCGCGCGCATCAATAACTATAACACTTACGTTCTTAACCACAAATTTTTATCATCTCTTAACGACCTAACGGTTTTCGGTTCCTCGTACAAAAAAATTCCTCCCCCTCGTCATTGACGTCGACCTCCGAGTACAAAAAAAGAATCTCGAAACTGATGGCTTGCAAAAAAAGAAGACAGGAGGGAGACAACATGTCGCGTCCACCGATCGAACTTCATCGTTCGTCGAAACTAAAAGTCGAGACTTTCAATTTCTCGAGCGATAAAGTTCGCGCGGGCGCGCAAAAGTGTCTCCCGACGCGCATTGCAACGCGCAAAAAAGTTGTTACCCACTCTCGCCCATCACCCACGCCGAATAACTTTCTCAATATTCTCCCTTTCATAGACTCTTTCTTTCATCCTCGCCGCCGACGCGTTTACGAATTCCCATCAAGAACGATAAGTTTACAAGCCCTCGTACAGCGCGAAAAAAACCCTTCTCTCTCTATATCTCTCTTCTTTTATCCCCTTTTCCCCCCTTTAACCACCATCAACCCGCACTCAAATACCTTCCGCAGAAGTTGACGCATTACAAAACGCTCGAGAGCAGTAAGCTACTGGCCGTTTCCACCATCTACACCTGAAACTCACAAAGTGTTCGAATCAGCGTCCCCAACCTGTGTTCGAAAGAAAAGTGC
The DNA here is from genome assembly GCA_036365515.1 of Torymus aiolomorphi. Taxonomy (NCBI): domain Eukaryota; kingdom Metazoa; phylum Arthropoda; class Insecta; order Hymenoptera; family Torymidae; genus Torymus; species Torymus aiolomorphi. The sequence goes on along the minus strand of CM070877.1, from coordinate 126,568,052 downwards.
CCTGCGTCGAAGGCAACGGAAAACAAAAAATGTGAGAGACGAACGCTCTTTTTCTCCGATTAATTACGTGCAACGAACTAATAATTGCGATCATGATATGTGTCTATTATACGCACGTGGCCGTGAACGTAAACGGAGTAAACGACAACCTGACGAAAATTGACTATTTCAACTCTGGCTGAAAAAAATGGCAGTTTTTTTTTTTTGTTCTTTCTTTTGTGTTCATTATGATCGGGCTAAACGCGTATATCTTTCTCGTTCCGGCTCTACACCTATCCGAGCTTGCGCGAGTTCGTCTTTCCGCTCGTTCATCACCGCATGCGCGCGCGTCTTATCCGACATTCCACCCGATTTAGTTTTCTCCTTCTTCCAGAGATATTTCACAGCCTGCTTTATATTGTAGTGATTCTCTATACATCTGTCTGGTTATTATTTCCTTTGTCAAATTCCCTGTATTTTCACCAGAGAAAACGTGTCTTTGCTATGTTTCGTTTTGCGATTAAGCATTAAAAAATCTCTTTAAAACGCGCCAAGATTTATTTTTCGTTCGCACCCCCCAGCCCCCCGTTTTTTAATAGCTTTTTTTAACTTTACTTTAGTTACTTTTTTTTCCTTAAATCTTTACCGAGAACAATGAATTCTTTCTTCAACAAAGATGATTGTTCAGTGTAATCATTTAATTGATTTGCAGCATTTTGCGTGTAAATAGAAGTCTAACATATTCTTTACTTTGTCACTTTTATTTTTTATCTGGGCCCTGTATTTAATTTTGTACAACGGTTTTCTTTCCTTCAAAGATTGGAGGTGGTAGGCACTATTTTTTTGTTGTTTGTTTCGTTTATATTTTTTTGTCCTTCCTCTTTTTGCTCATCGCACTCTAAACTTTCTTTCTCTCTTGCCTCCATTTCTCTCTTTCTTTTGCTTCGCGTAATCCCCTAAATCTCATAAGAACGGCTGAGAAATTGACAACAGAAACGCAAGAAGGGCAAACTTAATCATGCGTACGAGTTTACTTTTCTCCGTAAATCACACACTTGTTCACCGCTCTATCTCGATCTCGCTAAAAAAACCTTACGCATGCGCGTCTACTCTGCTCTTTCTTCGTTTTTTTTTTCAACTCCGTTTCACCTTTTCTCCCTGGCTTTGAACAGCGAGTAAAGAAAAACCAAGGAGAAAATCAAAAAAGTACGATCTTATGAAAAATCAAAGATAAGAAAAAAGAAAAAGTGGTAGTTGGATCGCTGGTAGTACAAAAAAGAGAAAACAAATTGCGTTAATTACATCGATAATAAGTCGACAATCGTTAATAGTTAAAGTAAATGTAATAAAAGAAACATGAGATCAAGGTTTGATATTGATAGTTCGTAAAGGCGGAAGTGAGGCAACATAACGCATGGCCCGCGTCTATATTCAGCCCTAATAAAAATCGGACACGCTCTCTCTTTTCTCTCGTGTTTTCGTGTCTGTGCGTGTGTATAGGTAAATGTCTGTGTACGCGAATTTCAGTGTAAACTTTAAAGAGTTGCTCTTTTTAAATTGTCTCTTATACCCCTATCTATACGCGGCGCTGCTTTGGCGCCGCTTATATATATATTTATAATATATATTTATATGAATGAAGAAAAAACAAAAACAATATTTGTTTAGAGTTTCGTGTAGCGTTATGGTCTTAAGACGTATTTCTGTTATAGGCATACAATAAGATATCGCTCTGTCGCACTGCTCTCTTCACAATAATACAATTATCATTAGAATAGCATAATAATCATCATTACTTTACGTTTGCTTTTCATCGACCGTCATTCTTCAGCAATGACCAATCTCGCTCTTGTTCTCTCTCGATGGACGCTTCTTTAACAAAGGTGTGCGCTTCTCGCGTGTGTCGTTGTGTAAACAATGATCGTGTCTTTAATTGCGGAAGGGAAAAAGCTTTGTAATAACGGAATTTAATTAATCAGTGTGTCGTCGTCTGTGTGCGTAAAATTTGCGTTTACTCGCCAATGCTCGAAATTCTCTCTCTTTTCTTATCTATATTATATAAATATGCGCTTGTGTGTAAATGTGTAGATGTGTTTGTGTACATGACTTTTTTGAAGAGGGAAAGAACCGAGCGGTGGTGCGCGTTGAAGCGTCGAAATTTGTCGGAGATTCCAACGGTTCAACCTCGCCTCTAATCGTAAAACACGTTCGCCATTCTCGATCCGGCCTGTTCGTCGAATCAACGACCTTACGTCTCATTCTTTGCTTTTTCTTTCAATGTTATTTTTTAATGCGTAATATATAAACGATAAATAAATAAGAAATTTTTTTTTCAGAACTTGACGAAAGAAAAATCGTTGCTTCGCATTGGGAGAAGTGAAATAGGTGAAAAAAACTCAAGAGTGCGAATTCGCAAATCTCAAAGTGTAAAAATCGGATACAGACGGGGATCAAGACTGGCGAACCAAACTGCCGAGAGGCTTTTCCACCGCTCGGTTCCTTCGCACGCACACGCGCGCGCTTGCGCATGCGCGGCAAAAATACATACACCCCGTTCTCGCACACTTTGCTCAGAAAAACTCTCATACGACGTTAGGATATCGTTTTTACTGTTTTTTTTTCTTGTATGCTACAAGGAATTAATATATTACTAAATATCCATCTACAATCGATATACACAATGGGGGAGAGTCGTGATGATCGTAGCCGAGCGGCGCTCGCGATCGGGCGGTTATAACGCGTGCGTGCGCGCGCGCGCGCGACCGTACAAATGCAGGTTGGAGCGACGAGCTCGCAAAGTGTATAAAACAAAACCGAGAAACTGTGCGCTAATGCGCCTCGAATTTTCTATTAACAGGGAGTAAAATAAAATACAAACACTTGATAGACTCGTGACCTTTGGCTCTGGGTCACGTCGAGTGTGAAATTCACGAGCTCGTCGTCGTCATCGTTGAAGTAAAAAGAGCTGGCGCGCGCGCACGGAGTCGATGGCCCGATCGCGATCGCCGCCATTCGGCGAGAGTCTCACAATATATTCGCGCTTCGTACAAAAATCCTTATGCATCTAATATTCTACAGTACATATACAAAAAAACGGTTTTTATTTTCATCCTTATTTATCCTTGCTTATACTTTGTATCGGCGTAAATAAGTGTATCGTACAGCCACTTACGACAAGTGTAAGTTTCTTTATCTCCTTCTTTAAAACACCATTATGCATCTCTGTGCCTGCCATCATCATCATCAAATATATATGCACCGCCTACGTTTTTACACGTAGAGTAAAAATCGAGCCTGCAACGTGCCCGAGGCTAAGTTTAATAATAATTATTATCTTTCATAAAAATACAAAAACAAAAACGAAGAGAAAATTCTAAGAAAAGGTTGTCCCTTTTGTTTTGCTTTATACGCGCGTGACAATGACGTTGAGGGGGGGGGGGGGGGGGGGGGTATATTGGCATACAATCGTGACGCATCGCGCGCTCCGCTGTGTCGTTAGGCGCCCCTGGACTGCATTTTTTTTGCTTCTTCGAGCTTCGCGGAAGTCCCGCGAGCGCATTCCGGGATCAGTGCGGGGCAAAAAAGAGCAAAAGCCGGAAAGTGCCGCGCGGAACCTTCCAGGAAGCTCGAGTCGGGGGGCTCTCTCGCCTATAAAGTTCACAAAGACGGAGAAAAGGTATCCTCGCACGCGTGTGTCGTTGCAGGGTCGGCCTGGGTTGCTGCTGCTGCTGGCGGACCGGTTGAGATCAGCTGACGACGACGACTGCGATGACTACGACGACCCATTATATGGCGCGGGGGTGGGGCGGTGGCAGGAGCCAGAGGGGAGAGGAGGAGAGAAACGTACACACGCACTCTCTCGCTCTTTCTCCAACGGATGGCCGGTGAGTTGGCGCATGCACGGGAAACAGCTGGGACTCGGGGACGAGTGGCCCGTGCTTCCGGGCTAGCGCTGCTCTCCGGAAACAAACCGCGAGAGAGGCATTCACGTCCCTTTAAACTGAGCAACGGCGGCGGCGGCGGTGGCTTTTGCTGTTGTGTTATGCTCTGCCGACGCGCCAGCGCGAGGGGAGACGCAACATTTGCACGCACAAGCGTACGACAATTTTTTGCTGTTTTTCGTCCTCTCTGCCACTCTATTCGCTGCGTACTTCTGGCTGCTGCGTTTTTTTTTCAATTTTTCTTTTTTTCTTTTCTTTTTTTTTTTTTTTTTTTTGAAAAAGTCCGAAAAATAGAGGAACGTCAAGATGGGACGTTATTTATTTTTTTTTTTTGCTCACAAAACCGAAATACAAGGATTTCCCTCGTCAATTGTCCACACTATTCCCGAAATACAAGCAAATAGATATATAGAGATCACTTTTTGTTTTCTTAGTAATGAACACAACGTATGAATATCGGCCCCGCTAAGGAGCCGCTCTTCTTTCTCTTCTCTCTCTCTCACAACTCCGATCTTTCGACCTTTCCAGCGCTCTCTCCTGCAAAAACTCAGCATGATTCGAGAGAACGGTTGCGCGGAGTAGCCGAGAAACAAACGCGCGCAATGCCACCGGTTACAATCCCGCGGACAGGCGGCTGGCACAGCTGTGCTGCTGCTGCTGCTGCTGCCTCGACTTCCTCTTTTTCTTCTTTTTCTTCTTCTTTTTCATCTTCTTCTTGAGCTTCCTCATGAGTTTTGAAGGCGAGGCAGTCGAGGACAGGGACGGCGAGACCATGTGGTCGAAGAGCTCAGAGTCGCGTCCGAGCTCCCCGTCGTCCAGCTCGTCTCAGAAGTTCCACTCGGGGTTGCCCGCGAGCTCAGACAGCATGTCCGTGACGTCAGGTGGACAGGTGAACTCAAAGTGTCCAGCGGGGTCGGCTCCGGTCGTGCGATCGAAGCCCTCGAGGTCCGTCGTGATCGTCTCCATGTCGAGGTCGAGCTTGAAATCGTTCGGGTGGATCTGCAGGAGATCCGTGAGGGAGTCGAGGTCGGCGAGAGTGGGATTCGCCGGCTCCTCCATCTTGACGTTGTGCGTCGTGCTCGTGACAGAGCCGACCATGGCGTTGCTGCCGTTCATCTCGAGCGGCTCCTCCTTGACGTACACGTCGTTCGGGTGGCAGGCCGTCCGCTGGAAGCTCCTCGCGAGGTTGCCCATGTCGGGCGCGTAGGATCTGACCGAGGACAAGAGCCTGTCGTTCCTGAAGTCCGTCGCGCCGTAATCCATCGTCTCCTGCTTGATCAGCTTAGCCTGAAGCTGCTGTTGCTGATGATGCTGCTGCATCTGTGGTTGCGTCTGATGGAGCTGTTGATGTTGTTGCTGCTGCTGCTGCTGGTGCAGAGCGCTCGTCATCTGGCTACTGCAGTCGATGAAGTGATCATCATAGAAGCTGGCGGACTCGGGGGAGTCGGGTGTGTCGCAGGACGGGCTGCTGGGCACCTTGGCAGTGACGATGGGCGGCGCGGGCGTGTAGTCCGTGGTCTGTGGCCTCTTGTCGAGGGCGAGCCTGACCTTGAGCCTGGATACGGGGTTTGTCGTCGGCGGCGACTGGAGCCTCTTCACCGGCGTCTGTTGGTTGTTGTTCGTGTCGTTGCGCATCTTGGGCGAGGCCGGGTTTGGGCTCGCGTTCGTGGAAGACGAGGCTGACGAGGAGGAGGTGGACAACGGCGACGAGGCCGGCGACGGGGAGGACGACGACTTCTTGCTCTTCTTCAGCTCCTTCGACTTGGGGGTGGGCACTGACTTGGTGGTCTTCTTTCGCGGCCTGTATTTGTAATCCGGATATTCCATCATGTGGAGCTGTCGGAGCCTCTCGGCCTCCTCGATGAAGGGCCTGCGCTCAGCCTCGTCGAGGGTCTTCCAGCGGCGACCGAGCCTCTTGCTGATCTCGGCGTTGTGCATGTCCGGCTGGACTTCGCAGATTTTCCTGCGCTCGATCTGCGACCAGACCATGAACGCGTTCATCGGCCGCTTGATGTGATTCGGGTTGTTCTTTTTTGTCTGTAACAGAAAGCAAAAGAAATTTCCTTGAGCGATGATAATTAACACTGAATCTGTCATCGTTGTTATGTGTGTATAAATAATGTGATGAGTATATAGCATTTCGATTTTGTAAACTGCGGCTTTCGCTAGTGGAAAATCTCTTCTTGCATGTAAGAAGTCGAGAGAGGTCGGGAGGGCAACGATTTTCTCGCGATTTCATCCCAAGAAATTTCGAATGAGAATTCACAGCGCTTTTTTCCACGAAGCATTCAAAACATCCCGAAGACTTCGTTACACGAAGCGCGCGCTTAATTGCCCGCTTAAATACGACGAAGCGGCGCATACATACACACACATATACAACATGCTCAACCTAAGAGAAAACTCCCTATTTGCCCGGGAGCGAACGCTCACTCGTCGCGGCTTGCTCGCTCGTAAGTTACAGCGCTCGGAATTACTCGGCGCACGAGAGAGTTACTCGATCGTGACTAAAGGCGCCGCGTCTAAAAAGCCGGGGCGCGCTCTTCTTATACTCGCGCATAAAGTTCTCACGGGAACTTTGTCACCTCGCCTCGCAAACTCGCTCCTGGCAGTGCAGTATACCTCGCGAGCTTATGATAATAATGACGCGCAGGACGCACGTGGTAATCGAAGGCGTGTTTTTCACACTTCTACCCTGGAAACGGCAACGGTCACTGTTCCCTCTCTGTCCGCTATATGCATATGGGTTTGCAACACGCGTGTGTATGCGTGCCACGTGTCGCTGGGCCGTAATAATAATGGCGACTGGGAGGGGTAGCAGCGGGGGTTAGAGCAAAAAAATATAATAATAATAATAATAAAGAACGGAGAGCACGCAGAAAAGGGCCGCGCGTCGCGCACAAAGGACTGCTACTCGCTCGCCCGATGTCAAAGGGTGAGGGAACTAATTCTACGCTATAGCGCGAGCTGAAGACCCGGTTTAGCGGACCAGCTCTCCTTTCTCGCTCTTTCTCTCCTTCCCTTTTTGTCCTCGCCGTGCAGCAGCAGCAGCACCACGGCTCGAAGAAAGTTCAATCGCGTATACGCATGCCGAGGGAAATTGCGTTAGAGAGAGAGAGAGAGAGAGAGAGAAAGGTACATGTAGCCGACAAAAAAGAGAAAGAGGATAGGGGCACGCCTCGAATCCTAAAGCGCGCGTGCGCGCACAGATCGGCCGCGCGCAATCCTCGGCGTCGAACCCGGCGATTACCTTCCTCTTCCTCCTTCATTATTATGCTAACGCTCCGCGGGACTTTTCCCCTTTTTTCCGCCCGCTTCTTTTTCCCTTCTCTCTTTCGCCCGTGTATCGGCGCTTCGTATCGCCAAGGTCGAACTTTTCGCGCGCGCAGCTGCATGCGTGTATATATGTGTGTGCGCTCTCGCCCCCATTGACAGCCGCGTGTACGCACTCTCGTGCGCCAAGGTTACAAAAGCCGCGCGCATAAATAATTCGCCAGCCGCCGCAGCTCGCCATTATGTATGGACTTCCCTCCTCTCTCTCTCTCTCCCGCTTCTGTTGTCTTTCGCAGGAGCAAGCAGGGGAATAAGTGAGAGAGAGACTAAAGCGACTACTTGGAATTGCTTATGATTAATTTGCGTGAAATTGGACTTCATAACACGGCTCGTACATGTAGCAGGCGGCGAGCCGCGACCGCTCGCGCGCTTGTGCATGCGATGGCAGCGTGCTGCTGCAGCAGTAGCGCAGAGCGGCGAACGAGCGAGCGAGACGCTCGTTTTGACAATGGCAATTTGTTCGCTAATTCGCTGATTAAGAAACTTGTTTATATCCCCGAGCTTTCGTTGCGCGATAAATTTTGCCTTTTTATCGCTGGCAGCGGCGCGGCGCTTGTGTATCTGCGCGTGCGTATATATGGTTTCAGGTGCAATCGGGCGTAAGATCGATGACTATACGTGCCTCGTGTGTCTGTGTGTGTGTGTGTGTGTGTGTATGTGTGTGTGTGGGTGGGTGTGTGTGTGTGTATACACACACACACACACACACACACGCGTGAGAAAGAAACTCGCGCTGGAAATCATGCCGCATTGAAAATTCCCTCCCTCAGCACGCGCGCGCGCCACACATCAGATATACTTAGCAGAGCCCATCAATAATTGAATCCAAGCCCCGCGAACTCTATAAGCTCGAATCGCGTGCGCAGGCCGCCGCGCGGACGAGAAAGAAAGTCAATGCGACGGCTAATGGTTCGAGGCGCATATCGCATCATAAATCCTACAGCGGCCGCGCATTCGACGAAATGAAAACATCTTGGGACTCGCTCCACTGTATGTATACATATACATATACGCGTATCCGCGAGCCGGAGGAGCAGGCATATAGGACAGTCGGCGAAAGAAGTCGATGGGCGCGCACACGCTTTAGCGGTATAAGAGTTATTAGAGAGACCGGGGAGAATGAGAGGGACTTCCCCCATAAATCACTTCTGTTTAGAAGTTTCCTATTTCCAACTGTATGTGTATGTGTATGTGTATGTGCACGGACTTGCGACTCGCTGGAATGCGCACGGGGCGCGCTATTCTCCGTACGCGCGCGCGCTCCATAATACCCCCACGGTTGATTTACATAAAGTCGATTATTCGCAGTGCAGAGCGCGCGCGGCGTTATCTCGCGAGGGGAACTCGCTAATTGTAAAGAAAGGAGGGGGGGTTGACGGGCGATGAGAAAGAGGCGAGAGCGAGTATAAAGTGAACTGCAGCGGGCAAAAAAGAGGAGGAGAGACGAATAAAATATGTGTCAAGGTGAGCTGAAGGGACGAGAGAGAGAGAGAGAGAGAAATAAAAAAGAAAGGAGGAGGCACCTGACGGTAACAGAGCACATCGCCGTTGCCCCGCGATTTTATCGGGGAGAGAGGACGCTATAGAGATGCAAAGATGTATTATATGTGTATCGCAGCGGAGCGACAGAGCGAGAGAGAGAAAACAGGAGAGATCGATGACGGCTCTCCCCTCTCTCTCTCCCTCTTCCTGTACACGCATTATGCATCCCCATTCAGAGAGCATTGCACGCGCGGTCGCCGACGCGTGATAAACGTATGCATTGAGTTGCAGCTTTTACTCTCTCTCTCTCTCTCTCTCTCTCTCTCTCTCTCTCTGTCTCTCTCTCTCTCTCTCTCTCTCTCTCTCTCTCTCTCTCTCTCTCTCTCTCTCTCTCATACATTAGGTCGTTCCTTTGTGCTGGCACGCCGCAAACGTAAAAAGCCCCGATGTGAAAAAACGGGAAACGTGAAATTTTGGTCAAGGTGATCGTGGATTATTGTTTTTCCGCAGAGTTCGATGCTGACCCCCCAAGTTAAGCCGATACATATCGCGTGGGTGGATAGACGGGGTATTTGCATGCGCTTACGACGCAGCGACTGCTGACCGTTCCAAATGTATATGTATGTATGTATGTATGTATGTACGGAGTATACGTAAGCCGAATAAATGACCGGTATAATCTTCCTCTTCCTCCTGACCAGAGCGCGCACATTACGTTATCGTAAACATTAAGAAAACGGGACATTTTTTGCCTCCACGAGATTCTCCTCTCTTTCTCTCATCTCTCTCTATATATATGCGTATTCCCCGCTTCCGATGAGGAGCGTTTACCGTTATCGCGGAGAATTAACGGACGAAAAACTACCCGCACGTGGAGAGCTCGTAAAGCACAGTAGTCTTTTCTTCGCCTCTCTCTCGTACACTTCTCTACCCACACGTGTATATACGTATATATACGACGCAAAAGCCAGCGCGCTCTCCTCTCGGACTCTCGGTTAATTATGTCATTAAAGCCGCGCTTGTTCTCTATGATATATATATATACACACGTGCACATCCACGCAAACACACACACACATATATATATATGTGTGTGTGTGTACATACCCACGGACGCGCTAGCACTGGCTTAATTATACGGCGTTTGTGCAGTTGGCAATAGCTTGGGCACGCAGGGGGCCATTGTTTCGCTGGCGCGCTCGCTGCTACTACCACCATGCGCACGCGGACATGCATATTCAGAGAGAGAGAGGCGATGCATTAGCTTTGCTTGGCAATTAGGTCGATGCCCAGAGAGAGAGAGAGAGAGCCGTTTCTTTGAAACCTCACTCTCCTTTGGAAAGGGTGGCCGACCAAGCGAGCGTGGCAGAGGCCAACGCGTGAATTGCGATATCGGTCCAGTTTCGCGAGCGCTGCAGAATCCTCCGTAAGCAGATCTGCGAGTGATAAAAGCGACGGGAGAGTGTTAGTCCACGTGCGGTCGTCGCATGTCCTTTGTACCGTTTATTGATCGTGGAAAATTAGCCACGATCGTTAAGTATATATGCATGTGTAGTTTGGAGAAATAAATATATATAGCGAAAAAGCTCGGCGGTGCTTAATAAGAATATAAAATCGTAAAATAGGAGAATTAAGGGGCAAAAGTATATATATTGACGAATGTTTGCGAGTGCATTAAAATGTGTGCGCGAGCGGGGAATATTGCTCAATCGGGCGACATTCGACGACTCAAGCGGATTATTTAATTGGGCCCGTAATCGCTCGCCTATATACGCGCTACCGATGCAAATTATGACGTCAGCTGCCTCCGCTCGAACGAGCAAACCGCTAGCTTCGTCGGAGTAGCAGCAGCAGCAGCAGCACCAGCGCAGCCGCCGTCGAGATTTTACCCACCGTGCACGCTATATATCTATATATATACATATACAGACACACATACACCTTAGCTTCACTCACTGATTGAAATCCGATCGAGTGCAGAGCCAATAGCCCGTAAATCAAAGTTGGAGCCAGCGAGCGAGAGGGAAAACTTGAGCTTTCGACGCGACTATATACCGTTGCGCAGACATTATACAGGCACACACGTGCACGGAAAGTTCGACGCGCTTGGCCTTTCAAAGTCGGTACGCCGAGATTCATCCAAGGCATCACTCGCGCGCGATTACACCGCCAAGATATATAATATATACAGCGAGCGAGCGTTACGCTACTGCATCAGCGTTAGAGAGAAAGAGCGTTTCGACACCACAGCGTCATTTGACTTTTTAATGATTTATTTTAATTGACGCGATAAATTGTTCGAATGTAAATCGGACGATTTTTCCTGCCACCCGGAGAGAGAGATGCCCGATGCATACAGATATTACCAACAAAGTGTGGCGAAACAGAGTGCGCACGAGTATACAAAGTCGCGGTTCGCGAAGTACACGTATATATACAAAGCCAGCGCGTAATGACGAATTTATGTAACACCAAAGCTCTCGCTTGGTACATACAGTAATTACTATATGTGCGTATATAAAAGACATATCAGAAACCCCCGCTACATCTTTGTAACTGAAATAATACATCAGCAACTTTGTTGCACACAATACGTCGGCCACACTTCCGGGGCTATGCACGCGCGGATCTTATGAATAAACTCCCATTGCTCTCTCGGAACAGCGCGACACACGTGTTACTTGCGCGTTTTCTCGTGCGCCCCTCGTAAAGCACGCGTCTGCCAGCACCGCCGACGCATCAATATCAAGGCCTCGAAAACTACTACTCGCCTCTGGCTCTTTTTTTTTGCGCGCGAGATAACGAGCGTGTGAGCGAGCAATAACCATAAAAAAAATTCGCTAAACGTATATAAGCCCGAGAGAGTGACTCGCCTTTGTTAGCAACAACGACGATGCAGCAGCAGCAGCAGCAGCCGCAACAAAAAAAGTGTATATAAGCGGTTTAGCGGCGTTTACGAGGCAATTTGAGATAATGGGCAGGACTAAAAATGCCCGTTAAAGCCGATAATAACGCATTACATGCGCTCGCAGGCGCGTGCGCGCGCTTCCACGAAAACTCCCCACCCGCTCGTCGCTCCGAAAAATCTCGATCCACGTGTTCGCTGCCGCACACACATACAAGTTTTCCGAGATAAAAATCGCATCTGACGTATGTTTAGCATATATATACGTATTACACTCTGCTTGGAGAGATCGAGGCCACATTTTTTCCGCGTATGGAAATCCACGGACGCGCGATACACATGTACAATCGCGAGGCGCGTATAATGGCTCGCCGCTCGGCTCGGCGCGAAGGCCACGCCGTTGGGATGCAGGTCTGCCTCCTCAGCGCTGACCTTAGAACAGCAGCAGCAGCAGCGTACTTCCGTCAGCTGCAGGCTATTGCTGAATAATATGTATGTGTGTGCGTCTATATGTGTAGTAGGCGTGCGTGTGTGCGGACAGGAGCGAGTGGTGTGCATTGTAAAAAGTTCCGTGGATGCGTGCGATGTGTGTAAGTAAGTAATGCCGTGCAGTCTTTCACGCGCGAAGCATTACTTATATATCGAGGGGGGGGGGGGGGAGCTGACAATAATCACGCAGCGATTTTAAGGTGTGCTAAAGTGTTTGTTTCGTTGGCGATCACTCTGCATTATTTATGCGGGGAACGAAAGTTTTACGATTAGCGCACTGCGGTTGATGTTTGCCGCGAATGGAGGGATACACGTATTGGCAAGAGAGATATTTTATTGGAGTGTTCGTTCGCGTTTAAGTAATGAGATTCCGTAAAAAGTATAACGCTTGTGGTTTTTATCCCAATTTTTTGCAAAATTCTGTATGATATGAAAACAACCGGAAATTTCCATATCGCGGAAACTTTATTAATTACAAATAGAATCTATGCGTGATTACTAAAGCAATTACTATACGTAATTTTTTTGTCACCCCTTCTCTCTAAACTCGAATAAGTGAAATTCACTCTCAATAAGTGAATATTCACTTATAATAAGTCCAAACTCGTTTACTTATTCAATGTGTGGACGAGTTTGGACTTATTATAAGTGAATATTCACTTATTGAGAGTGAATTCCACTTATTCGAATTTAGAGAGTTGAGAGTAATACAATGCCGGCATATTTTTTATCAAGTCTGTGACATAATCTTTTCGATCTTTTTATAAATAAAACAAGAGTATATCATACACGGAGAGAAATTTTAGAGTAAAAATTACCAAGGTGCCTTGGTAGTGCATGGATAGACTGTCAAAAGCCGTGATATTCCCAGGTTTCTAATACAATTTATAAGTTTCCCAGGAAAAACTACCATAACCACTTAAAAAAAATACCAAATTATCGGAATAAAAATTACCAGACACACTAGTAAAAATTGAGATCTAGTCATTTTTACAGGGTAACCTAAGAATTTTTACTAAGAAAACTGATAAATTTTGCCAAATAACCTGGTATTTGTGTACTCGCGCATGCGCACTGCGCATTATTGTGTTTCAGAAGATTGATACTAGAGGCGTGCGCGACGTTAAAATGAAAACAATATACATATTTTCAGTAAGTAATAACGGCGATTCAAATGACTGTTGGTAACAGCTTCCGTGGCGCAGTCGGTAAAACGTCGGACTCTCAACCCAAAGATCGTCGGATCGAATCCCGCTTCCGTAAAAATTTTTTTTCAGTTTAATGTTTTTTCATCCTTGTTTCTGTTTCTATTTCTATATTAAAATACTATATATCCATTAATATAGATAAAAAAAGTTAATTTTTTTAATTTAAATTAACTAAAAAAAAATTTTACCAAGGCACTTTGGTAAAAAGTTTGAAATTGTCAGTCTGTCCATCCATTACCATAGAAACTGGTAATTTTGCCTCGAATATTTGTAATTTTCACTACAAAATTTCTCTCCGTGTAGACACTTGATGAACACTTTATAAATAGCTTCAACTCATCAAGGTACTATAGCACCAGTCGCTTTCCCTCTATGTCTTGCAGCTTTCCTTAATTACACCTTACTTACATAAATGAGCTCGTGTGTATATATATATATATACACACACACACACACACACATATACACACACACACACACACACACACACACACACACACACACACACACACACACACACACGCGCGCGCACGTATGCAAATACGCGGTCGAGGTAATAGCGGTAGCAGCTCGTGGGAGCGTCGAATAAAATACAAGGGACACGTCAACACGCGCCTAGGACACCTTGCGTCCCTCTCTTTCTCTATACATATCTCTCGCCTGTGTCACAACCAATAAGAAGGGGTTCTTTACCTCGCAATCTTCGCCCCCGACATAAAAAATTCATGTACCTATACGGATATAACCTGACACACAAAGCCTACATCACGGTGATAAGGAGGTAAGAATAAATAGCCGCAGCGGCGGGGAAAGTATTTAAAGTCGGCGTCTGATCGGCCAACGGCACAGATTTAAATGGCGGTAATGGAGCTTACATGCGGCAGGTATAGGACGCGATGACCGGTTACATATGATATATGTATAACGTGCGAGAGCGAAGGAGGGAGAGAGAGCGAGAGAGGAGAGAGAGAGACGAAACGAGTCGCGGGGTAAGTTAGTGTAAAGAGTCGAGTCACCGTCGTCGGATTAAACCGCGAGCGCACACGCGCGCTGACTCGGCGGATTTTTTCACCCGCGCGAGACTGTACACTCTTCTATTTAATCACCCGGTTAGGTGACTGGAGAAACCGACACCCGGTTACGATCGCAAGCGCGCGAGAGAGACAGAGTGAGAGAGAAGTGTATGGGCTTTGGAAATACTAATCAGAGGAACCAATTCATCATCATCGAAGAAGAGTGAGTGCAGGCGCGCGAGTTTATAACGAGCCAGACTCATTTTTTATTTTCTTTTTTTTTCGACGTGTTTGTTGGTGAAAATCGTTCGGATGCCGAGGCAGCAACCTGTCGACAAATGAATCGATGATCTTTTTTTTCGGTGTAATTCTATATCGGTGCATACTAAAATTTATGAACGAAGCTACGAGATTGGAATAAAGTTCGTATATAATTCAACCGGGGAAAGAGTTGTAGGCTGTATCGTGATAAAAACTACCGTGAGAGAGAGAGAGAGAGAGAGAGGGGGGGGGGGGGGGGGAAAGGCTCGCCGCCGAAAGTCGTGCGACGCGCGCGCACAACGGGTCTATGTAAATAAAGTCGCGAGAGCTAGAGTCGCGTTAACGTGCTTTTGCCGTTAATTGAGCAAAGGATGGCCTAATCCAACGCCACGTAGGAGGCACCGTTGTCCCAACAATGGCCTCCGCTTGTTCGTATCGAATGAAGGTCAGGCGGCACACACACAACTTCCCTCCGCATTGTCTTTTGGACAATACCTCGTTTCTCTCTATCTATCTCCCTCCTGCTCTTCGGTTTTTCGTTCTCGCGTGCGCAATGAAAAGTTAATGCGCTCGCGCTCTCGGGACCCCGGAAAGGAGAAACGAGACTAGGAAGGAGTTAGCAGTTGTTGTAGTAGTAACGCGCGGCAGCGGCACTCGAAGGACGTTAAAAAGCCGGCGGTGCGCGAAATCGCGCGCGCGATCATCGGTCACGTGCGTAGACGTACAGCGCGTCGAACACGGAATCGTCATTTGCCCCGCGCGGACGTGAGAAAGTTTCTAATAGGGAGCGACGTCGCTGTCGGCGTCGTTTCCCTGCGACGCAGTTCGTCCGCCCGCGCCAACACACACATACGCGTATATGTATACATGTATATTCGTCACACACGGCCTTCGGGACCTGTCTTAACGGCGCCTCTTCCGGCTTATCGCGCGCGCATCTCAAAAAAGGAGAGACAAGGAGAATGAAGGTCGCGGAGGAATTTTCGTCATTACCTCGCCCGTGCCGATCTAAGTTCCGCGCGATGGGAAGAACGCGAAAATGAGAAAATACCCGAACAACTCTTTTTTTTATATATAAAAGGATGTATAACGAAAAATATTTCATCGATCCCCATCATTTTATATTAAAATACAAGGAAGGTCACACATACACGTATGTACATGTATTCAGCGAAAGAAACGATTCGATCTCGAGGCAACAAACGAGCCACTTGCGCTTTTTTTCTCCAGGCCCCCGCGCACGTCCTAGACTCCGCCACAACAGCAGCAGCAGGAGCAGCGCATTATGACGACGCGCTTCTCAGAAATCGCCGATCTGACAATGAGAAATGATATCGAGCGTCTTTGCTGCTGCGCGCACACGCTGCTCTCGCTCGATTTGCGTCGCCAAGGAGAGCGCGCAAGGCGCGAAACGCGCCCCTTATCGCGATTACTCGTAATGGGTGCCATTAAACGACTACGGCGACGACGCGGTCGAGGCTCGAAACGACCGTGAGCGAGAGAGCGAGGACTTCGTTATGGGAAAACAAGGGACGCAGGCGACACTACTGGCAGCCGCTTTCGCCTAGCAGTTCATAATCCTTCCTCTTAGTTTAGGGTTTATCGAAGGGTGCGGTGTTATTTTTACTTTATAAAGCGTTTAAGGTCGAAAGCTTTGGGAAGGAGAGATCGTCGTTAATACTCGCGGGCTACGCGGGCCAATCGCTAGACGGGCGAGAGAGGCTAACGAGAAGAAAGTGTTTCGGGACTTTTATTACGCGATGTGTGCGGTTCTTAAAGGCCGATTGTGTAGTAGTCGCTCGCCGACTGATTAACAAGTATAAAATATTAAGAGTACGCGCGCGCGAGCTCAATAAGAGTGTAATTTTGAATAGTAATGAAATATAATTGCGATAATGGCACGTTGCGAATTTCATCATATTAGCGCGCAAGTAGCCGACAACTTGTGCCGCGCGTGTGTGTACAGTGTAATTTTCCATAGAAATCATTGAGAAACATTTTTTAAACAACATTATCACGTCGTAACGACCGCGCGCTTGTTGGAGTAGGCGAACAAAAAAAAATAATGATGAAAATGTGCGGTCGCGCGCGTGTTTATATGTGTATACGAGATAGCGGATTTTCAAATTCGAAAAAAGCATGTGCACAAGAAGCCATAAGCCGCGCGAAACAATGAGCGATGCGCGTTTTTTGCAGCGCTACAAATTACGCGATCTGCTTTTTTTCCCCCCGACGATAATTACGCACGAGCGTTCGCGCGTAATTTTTTTCATTCATCAGTCGTCGAGAGTATCGCGCGCGGTGTGTCTCTACCGTCCGCGGAAAGCGATAAATCACGCGTAACCGCGCGAGACAGTTCGTGCGGAGCAGCAGCAGCAGCAGCAGCATGATATATATATATATTTCCCAGCATGTGTAGTGCTGTAGAATAAAAACGGAGAAGGAGAGGGGACGAAAAGGAGGCCCGTTGGTTTGGCGAATTGTGCTTGTAGGTTTTGCGTTCAACGTGCAGTAATTTTCGTGGAAAAATCGTTAATTGAACGAGGGACAAAGTGTTGTAAATGAGAATCATCGGCCGGTCTCTCTCCCTCTCTCTCAGCCGTTCATAGCCAGAAGGCGCCGGTAATACGCCGTGTAATCGTTCTCTCTCTCTCTCTCTCTCTCTCTCTCTCTCTCTCTCTCTCTCTCTCTCTCTCTCTCTCTCTCTCTCTCTCTCTCTCTCTCTCTCTCTCTCTCTCTTTCTCTCTCTCTCTCTCTCTCTCTCTCTCGCGGCTAGCGCGGACCGAGGCCTTGAATCCGTAATGGCTGATTTTTCCAGCGCGCGGCTTTGAATTATCCTCGCGGGCGCTCGCGTCTGCGTGAGCGCACACGTGTGCGCATACGTATGTACGTGAGTCGATGCACGCGTCGTCCGGTGCACAGTTAAGTGGAGGAGTGGCGTTTTTTCTCCCCTCTTTCTCTTCGTAATCGCATGAGATCTGACGAACCTTTCATTACCTCGCGAAAGACACCTTCGCCGCAGTTTTCCTCGAGCGCGAGAGATACAAAGTTTCAAATTGCCGTTCTAGCGTTTCAGCGACTTTTCTCGTAATAACAACGATATAGGAGCGTTTTGAGAGGGAGAGAGATAAAAAGTACCCGTAATTCGCGCTCATTATTGAGCACCGGTTGTGTAATTTCGCGTGTCGCGCATGGCTTTAAAAAATAATACAAAATTTTTGAGAGAAAAAAATGACCCCGCAAAAAATCTCCCTACTCAATTAAAACTCAATAAAATAAGAACTACTCGTAAATTATCCTTTTTTTTCTCTCTCTCTCCATACGCTGTCTCGGGAAACTTTTCATTTTACAAGAAACTTTGTATCCGCAATTACGCCCAATTACATCGTAAATAAACGAAAAGCACGCCGAAACGAGCGTCGGCGCGCAGAAGACGCCGCGAGCGCGCGCACTTCTCTCTCCTTCTTTTTCCCGTCAAAAAAATGCATACACGTCCCGTATAATACGAGCGCGTGCGGTAGAGTAGCACGTGCTCACCTCGTCGAGAGGCGAGACAGCCCGAGGGCGACTCGTGTCGCCGCTGCCCACGCCTTCATTTTCGTATAATGACGAAATCGCGAA